>CAUJNA010002013.1:942110-967110 GCA_963377175.1 Effrenium voratum
AGGGCAAGGTGCCCGGTGGCCGGCTGTGTCGCGTCAGCGTGTAAATCCGGCCACCGGACGTGATCGGGCCGCAGGCCAAAGCCCGTTAGGGCTTACCTTCAGGTATAAGGCTGCGCGCCCCATGCCGCCGACCATGAGCGGACCATGCGGGTACGTTTTGGGCTGGGCCTTCCTTATAAGGGGCGAAGGATTCGTGGATTGGTTTAGGCGATTTTTGTAGCATCTCCCCGCAGCGCCCAAAAGCGAGCATTTTTAGGGGGTGCCTAATACTGGACAAGACCCCCAGCATTGCCAGCATCATCCCGGATGATGCGGATGATGTTATACATGCTGGCGATGCGGGGGATGCTGGGGATGTTGTCCCCTAAGTCGGGCCAATTTGGCCGAAAACGTGCAACCTGAAAATCTTAAAATCTAAAGTGGATGGAAATGGATGGAAAATGGCCTGGATTGAAATCTCAAAATCCTAAAGTCTTAGATTCTTAAAATCTTAAATTAAAGTCTAACAATCAATCTTAGAATCTCAAGATCTTAAAATCTTAGAACTTAGAAGCTTAAAATCTAAAAATATAAAAACTTCCTAAAGGCTTCGAATCTTGAAATCTTTAAAAACCTTATGTCTTAGAATCTTGAGATCTTAAACTCTTAAAATATGAAATCTTAGACCCTTAATTCTTAAACCATTGAAACCTTAAATTCCGAAAGTCTTCAAATCTGAGACCATAGAAGAATCTCAAAGTTTTTAGAATTTTAAAATGTTAACATCTACTCATCGGACTTACAGGAAAGGGAAGTGACAGAAACCCTCATGTCTTTGAATCTTCAGATGTTAAAATCTTAAAATATGAAATTCCTAAATTCTCAAAATCTTAAAAGCTTCAAAAGCTTAAATTCTTTAAATCTCGAACTATTGCAGTCTGAAAATCTTAAATTCATAAACAAGTCAAATATAATAAAATTCCTTCAATACGGGCTATATTATTCTAAATTCCTTAAACTCTTAATCCTCAAATTTTGAAGTCTTGACATCTTAAGATCTTAAAATCTTAAATTCCGAAAGTCGCCAAATCTGAAAATCTCACAAAAAATAGAATCTTAAAGCCTTCGAAATCTGATAATGGATGGTAAATGGCTGGGCACTGGCCTGGCTGTTATAACCTTCAAAAAGCTTAAAAATCTTCGAATCTTAAAAACTTAATTCTTCAACCATTGAAACTTAATTCCGTAAAGTCTTCAAAATTCTGAGAACCTTAGAATTCTTCAAATGTTTTTAGAATATTGAAATTTTAACATCTACAAGGTCATGGACTTTCACAGGAAAAAAAAAAAGTGACAGAAACCATCATGTCTTTTGAATTCTTCAGATGTTAAAATCTTAAATTGAAAAACTCCTAAATTCTCAAAAATCTTAAAAAAATCTCAGAATCTTTAAAAGCTTTAAAAATTAACTTTCTTTTAAAAATCTCGAACTATTGCAATCTGTAAAAAATCTTAACATTCATTAAACAAATAAAATATAATAAAATTCCTTCAATCCGGGAAATATTCTAAATTCCTTAACCTCTTAATCTTCAAATTTTGAAGTCTTGACATCTTAAGATCTTAAAATCTTAAATTCCGAAAGTCACCAAATCTGAAAATCTCACAAAAATACAATCTTAAAGCCTTGGATGGAAAATGGCTGGGCAATGGCCTGGCTGTTATAACCTTCAAAAGCCTTAAATCTTTGAATCTTAAAACCTTAATTCTTCAACCATTGAAACCTTAAATTCCGAAAGTCTTCAAATCTGAGACCCTATTTTGCAGGTGTGTTTTAGAATTTTTAAGATTTTTTATCTAACTCATCTGACTACAGGAAAGGGAAGTGACAGAACGGGCAGGGCAAGGTGCCCGGTGGCCGGCTGTGTCGCGTCAGCGTGTAAATCCGGCCACCGGATGTGATCGGGCCGCAGGCCTAAGCCCGTTAGGGCTTACCTTCAGGTATAAGGCCGCGCGCCCCATGCCGCCGACCATGCGCGGACCATGCGCGGACCATGCGCGGACCATGCGCATACGTTTTGTGCTGGGCCTGCCCTTATAAGGGGCGAAGGATTCGCGGATTGGTTTAGGCGATTTCCGAGGATTTTTGTAGCTCCCCACAGCGCCCAAAAACGAGTCCAAAAACGAGCGTTTTTAGGGGGTGCCTAATACTGGACAACACCCCCAGCGTTGCCCGGATAATGCGGATGATGTTATGCATGCTGGCGATGAGAAACAAGGGGCTGAAGGGGAAATGCAAGGAAACAGGAGTGACTGGAAGTGAACGAAATGAAAGTCAAAGGAATTGCAGGCAAATCAAGAGGGCACTGGAGAGAAACCGAGATGCAGGAAAATGCACGGGCAGAACGTGAAGAACCGGACAGCAGGAACGAAAAGGGAAAGGAATGCGAATAAGAAAGGGAGCTGAAACGGCAGTGAAGTGGAAGGAAGTGAAGGGACATGCCAGGAAACTGTCAGGGAAGACATGCAAAGGAGGGAAAGGAAATGAAAGAACGGGAAGGGGTGCCCGGTGGCCGGCTGTGTCACATCAGCGTGTAAATCCGGCCACCGGACGTGATCGGGCCGCAGGCCAAGCCCGCATACCTTCAGGTACAAGCGTGCGCCCCATGCCGCCGACCATGTGCAGAACATGCGCAGAACATGCGCATACGTTTTATGCTGGGCCCTCCCTTATAAGGGGCGAAAAATTTGCGGATTGGTTTAGGCGATTTTCGAGGATTTTTGTAGCATCTCCCCGCAGAGTCACAAAACGAGCACGCCCATAGTGGACAACATCCCCGGCGTCACCTGCATCATCCGCATCCTTGGCGGACATTGATGCGGATGATGCCGGTGATGCGGGGGATGCTGGGGATGTTGTCTAAGTCGGGCCAATTTTGCCGAAAACGTGCAACCTGAAAATCTTAAAAGATGGAAAATGGATGGAAAATGGCCTGGATTGAAATCTCAAAATCCTAAAGTCTTTGATTCTTAAAATCTTAATTAAATTAAACTCTAACAATCAATCTTAGAATCTCAAGATCTTAAAATCTTAGAACTTAGAATCTTAAAATCTGAAAATATAAAAACATCCTAAAGCCTTCGAATCTTGAAATCTTAAAAACCTTATGTCTTAGAATCTTGAGATCTTAAACTCTTAAAATATGAAATTCCTACAGTCTTACAATCTTGAAATCTCAGAATCTTAAAAAGCTTTAAAAACTTAATTCTTTCAACCTCGAACAATTGAAATCTGAAAATCTTACATTATTAAAATGTTACATTCCTTCAATCCGGGCTATATTTTAAATTCCTTAAACTCTTAATCTTGAAATTTCGAAATCTTGAAACCTTAAAATCTTAAAATTACAACCTTAGAAGTTAGAATCTTACAGCCTGAAAATATAAACATCCTAAAGTCTTCGAATCTTGACTTCTTAAAACCCTCATGTCTTTGAATCTTCAGATGTTAAAATCTTAAAATATGAAATTCCTAAATTCTCAAAATCTTAAAATCTCACAATCTTAAAAGCTTCAAAAACTTAAATTCTTGAAATCTCGCACTATTGCAATCTGAAAATCTTAAATTCATAAACAGTAAAATAGAATAAACTTCCTTCAATCCGGGCTATATTTCAAATTCCTTAAACTCTTAATCTTGAAATTTTGAAGTCTTGACATCTTAAGATCTTAAAATCTTAAATTCCGAAAGTCGCCAAATCTGAAAATCTCACAATCAATAAAATCTTAAAGCCTTCGAAATCTGATAATGGATGGAAAATGGCTGGGCAATGGCCTGGCTGTTATAACCTTCAAAAACCTTAAATCTTTGAATCTTAAAACCTTAATTCTTAAACCATTGAAACCTTAAATTCCGAAAGTCTTCAAATCCTGAGCCCTTAGAATCTCAAAGGTTTTAGAATTTTTAAAATCTGTACATCTACTAATCGGACTTGCAGGAAAGGAGGAGTGACAGAAACGGCAGGGCAAGGTGCCCGGTGGCCGGCTGTGTCGCGTCAGCGTGTAAATCCGGCCACCGGACGTGATCGGGCCGCAGGCCAAAGCCCGGTAGGGCTTACCTTCAGGTATAAGGCCGCGCGCCCCATGCCGCCGACCATGCGGGTACGTTGCGGGTACGTTTGGGCTGGGCCTTCCTTATAAGGGGCGAAGGATTCGCGGATTGGTTTAGGCGATTTTTGTAGCATCTCCCCGCAGCGCCTAAAAACGAGCATTTTTAGGGGGTGCCTAATACTGGACAACACCCCCAGCATTGCCAGCATCATCCCGGATGATGCGGATGATGGTATGCATGCTGGCGATGCGGGTGATGCTGGGGATGTTGTCCCCTAAGTCGGGCCAATTTTGCTGAAAACGTGCAACCTGAAAATCTTAAAATCTAAAGTGGATGGAAATGGATGGAAAATGGCCTGGATTGAAATCTTAAAATCCTAAAGTCTTAGATTCTTAAAATCTTAAATTAAAATCTAACCATCAACCTTAGAATCTCAAGATCTTAAAATCTCAGAACTTAGAATCTTAAAATCTAGAAATATAAAAACTTCCTAAAGTCTTCGAATCTTGAAATCTTAAAAACCTTATGTCTTAGAATCTTGAGATCTTAAACTCTTAAAATGTGAAATCTTAGAACCTTAATTCTTAAACCATTGAAACCTTAATTCTTAAACCATTGAAACCTTCAATTCCGAAAGTCTTCAAATCTGAGACCCTTAGAATCTCAAAGTTTTTAGAATTTTGAAATCTTAACATCTACTCATCGGACTTGCAGGAAAGGGAAGTGACAGAAACCCTCATGTCTTTGAATCTTCAGATATTAAAATCTTAAAATTTGAAATTCCGAAATTCTCAAACTCTTAAAATCTCAGAATCTTAAAAGCTTCAAAAATTTTAAATTCTTTAAATCTCGACCTATTGCTGTCTGAAAATCTGAATTCCATAAACAGTAAAAATATAATAAAATTCTTTCAATCCGGGCTTGATTTTTCTAAATCTTCCTTAAATTCTTAAATCTTCATATTTTGAAGTCTTGACATTCTTAAATCTTAAAATCTTAAAATTCCGTAACCCGCCCAAAAAAATAAATAAATTTTTTTTTCTGAAATATCTCACAAAAAATCAATCTTTAAAGCCTCTCGCGAAATCTGATTAATGGATGGTAAATGGCTGGGCAATGGCCTGGCTGTTATAACTTTCAAAAGCCTTAAATCTTCGAATCTTAAAACCTTAATTCTTCAACCATTGAAACCTTCAATTCCGAAAGTCTTCAAATCTGAGACCCTTAGAATCTCAAAGTTTTTAGAATTTGGAAATCTTAACATCTACTCATCGGACTTACAAGAAAGGGAAGTGACAGAAACCCTCATGTCTTTGAATCTTCAGATGTTAAAATCTTACAATATGAAACTCCTAAATTCTCAAAATCTTAAAATCTCAGAATCTTAAAAGCTTCAAAAACTTAAATTCTTTAAATCTCGAACTGTTGCAGTCTGAAAATCTTAAATCCATAAACAAGTAAAATATAATAAAATTTCTTCAATACGGGCTATATTATTCTAAATTCCTTAAACTCTTAATCTTCAAATTTTGAAGTCTTGACATCTTAAGATCTTAACATCTTAAATTCCGAAAGTCGCAAAATCTGAAAATCTCACAAAAAATACAATCTTAAAGCCTTGGATGGAAAATGGCTGGGCAATGGCCTGGCTGTTATAACCTTCAAAAGCCTTAAATGTTTGAATCTTAAAACCTTAATTCTTCAACCATTGAAACCTTAAATTCCGAAAGTCTTCAAATCTGAGACCCTTAGAATCTCAAAGTTTTTAGAATTTTAAGATCTTAACATCTACTCATCGGACTTACAGGAAAGGGAAGTGACAGAACGGGCAGGGCAAGGTGCCCGGTGGCCGGCTGTGTCGCGTCAGCGTGTAAATCCGGCCACCGGACGTGATCGGGCCGCAGGCCAAAGCCCGTTAGGGCTTACCTTCAGGTATAAGGCTGTGCGCCCCATGCCGCCGACCATGAGCGGACCATGCGGGTACGTTTTGCGCTGGGCCCGCCCTTATAAGGGGCGAAGGATTTGCGGATTGGTTTAGGTGATTTTTGTAGCATCTCCCCGCGGCATCCAAAAACGAGCGTTTTTGGACGGTGCCTAATACTGGACAACACCCCCAGCATTGCCAGCATCATCCCGGATGATCCGGATGATGCTATGCATGCTGGCGATGCGAAACAAGGGGCTTAAAATTGCAGAAAGCGAAGGGGAAATGCAATGGAAACAGCACTGGAGAGGAAACAAAATGCTGGAAAATGCAGGCAAAACACGAAGGGAGCCGGAGGATGGGAACGAAAAGAAATTGTAAAGTTCAAATCATCCCGAGAACTAACAGGACTTAGAGGGAAAGGAAATGAAAGAACGGGAAGGGGTGCCCGGTGGCCGGCTGTGTCGCGTCAGCGTGTAAATCCGGCCACCGGACGTGATCGGGCCGCAGGCCAGAGCCCGCAGGGCTGAAGGTATAAGGCCGCACGCCCCATGCCGCCGACCATGCACGGACCATGCGCGGACCATGCGCGGACCATGCGCATACGTTTTGTGCTGGGCCTGCCCTTATAAGGGGCGAAGGATTCGCGGATTGGTTTATGCGATTTTCAAGGATTTTTGTAGCATCTCCCCGCAGCGCCTAAAAACGAGTCCAAAAGCGAGCATTTTTAGGGGGTGCATCATACTGGACAACACCCCCAGCATTGCTAGCATCATCCGGGATGATGCGGATGATGTTATGCATGCTGGCGATGCTGGTGATGCTGGGGATGTTGTCCCCTAAGTCGGGCCAATTTTGCCGAAAACGTGCAACCTGAAAATCTTAAAATCTAAAGTGGGTGGAACATGGATGGAAAATGGCCTGGATTGAAGTCTCAAAATCCTAAAGTCTTAGATTCTTAAAATCTTAAATTAAAATCTAACAATCAATCTTAGAATCTCAAGATCTTAAAATCTTAGAACTTACAATCTTAAAATCTGAAAATATAAAAACTTCCTAAAGTCTTCGAATCTTGAAACCTTAAAAACCTTATGTCTTAGAGTCTTGAGATCTTAAACTCTTAAAATATGAAATTCCTAAAGTCTTACAATCTTAAAATCTCAGAAATCTTCAAAAGCTTTAACAAAAAACTTAAATTCTTTAAACCTCGAACAATTGAAATCTGAAAATCTTACATTATTAAAATATTACCTTCCTTCAACCCGGGCTGTGTTTTCACTTCCTTAAACTCTTAATCTTGAATTTTTGAAATATTGAAACCTTAAGATCTTAAAATTACAACCTTAGAAGATAGAATCTTGCAACCTGAAATATAAATTCCAAAATTCTCAAAATCTTAAAATCTCAAAATCTTAAAAGCTTCAAAAACTTAAATTCTTTAAATCTCGAACTATTGCAATCTGAAAATCTTAAATTCATAAACAAGTAAAATATAATAAAATTCCTTCAATCCGGGCTATATTCTAAATTCCTTAAACTCTTAATCTTCAAATTGTGAAGTCTTGACATCTTAAGATCTTAAAATCTTAAATTCCGAAAGTCGCCAAATCTGAAAATCTCACAAAAAATAAAATCTTAAAGCCTTCGAAATCTGATAATGGATGGAAAATGGCTGGGCAATGGCCTGGCTGTTATAACCTTCAAAAACCTTAAATCTTCGAATCTTAGAACCTTAATTCTTAAACCATTGAAACCTTCAATTCCAAAGTCTTCAAAAAATCTGAGACCCTTAGAATCTCAAAGTTTTTAGAATTTTGAAATCTTAACATCTACTCATCGGACTTACAGGAAAGGGAAGTGACAGAAACCCTCATGTCTTTGAATCTTCAGATGTTAAAATCTTAAAATATGAAATTCCTAAATTCTCAAACTCTTAAAATCTCAGAATCTTAAAAGCTTCAAAAACTTAAATTCTTTAAATCTCGAACTATTGCAATCTGAAAATCTTAAATCCATAAACAAGTAAAATATAATAAAATTCCTTCAATCCGGGCTATATTCTAAATTCCTTAAACTCTTCATCTTGAAATTTTGAAGTCTTGACATCTTAAGATCTTAAAATCTTAAATTCCGAAAGTCGCCAAATCTGAAAATCTCACCAAAAATGAAATCTTAAAGCCTTCGAAATCTGATAATGGATGGAAAATGGCTGGGCAATGGCCTGGCTGTTATAACCTTCAAACACCTTGAGTGTTTGAATCTTGAAACCTTAATTCTTAAACCATTGAAGCCTTAAATTCCGACAGCCTTCAAATCTGAGACCCTTAGAATCTCAAAGTGTTTAGATTTTTTAAATCTTAACATCTACTCATCGGACTTACAGGAAAGGGAAGTGACAGAACGGGCAGGGCAAGGTGCCCGGTGGCCGGCTGTGTCGCGTCAGCGTGTAAATCCGGCCACCGGACGTGATCGGGCCGCAGGCCTAAGCCCGTTAGGGCTTACCTTCAGGTATAAGGCCGCGCGCCCCATGCCGCCGACCATGCGCAGAACATGCGCAGAACATGCGCAGAACATGCGCATACGTTTTATGCTGGGCCCTCCCTTATAAGAGGCGAAGGATTTGCGGATTGGTTTAGGCGATTTCCGGGGATTTTTGTAGCATCTCCCCGCAGCGTCCAAAAACGAGTCCAAAAACGAGTATTTTTAGGGGGTGCCTAATACCGGACTACACCCCCAGCATTGCCAGCATCATCCCGGATGATGCGGATGATGCTATGCATGCTGGCGATGCGAAACAAGGGGCTGAAGGGGAAATACAAGGAAACAGGAGTGACTGAAAGTGAACGAAATGAAAGTCAAAGGAATTGCAGGAAAATCAAGAGGGCACTGGAGAGAAACCGAGATGCAGGAAAATGCAAGGGCAGAACGTGAAGAGATCCGGACAGCGGGAACGAAAAGGGAAAGGAATGCGAATAAAGGAGTCTTCAAGCAAATGAAGGGAGCTGAAACGGCAGTGAAGTGGAAGGACGCGAAGGGACATGCCAGGAAACTGTCAGGGAAGACATGCAAAGGAAGTAAAGTTCAAATCATCCCGAGAGCTAACAGGACTTAGAGGGAAAGGAAATGAAAGAACGGGGAAGGGGTCGGCTGTGTCGTGTCAGCGTGTGAATCCGGCCACCGGGGGCCCCTGACCCCGTGGTCCGTGACATCGCCGAAGGCCTAGGCCCGCAGGGCCTACCTTCAGGTATAAGGCCGTCCGCCCCACGCCGCCGACCATGTGCCGAACTTTTGCGCTGCGCCAAGCTGGGCCCACCCTTATCAGGGGCGAAGGATTTGCGGATTTGTTCAGGCGATTTTTGGCGGCTTTTTGAGCATCTCCCCGCGGAGTCAAAAAACAAGTGTTTTTTGGGGGGGGTGCCCATAGTGGACAACATCCCCGGCATCACCTGCATCATCCGCATCCTTGGCGGACATTGATGCGGGTGATGCCGGTGATGCGGGGGATGCTGGGGATGTTGTCCCCGAGTCGGGCCAACTTTGCCGAAAACGTGCAACCTGAAAATCTTAAAATCTTAAAGTGGATGGAAAATGGATGGAAAATGGTCTGGATTCAAATCTCAAAATCCTAAAATCTTAAATTCAAATCTAACAATCAATCTTAGAATCTCGAGATCTTAAAATCTTCGAACTTAGAATCTTAAAATCTGAAAATATAAAAACATCCTAAAGTCTCGGGGGATGCTGGGGATGTTGTCCCCTAAGTCGGGCCAACTTTGCCGAAAACGTGCAACCTGAAAATCTTAAAATCTTAAAGTGGATGGAAAATGGATGGAAAATGGCCTGGATTGAAATCTCAAAATCCTAAAGCTTAAAATCTGAAAATATAAAAACATCCTAAAGTCTCGGGGGATGCTGGGGATGTTGTCCCCTAAGTCGGGCCAACTTTGCCGAAAACGTGCAACCTGAAAATCTTAAAATCTTAAAGTGGATGGAAAATGGATGGAACATGGGCTGGATTGAAATCTCAAAATCCTAAAGTCTTAGATTCTTAAAATCTTAAATTCAAATCTAACAATCAATCTTAGAATCTCGAGATCTTAAAATCTTGAAACTTAGAATCTTAAAATCTGAAAATATAAAAACATCCTAAAGTCTCGGGGGATGCTGGGGATGTTGTCCCCTAAGTCGGGCCAACTTTGCCGAAAACGTGCAACCTGAAAATCTTAAAATCTTAAAGTGGATGGAAAATGGATGGAAAATGGCCTGGATTGAAATCTCAAAATCCTAAAGCTTAAAATCTGAAAATATAAAAACATCCTAAAGTCTCGGGGGATGCTGGGGATGTTGTCCCCTAAGTCGGGCCAACTTTGCCGAAAACGTGCAACCTGAAAATATTAAAATCTTAAAGTGGATGGAAAATAGATGGAAAATGGTCTGGATTGAAATCTCAAAATCCTAAAGTCTTAGATTCTTAAAATCCTAAATTCAAATCTAACAATCAATCTTAGAATCTTGAGATCTTAAAATCTTCGAACTTAGAATCTTAAAATCTGAAAATATAAAAACATCCTAAAGTCTTCGAATCTTGAAATCTTAAAACCCTTATGTCTTAGAATCTTGCGATCTTAAACTCTTAAAATATGAAATTCCTACAGTCTTAAACTCTTACTCTTGAAATTTGGAAATCTTGAAACCTCAAGATCTTAAACTTACAACCTTAGAAGATCGAATCTTACAATCTGAAAATATAAACATCCTAAAGTCTTCGAATCTTGACTTCTTAAAACCCGAATATCTTTGAATCTTCAGATATTAAAATCTAAAAATATGAACTTCCTAAATTCTCAAAGTCTTAAAATTTCAGAATCTGAAAAGCTTTCAAAACTTAAATTCTTTAAATCTCGCACTATTGCAATCTGAAAATCTTAACTTCATAAACAAGTAAAATATAATAAAATTCCTTCAATCCGGGCTATATTTTAAATTCCTTAAACTCTTAATCTTGAAACTTTGAAGCCTTGAATTCTTGAGATCTTAAAATCTTAAATTCCGAAAGTCGCCAAATCTGAAAATCTCCGAAAAATAAAATCTTATAATAGATGGAAAATGGCTGGGCAATGGCCTGGCTCTTATAACCTTCAAAAACCTTAAATCTTTGAATCTTAAAACCTTAATTCTTAAACCATTGAAACCTTAAATTCCGACAGTCTTCAAATCTGAGACCCTTAGAATCTCAAAGTTTTTAGAATCTGAAAATCTTAACATCTACTAATCGGACTTACAGGAAAGGGAAGTGACAGAACGGGCAGGGCAAGGTGCCCGGTGGCCGGCTGTGTCGCGTCAGCGTGTAAATCCGGCCACCGGGGGCCCTGACCCCGTGGTCCGTGACATCGCCGAAGGCCTAGGCCCGCAGGGCCTACCTTCAGGTATAAGGCCGTCCGCCCCATGCCGCCGACCCACCGCCGAACTTTTGCGCTGCGCCAAGCTGGGCCCACCCTTATAAGGGGCGAAGGATTTGCGGATTTGTTCAGGCAATTTTTGGCGGCTTTCCCCGCGGAGTCAAAAAACGAGTGTTTTTTGGGGGGTGCCCATAGTGGACAACATCCCCGGACAACATCCCCGGCATCACCTGCATCATCCTCATCCTTGGCGGACATTGATGCGGATGATGCCGGTGATGCGGGGGATGCTGGGGATGTTGTCCCCGAAGTCGGGCCAACTTTGCCGAAAACGTGCAACCTGAAAATCTTAAAATCTTAAAGTGGATGGAAAATGGATGGAAAATGGCCTGGGTTGAAATCTCAAAATCCTAAAGTCTTAGATTCTTAAAATCTTAAATTAAAATCTAACAATCAATCTTAGAATCTCGAGATCTTAAAATCTTCGAACTTAGAATCTTAAAATCTGAAAATATAAAAACATCCTAAAGTCTCGGGGGATGCTGGGGATGTTGTCCCCGAAAACGTGCAACCCGAAAATCTTAAAATCTTAAAGTGGATGGAAAATGGATGGAAAATGGCCTGGATTGATAAAAACATCCTAAAGTCTCGGGGGATGCTGGGGATGTTGTCCCCTAAGTCGGGCCAATTTTGCCGAAAACGTGCAACCTGAAAATCTTAAAATCTTAAAGTGGATGGAAAATGGATGGAAAATGGCCTGGATTGAAATCTCAAAATCCTAAAGTCTTCCATTCTTAAAATCTTAGAACTAAGAATCTTACAATCTGAAAATATAAAAACATCCTAAAGTCTTCGAATCTTGAAATCTTAAAAACCTTCTGTCTTAGAATCTTGAGATCTTAAACTCTTAAAATATGAAATTCCTACAGTCTTACAATCTTAAAATCTCAGAATCTTAAAAGCTTTAAAAACTTAAATTCTTTAAACCTCGAACACTTGAAATCTGAAAATCTTAAATTATTAAAACTATTACATTCCTTAAATCCGGGCTACATTTTACATTCCTTAAACTCTTAATCATGAAATTTTGAAATCTTGAAACCTTAAGATCTTAAACTTACAACCTTAGAAGTTAGAATCTTACAGCCTGAAAATATAAACATCCTAAAGTCTTCGAATCTTGACTTCTTAAAACCCTCATGTCTTTGAATCTTCAGATGTTAAAATCTTAAAATATGAACTTCCTAAATTCTCAAAATCTTCAAATCTCAGAATCTTAAAAGCTTCAAAAACTTAAATTCTTTAAATCTCGAACTATTGCAATCTGAAAATCTTAAATTCATAAACAACTAAAATATAATAAAATTCCTTCAATCCGGGCTATATTTCAAATTCCTTCAACTCTTAATCTTCAAATTTTGAAGTCTTGACATCTTAAGATCTTAAAATCTTAAATTCCGAAAGTCGCCAAATCTGAAAATCTCACAAAACATAAAATCTTAAAGCCTTCGAAATCTGATAATAGATGGAAAATGGCTGGGCAATGGCCTGGCTGTTGTAACCTTCAAAAGCCTTAAAATTTTTGAATCTTAAAACCTTAATTCTTAAACCGTTGAAACCTTCAATTCCGAAAGTCTTCAACTCTGAGACCCTTAGAATCTCAAAGTTTTTGGAATGTTGAAATTTTTAGCATCTACTAATCGGACTTACACGAAAGGGAAGTGACAGAACGGGCAGGGCAAGGTGCCCGGTGGCCCCAAATAATAATAAACGGCAATTATATAATACAAAGTATTATATAAATACGCCACAAAACGAAGGTTATTATCAAAAATGTACAATATCATTTTAAAATATTTATATATATAATTAGAGAAACAAAAACACATATATAGGAGTAAAATCATATATAGCACCAAAAAAAGATATATAAAGATAACCAGTACGTCAGCGTGTAAATCCGGCCACCGGACGTGATCGGGCCGCAGGCCAAAGCCCGGTAGGGCTTACCTTCAGGTATAAGGCCGCGCGCCCCATGCCGCCGACCATGCGCAGAACATGCGCAGAACATGCGCAGAACATGCGCAGAACATGCGCATCGTTTATGCTGGGCCCCGCTCCCTTATAAAGACGGGGCGGAAGGATTTGCGGAATTGGTTATTGGCGCCATTTCCGAGAATTCTGTAGCATCCTTCACGGCAGCGTCAAATACGATGGGTCCAAAGACGAGTACGTTTTAGGGCGGGCTTGCTGCCTAATCCAGGACTACACCCCCCCCCCCCCCCCAGCATTGCCAGCATCATTCCGGATGATGCGGATGATGCTATGCATGCTGGCGATGCGAAACAAGGGGCGGAAAATTGGAAGCAGTCCAAAAGAATTGCACGAATTTGAGGGGGGCACTGGAGAGAAGCCAAAATGCAGGCAAATGCAAGGTCAGACAAGGGGAACCGAAGAAGGAAACGAAAACAAATTGTGGAAATTATGGAAAACGAAGAGAAACTGCGAAATGAAGGGATGTGCAGGAAACTGACGTGGAATGGGAGGCGGACTGAAGTCACGGAAACTGAAAAGAACAGAGGGGAGGACTGCGACTGACACGGCGAAACTGTCGAAGATGCAGGAAACACGCGCAAAGGAAGTGAGGTTCAAATCTCGGGAACTGATCGGAATTAACGGAAAGGGAAGTGACAGAACGGCCAGGTCAAGGTGCCCACCGGACGTGATGGGGCCGCAGGCCAAAGCCCGGTAGGGCTTACCTTCAGGTATAAGGCCGCGCGCCCCATGCCGCCGACCATGCGCAGAACATGCGCAGAACATGCGCATGCGTTTTATGCTGGGCCCTCCCTTATAAGGGGCGAAGGATTTGCGGATTGGTTTAGGCGATTTGCGAGGATTTTTGTAGCATCTCCCCGCAGAGTCACAAAACGAGCACTTTTTGGGGGTGCCCATAGTGGACAACATCCCCGGCATCACCTGCATCATCCGCATCCTTGGCGGACATTGATGCGGATGATGCCGGTGATGCGGGGGATGCTGGGGTAAGTCGGGCAATTTTGCCGAAAACGTGCAACCTGAAAATCTTAAAATCTTAAAGTGGATGGAAAGTGGATGGAAAATGGCCTGGATTGAAATCTCAAAATCCTAAAGTCTTTGATTCTTAAAATCTGAATTAAATTAATATCTAACAATCAATCTTAGAATCTCAAGATCTTAACATCTTAGAACTTAGAATCTTAACATCTGAAAATATAAAAACATCCTAAAGTCTTCGAATCTTGAAATCTTAAAAACCTTAATGTCTTAGAATCTTGAGATCTTAAACTCTTAAAATATGAAATTCCTACAGTCTTACAATCTTAAAATCTCAGAATCTTAAAAAGCTTTAAAAACTTAATTCTTTCAACCTCGAACAATTGAAATCTGAAAATCTTACATTATGAAAATATTACATTCCTTCAATCCGGGCTATATTTTAAATTCCTGAAACTCTTACTCTTGAAATTTTGAAATCTTGAAACCTCAAGATCTTAAAATTACAACCTTAGAAGTTAGAATCTTACAATCTGAAAATATAAACATCCTAAAGTCTTCGACTCTTGACTTCTTAAAATCCTAATGTCTTTGAATCTTCAGATGTTAAAATGTTAAACTATGAAATTCCTAACTTCTCAAAGTCTTAAAATCTCAGAATCTGAAAAGCTTTCCAAACTTAGATTCTTTAAATCTCGAACTATTGCAATCTGAAAGTCTTACATTCATGAACAAGTAAAATATAATAAAATTCCTTCAATCCGGGCTATATGTTAAATTCCTTAAACTCTTAATCTTGAAATTTTGAAGCCTTGAAATCTTAGGATCTTAAAATCTTAACTTCCGAAAGTCGCCAAATCTGAAAATCTCAAAAAATAGAATCTTAAAGCCTTCGAAATCTGATAATGGATGGAAAATGGCTGGGCAATGGCCTGGCTGCTATAACCTTCCCTTAATTCTTAAACCATTGAAACCTTAAATTCCGAAAGTCTTCACATCTGAGACCCTTAGAATCTCAAAGTTTTTAGAATTTTAAAATCTTAACATCCCTCTCACGGACTTACAGGCAATGGGAAGTGACAGAACGGGCAGGGCAAGGTGCCCGGTGGCCGGCTGTGTCGCGTCAGCGTGTAAATCCGGCCACCGGACGTGATCGGGCCGCAGGCCAAGCCCGCAGGGCTTACCTTCAGGTATAAGGCCGTGCGCCCCATGCCGCCGACCATGTGCATACGTTTTGCGCTGGGCCAGCCCTTACGGGCCCTCATAAGGGGCGAAGGATTTGCGGATTGGTTTAGGCGATTTTTGTAGCATCTCCCCGCGGCGTCCAAAAACTAATACTGGACAACACCCCCAACATTGCCAGCATCATCCCGGATGATGCGGGTGATGCTATGCATGCTGGCGATGCGAACCAAGGGGCTGAACGGGACAGGAGTGACTGGAAGTGAACGAAATGAAATTCAAAGGAGTTGCACGAAAATGAAGAGGGCACTGGAAGGGAGAAACTGAGATGCAGGAAAATGCAAGGGCAGAACGTGAAGGGATCCGGACAGCGGGAACGAAAAGGGAAAGGAATGCGAATACAGGAGTCTTCAAGGAAATGAAGGGAGCTGAATCGGCAGTGAAGTGGAAGGGACATGCCAAGAAACTGTCAGGGAAGACATGCAAAGGAAGTAAAGTTCAAATCACTAACAGGACTCAGAGGCAAAGGAAATCAAAGAACGGGAAGGGGTGCCCGGTGGCCGGCTGTGTCGCGTCAGCGTGTAAATCCGGCCACCGGACGTGATCGGGCCGCAGGCCAAAGCCCGCAGGGCTTACCTCAGGTATAAGGCCGTGCGCCCCATGCCGCCGACCATGCGCCGACCATGAGCAGAACATGAGCAGAACTTTTGCGCTGCGCCAAGCCTGCTAAGGCGCGAAGGATTTGCGGATTTGTTCAGGCGATTTTTGGCGGCTTTTTGAGCATCTCCCCGCGGAGTCAAAAAACGAGTGTTTTCTGGGGGGTGCCCATAGTGGACAACATCCCCGGCATCACATGCATCATCCGCATCCTTGGCGGACATTGATGCGGATGATGCCGGTGATGCTGGGGATGTTGTGCCCTAAGTCAGGCCAATTTGGCCGAAAACGTGCAACCTGAAAATCTTAAACTCTTAAAGTGGATGGAACATGGATGGAAAATGGCCTGGATTGAAATCTCAATATCCTAAAGTCTTAGATTCTTAAAATCTTCAATTAAATCGAACAATCAATCTTAGAATCTCCAGATCTTAAAATCTTAGAACTTAGAATCTTAAAATCTGAAAATATAGAAACATCCTAAAGTCTTCGAATCTTGAAATTTTAAAAACCTTAATGTCTTAGAATCTTGCCATCTTAAACTCTTAAAAAATGAAATTCCTAAAGTCTTACAATCTTAAAATCTCGGAATCTTAAAAACTTTTAAAAACTTAAATTCTTTAAATCTCGAACAATTGAAGTCTGAAAATCTTACTTTCTTAAGATATTGCATTCCTTCGATCCGGGCTATATTTTAAATTCCTGAAACTCTTACTCTTGAAATGTTGAAATCTTGAAACCTCAAGATCTTAAAATTACAACCTTAGAAGTTAGAATCTTACAATCTGAAAATATAAACATCCTAAAGTCTTCGAATCTTGACTTCTTAAAATCCTAATGTCTTTGAATCTTCAGATGTTAAAATGTTAAACTATGAAATTCCTAACTTCTCAAAGTCTTAAAATCTCAGAATCTGAAAAGCTTTCCAAACTTAGATTAATTGAATCTCGAACTATTGCAATCTGAAAGTCTTAAATTCATGAACAAGTAAAATATAATACAATTCCTTCAATCCGGGCTATATTTTAAATTCCTTAAACTCTTAATCTTGAAATTTTGAAGCCTTGAAATCTTAGGATCTTAAAATCTTAACTTCCGAAAGTCGCCAAATCTGAAAATCTCAAAAATTCAATCTTAAAGCCTTCGAAATCTGATAATGGATGGAAAATGGCTGGGCAATGGCCTGGCTGTTATAACCTTCACAAACCTTAAATAGTTGAATCTTAAAACCATTGAAACCTTAAATTCCGAAAGTCTTCACATCTGAGACCCTTAGAATCTCAAAGTTTTTAGAATTGTAAAATCTTAACATCTACTAATCGGACTTACAGGAAAGGGAAGTGACAGAACGAGCAGGGCAAGGTGCCCGGTGGCCGGCTGTGTCGCGTCAGCGTGTAAATTCCCATGAAGCCCCTGAAGGACACGAAGGGGAGGCCGCCAGATTCCACCCGGCCGGCGGCGGAGACGTACATCGAGATGATGTCCTGGGCACGGAGGCCGCTGCCTGCCTCAGCCACCATGGCCTCTGACAGACAATCCCCCTCATAGCACCCATGATAGGCGGCCCAAGCCTCCGAAGCAGTGGCACCTTCTTGAACCAAGACTGCACGACGACACCAGGTTCCAATGAACGGGAACTTGAAGCCGCCAAGAGACCCGTCGCATCTGGCACAAGGGGCATCAACACGGGGTGCAAATTGAAGGTGGGGTATCTCCCCACTTTCGGCCACAGGCAAAGGCTGTTGCACGAATGGGGCATGCAACACTTCCACGGCCAAAAGCCAAAGCCGCCGGGCCTGGCCACGATGCCCCTGCTGCAGCAAATAGCCCACATGAGTCACAATCAAAACCCGGTATTAAAGTGGTCTACCCAGAACCATGTAAAGAAATAAGAAGGCGGCCGCAACTATTTCTGGCTGGGACTGCCCCTTACTAACCTTCATCTGCCCGGGTTTTGATTGTGGCTCACATGGCGCTTGAAGTCGAGGTAGGCGCCTCTGGACAAGATCGGGCGATCCGAGTGAACGGCTAAGTCGACTCCTGGAACTGCCAACATTCGACAAGTAACCCTTGCCGAATACGCGAAACCAGAAATCAAAAATAGCCAGTTTGGATCATCCTTGAGCCAAAAGGCCCAGCATGATCCAATACACTCCTTGCAGAATGAAGCCTGTAAACCCAAGCCTTCCAACCTGATACAGGATTACCAAGTGAATGGCCTCACAGAAACCGTTGATAAATGGGCAAGATTATTCCACAGGCTATGTGGTACAATTGTGTTCCGACAAGAGACACGCCTCGTCGGATAGAGCTGCCAAAGAAGCATCCAAACTCAGGCCTTAGTTGAACTCATGACGGCAAGGAGTGTGCTTTTACGATCGGCCAGCAGCCAGAGCCATCAACTGAAGAAATGAAGAGATGAAGCATTCAGGGATGTCATGAATCATGTACCGCCCTTGTTCGTGCACAAATGCCACAAGCCACACATTGAGCACAACGCAATCCAGATGTTCATGGTCAAAGGCCACCTGCAGCACTAAGACAGGCTAGGCACCTAGCAATAATCAAAAACAAAGCACACGTCAAATGTCAAATCGTGGTTACGCACCTGCAAATCAGAAGGCTCGGAAGATCAGGTCTGCACCGCGAGGTTGTCTTGATAGGACTTGCATTTGGAACCATGTCGCCTTCATTCCTTCATTGCCTACTCAATCTGGGCCGAACGCTGCCTCCATCCATTTTGACCGGAAGCCAGCTATGACCGCGGAACGATAGAGCACACCTCCAAGCAAATTTGGAAGGCACAAGAAGAAAACACCATCGGAAAAACCGCATGTGTCAGTCGGGTGCCATAAACAAATTGCCTTGAAATCCTCGACTGATCCTCTCACTACAGCGCCTTGGCTGACAATAGTTTCTTGGCAGCTGTCGCCCCAAGAGCTAAGAAGGGTATGACTGTGTGATCTGCCCAAAGCTGGACCTGAGAGACCTTCAAACCCGCTGATTGGAGATGCTGACAATGCCAAGCGATGCTGGCGATGCAGGTGCAGCTGACTGGACTGTTCACGTTTGCCAAGACCAACAAGTTCATTGAGCTAAGGTCTCCACTCAGCTCGCGGGAGGTTTGCATTTGGACCTTGACATGCTTGGTCCGCACATTCGGCCATCTGTCAACATTCTTTATGCCATCTGCTGCATTCGCTGCCAACTATGCCTTTGGCCGATTCTTGTCAAGTGGGGTGAAACACATCGTCCAACAGGGCAACTTGATGACAATGAAAGAACATCCCAGTCGCATGGGATCTCCTAGAGCGTTGGTGCAAAGTAAGAATTTCGGTTTGGCTCGAGGTTGGTCCGTCAGTCCTCTTGAATCAATGCCCAAATGCGCTGCTGAAAGTCATGAGCAAGCTTGGCTCCGTCCTGGGCTGAATTCCAGCTGAGGAACCGAAAGGAGTCAAGGGCAAGGGACAAAAAGGACCAAGGTCCTCCAACACAAGCGCGATAGGCTTGTGAGAAGGAGAAGTGCTTGCTAGGGTTTGTACGTGGAAGTGACCTTAGTTGGCAACGTGCTGCTTTGCGTGGAGATTTTTGGGTAAGCCCGCTGCTTGCTGCGACACTAGCTGCATAGACCTCACACGTGGTCGAGATAGTGTCCATACCAAGCACAAAGCGATGCTAGGGGTCGACCTTGGGAAAAGGCCTTGTCACCCAAGCGCGATGGGTCGAGCTTCTTTGGCAGTGCCCCATCTCTCGTCGCAGCCTACAACAGTCGATAAGCTGTTGCGGCTGGGATCTATTCTCAGAGATGTCCTTGAAATCAGTCTCAGAGTGCAAGTTGTAGCCTGGCATCGAGAAAGCGGACTGGGCTTCAACCGCTGAACTCTGCCTGCAATGCGCACCGCTTGTAGACCATGATGTGCCAAGCCTGGGCAAATACGAGCGGTTTGATAGCGCAACTCATAGCTGGTTGCAGTGTTGGCTCTAGTTCTAGGGGTGGCACTTGATACCGTCTCCTTCTCATCGCTGATCCTGTGTGGGGAAGGTTTTCCAGTGTAATCGTCTAAAGTGCTAAGGCTCAGGCACCAAACCAGGCATCTCTAAAACATACACCTGCGGCACTGCGGCACCGAACAAATGCGTCTAATCGTGAACAAGACCCGAGCCCCCGAGCCTGAACATTCCTCTCAAACCATGAAAGGGACTGCTCCCACTCCTGTGGCGTCCAAGATCTGGACCGACCCAACCTTTGCACAGTGCCGATGGCTCCAACTAAATCCAAACGAGGTTCAGGCTGCGCATCATCACACAGGCTCACCTGGCAGCCAGCTGGGTCAGTCACTGAAACTCAAGCATGCCGGGGAGACGTCGTCAAGAGGATACGAAGGCTTCTCGACAGACATCTGAAGCCTTGGTTCAAAAACCCTACCCAGGGGACTGCCCGCCCAGACATACCTAGGACCAGTTCAAAATATGGCATGATCTGTTCCCACTGTTGGCTCTGCCCAGCCTGAAAAGCGTGCCCGAAACACAATATCAACCCACAGCTGAATGGATAAGCACCAACCGAGGCTTCTGCTTATCTATCGTGGCTGCGTGAGCGTCCTGCCAGGATGCTCCACCTCGTCTGACCAGGCTACGTCAAAGCACGTCCACAGAAACACTTACCAAGAAGGCTGATTGGAAGGGCCTGAGAATGCGGCAAGTGTGCTCGCCAAGTGCTGAGCAGGCACCCACCAACAAATTCCAACAATCTTGCCTGACTCCAACTGGAATGCTGCTGCAACGCTGAAATATAATGCGAATGCAAATGCCGTGCTGATGCCGTGCAAATGCAACTCTGAGAGGTTTGGCATGCAAAGTAATCCAGCCCAATTGCTGCGTGTTCCGAGGAAGCTCTTGAAGCGAATCAATCAGATTCTTGCACCTCCAAAAGAGCCAGTGTTGCGTACCCCTTCCGCCCGGTAAGCAGAAATCGCTGCCACTCGCCAATAGCTGCAATTGCCACCTGTCCCCAGCTTCCTGCCAAGATTTCCAAGGTGAGATCCTCAGTGGCTTCACCATGCTCCTTTGCCGCTTTAGTTCATGTGCACCTATTCCATGAAACCCTCGTAGGCGCATTGCTTTGGAGACGGATCGCCAGCCTGAAACTCAAGCCAAAAAGCAGCCTGGCAATCCAGTTCCGTGCCTCCCAGCTGCACGTGTCTTGTCTGGTCATCTCCCATGCTCTGTGCTCCATCTCCAAAGCCTCGACTGGGCCAGTTATACCAGTTTCAGTGCACCCAGCGCACGTCACTAGTGACAGTTCAGGGAAGCCCTGTCTCCCTCGGGCAGACCTCCCGCAACGACTTGACGGGCTTGCTTTGGCCTCCCCAATCCTGCAGCATGCAATGTGTTCGAACTGCTGACGGTCCACGGCAGCAGTGCGCCTGCCAGGATGCGAAGTCGCCAATGATGCTCTTATCCCCTGGCGATGAGAGCTTTGCAGCTAATGACCAGGATTCTGTGGAATCCTGTCGACTCCGCGCTGCCAGCATCTTTGGATGGCATCCTCAAGTGCACGCGCATTAAGCCAAGGCATCTCTCTCGGAACTCTCAAGACTGAAAATCAAAGTGTGAGCTCAGGGAGAATTGAAGCTAAGCGCGCTTCAAAAGAACCAAAGCCGCAAACAACATGAGCACCATTGCCTAAGCGTCATTCAAGGTGTCTCAGCTCTCGGTATTTCTGAAGAATAGCACAAATCGTCGGCACTCAGTGCACGGCACAAGGCAAACATCTGAAAAAATCCGGCCCTCAGCGAAACTGGCAACTGACATCAATCTGCAATTCATGGCGATTGCAAAGCAACAGGGATCCAACTCGCATGCCACGCACTGTCAGCCTTGGAGCGCGGAGCAATGCGCACCTTTCGCCTTTGGTCAGGTCCATAGTAGGTTCCAGACCAAAGAGCCATAGGCATACATTGCCAAAAAAAAGCTGAGTTGTGTCCAATCCTGACATGCCTGCCCTTGTGCAAATGATGAGTTGTCTCATTCATTGTGTAGCTCTAGAAGTATGCATAAAGCTGAGCCAAATCAGGCAAGCTGGACAATGCGCATCACATTGACATGCAGGGTCCTCACCACATGCCGATTGAAACAGGAGGCCTCTGGAGCCATGTAGCGAGGCGAGCCACCATTGTTCTTCTTCGTGATGTGTGTCCGCTCCTGAATGCAAAGCACATCGGCACACCACGGACTCGAGCCTGAGAGCCAGACCATTGATTCAGTCAAGCCGAAATCGCAGAGTTTCAGGTTGAGGCTCAGGTCCAGGACAACATTCAGGCTCTCGGGAAGTTGCCAAGAACTGAAATGCCTGTTTGGTCTCAATGATGCGTTTGCAAAATCACGCCTTCAAGTCACGATGAACGACTATGGGATTCTGCGAGTGCAGGTAGACAACACCTTCTGCAAGTTGCAAGCACCTCGCACAGGAAGGTTCTTGCGTCTCTCAAGTTCACACTAGGAGCTGGGCATGTTGGCACAGTGGAGCAGCCTTAGCTGCAAAGGTTGCGGTCGCGTGCACGCTTAATTATTTGATTTATACGACGACAGTGACACCGCCCTGTACCAGGCACCAAAGCGAACACACCAAGACGAGCCTAGCTTTCTCAATAAGCTCCGTGTCAGATGGCCAAGCAGCGGCAGTCGAAGTTTGCGCACATGCAAAAGGTGGTGCAAAGAGCCGCCAGGAGCGTACTGCGCGGCTGCGCGCCACAGCACTCAATCACTATATCGAAGCGTATCTACAACAAGGCGCTGCAACGCGAGATCTCCTCTGTGACAATACACCTCGCCAATCAAAATCAGACCGAAAAATTTGTGTGTTCTCCTAGAAGAGTCTCTAAGCTCGCAGCAGGTTGGGGATCTCCAGACACGCCCCCACAAAATTGACCAGGCGCTTGTGTCGCAGGTGCCTGCCGAACACGGCATCTTTTGTCCGCTTGTGCTCCATTCGCGCGTGCGTCGCATGCCCTGCTTCAAGAATCGAAAGCCTGAAGGACTCGATCTCTCGAGTCAAATCCTGGATGATCACCTGTCACACATCTTACCAAGCCGCCAAGCCGCCAAGCCGCCAAGCCGCCAGCCGCCAAGTTGCACATCGTTCCCGCCTGTGGTAGAACTGTGTTGTCCCAGTAGAGCTGCTTGATTGCAACCTGAAGACATGTTGCTCAAATGAAAGGTGCGTGTGCCATGTGTTGGGCCTCCTGTTTCTTGTAGAAGCCGCGGAAAACTTGCCCAAACTCACCAGAGCCTCATGGCGACATCGGGTCCCAACTTTGACCCAAAGGATATGAGGACGAGGCCAAGGTGCTCCACAAACTTCAAGTCGCTGTAGGCTGGCAGAGCTTGTTGCGCCCACGTGAAAAGAACAACGCAAAGGCGTTGTCAGGCCTAATTTTTCATCGGATGTGAGCTGACCTCTTGCTTTCTGGGGCACCTGCAGGATGTGGCAAGCGGGCAAGCGTCACATCAAAAACAAACTCGTGAAATCTCGTGAAACGCGAACCCAATGCCTCTGGGTGCTCTTCGCTGTTCCGGAAATCCTGAGTCGCGCAATTGCGCCGTGACGTGTGAGATGCGGAGGATGCCGGCTGCATCTCCAAGGCCAGGCCATACAGACAACCTGAGTTTGAGACATGTCTGCATATCTGAAAAGTCTCGGAATAGCAACACATTATTGCTAAGCCATCATCAGTGTCGCATCAGCCGTAGGCTGAACTTTGGGCCTCACCTGGGCAAAGTTGAGCTGTTCCCTGTGATATATATATATATATATATGATTTTATATAATGGTCCAACCATTCCTTTACACAATGAGGGCCTGTTGGCGGCTGACACATGCATCCGTGCCTGTTGCATCCAACAAGCAAACAAGCATGCAGAAAACAAATCTGCCCTATATACATGGTCTAGTTCCGAGGTAGCTGCCATGGACTACCCAACCACAGCCATCGGGGATACAAGCCTTGATTGTGGTGCTCCACCGAAATGCGGGTGAGATGCATCTGGAATTTGCAGCATTCCGGCTTCATTCTTTGTCGCAACCTGGTCAACAGGTGCTGCCAACGCAGCTGCCTGAAATGCCACTGCCTCAATCTCGGTAAAAGCCCCAGGTTCTATTCCTGGTTCGATGCTTACATGCATGCAATGGACATGCAATGTTTGTGGCTAAGTTGATCTCTCTCCTGGCGCAACAGCAGATGGCGCGGATGGCGCCGATGGCGTGCCAGACAGCCCGGCTGATGGTGCAGTGTTAGAGCCATCAGCAGCAGCCTCCATTGGGAGACATGAAGCGCATCCAAAATTGCACCGCCCTTGGAAAGAAACGGACAGCACAAAAAACGATGGACGGATAGTCCCAAGCCTATGGTTGCTCACTGACCGTGGACAAGGTGTTAAATCGCTCACACCAAATATCAGAGATAAGGAAGTCCAGGTCAACGGGCAGTTGGCCAAGAAATTGTCGTTTGCAATTACTTGCGATTGCATCACGTGCGATCAGATTGAAAGGAGACGCCGTGTAAAACATTGTATGCTCCTCGCCTCTCGCCGAGCAGATAAAAGCTCCGGCCGGAGTACACCTTGCACGCAAAATAATGCAGCACTGGCCACATAGCTCAGCAGGTCAAGCTCTCTGTTCAAACAGTCTACCGCGTTTACATCGCGAGCTTAGGT
>CAUJNA010002013.1:972110-1007548 GCA_963377175.1 Effrenium voratum
AAAGTACAGCAACCCAGTGCACTGACACTTCAATTAGCTGTCTGAGACGCTAGCTGAGCATGTACCAGCCCACATCATCTGAATGAAATTCACACAGCCTTTCTGCGGTCCGGGACGTGAAAACTCATAGAGTTCCTGGAGCGCTTGCCCCAAACATGGCTGGCGACCGCATCAGCTACAATTCTGCGATGAAATCATGAAAATGGACGGAGAATTGCAATGCAACAATACGATCGCCATTGCCGCCTGCTCGCTGTACCACTGGCTGACCACGTGCTCCACAGCTGTTTGGTCCCACTTCAGCTCCTTCCTGGATGCTTGTTTTGCCACTCCGCTTCCATCACGGTAATCAAAAGAGTCTCATACTGAATTGCCTGGCATGTCACGCCACCACTTCCACAACGGCCAGCTTCCGAATACTTGGAACATTGCAATGTGAGAATGGCTTTTCATGATTGTGTTTCATACAGCAAGGGTCTGTGTAACGCAAGAAAAGTGGCATAGGCTGTGAAGCTGCGCCTTGACCGAGGCCAGCTTGCTGTCACACAAAACTTAGGTGTCCGCTGACCCCTTTCTCCAAAGGGGAGGCGCATGGGAAGGCTTTGCCTTTGTCCTTGTCTTAGTGATGATGATATCACCACTGAAGTTGGGTGATGGTTCAAAGCATCCGGATCATCATCACTACCGCGGCGCTCTTCGTTTTCATATACGTTTCAAGTGTGCCGTTAGACCCTACTGGAAATGCAGAGGATGCGTTGTCATGGATGATGAACATGATGATGAAAATGATGATGATGATGATGATGATGATGATGATGAAAATGATGATGATGGTGATGATGATCATGATGAACATGATGATGAAAGTGATGATGGTAGCGTTCGTCATCATCACGTTCATCATCATCATCATCATCTTCATCATCATGATGTTCATCATCATCATCATGTTCATCATCATCATGTTCATCATCATCATCATCATCATCATCATCATCATCATGTTCCTCATCATGTTCATCATCAAAACCGTGGCGCTCTTCTTTTTTACACACATTTCAAGCGTGCCGTTAGACCTGACTTGAGATGCAGGGGATGCGTAGTCATGATTGTCATAATAACTGCTGGTGATGCCGGGAGTGCATAGTTCATCATCATCATGAGCATCATCACCATCACCATCTGATTGCATCCCGAGGTGTTCCGAACGGCTTACTTCTCGCGAAGACGAAGCGATGGCACAAAGTCCACGCTTCGCATCCACAGCAATACATCGAAGTCTTGAGAAGAAAAAAAAGGCCCCCAACATGGCTTTCCTGCCCGAGTTTCCACACACCCGGGGCACTGGGAATGCGTCGTCATAATTATCAGAACAACTGCTGGTGATGCTAAAGCTGCAAAGTAACAAATATCATCATAACTGCTGGCGAGAATGCAAATGCATAGTAATGATTATCAGCATCCCTAATGTTGGGAAAAATGCATCATCAAAAACATCATCAATTGTCGTGCTGCTCTTCTTTTTCATATATGCTTTAAGTGCCGTGAAACCCGACAAAAAATGCGTAGTCACAATTGTCATAACAACGTCCCTGTCAGCAAGCAGGTCACTTGGTCGTGATGCGTTGCCTAAATCCGGCACATCTGCATCGCAAAACATCGCGTATATGCAGGGTTTGGGCCATGTGGCTGACATCATCAGGGTCTGGCGTTGGGCCTGGGTGATGCTTCAGCGGGGCTTGGTCTGCATCATCAAGACTTCCTTCCAAAAAGCCTCGCAACCCATGAAGCACTGTTTTCTAGAAGGTATTGGAGGGATATAAGCGAGGCTCATTTTTGCGCATTTTGGCGCCAAGCGCTGCCGGTCACGCCGGCGATGCTGGGCCCTCGCTCTACAAAACGCTGTAAACACCGTCAAAAACTGCTGCGCTGAGCGGCGGGCTGTTGTTCTGTCCGCTTTGCTTTCGCTGTGGCTGGCTCGCGTGCTGCGCGGCCCTTGCTTTTTTCCCGTTGGTTTTCGGGCCTTGTGGAGCGCGCGCGCGCGACCCCATGTCAGCCTTCTGGGTTGGGCCGGCTGGGGCCCAGAAAGCTGGCATCCCCGGCATCATCTGAGATTTGGGTGGGCCGGCTACGAACCATGACGCAGCATCATAATGGTTCCCGCGGCATCATGCTGATGTTGACAGCATCATGATGATGTTGACAGCATCATGGTGATACCACAGCCGCTCTGCATGGTGCTTTTTTGACTCACAGACAACGTCCTTATGAGTTCAGCAGCATACTGGTGATGTTGACAGCATCATGCTGATGCACCAGCCACGAACGATTCCGCGCTACATATCTAGCAAAAAAAGCAGAGACGACGTCCTAATGAGTTCGACGGCATCATGATGATGCGGACAGCATCATGATGATGCGGGCAGCATCATGATGACGCGGGCAGCATCATGGTGATGGTGAAGGCAACATCATGATGATACCACAGCCACGAATCGTCTTGCGACAGCGTAATGAAATTCAGCATCATCCTGATGTTGACATCATGGCGCCACCACACCCACAAACCATGACATCCGAACCGATTCAATAGCATCATGATGCTGCGGACAGCATCATGATGCTGCCACAACCGCGATGCCCCAAACAGCGCCCGCTCTAGCACCCTGCCGTCCATATGAGCCCGCACCGTCACCAACACCTCAAGACAGCAGCCCAAACAGCACCCCGACGCAGCACCCGCGCGAGCACCGCACATGTCCCCGAGCACCCTGCCGCCAGGTACTGTCACCAGCCCGAAAAAGCGCCCCAAAACCGCACCTGCACAAGTACCCCAAAGCGCACGCCCCCTGGCTCCCAGCCGTCGATCTTGCAAAACATTTCCCCTTCTTCATTAGAAGTTAGAACCCGCATGGTTTTCAGTTATGTGGGGAAATAAGCGCCCGCGCGGTCAGCAGCACATCAAACAGCAATCGAAAACAGCACTTGCACCACCACCCCAAACTGCATCCCCAGCACCCGCCGGCAATCTTGGGAAAACTGCGCCCACAACGTCACCAGCACCGCAACAGCACCCCACACTACCCCAAAACAGCACCTGCATCCGCACCCCAAACTGCATGCCATCAATCTCGCAAAAATGCGCCTGCGCCATCACCAGCGCCTCAATCAAACGGCACCCCCGAGCTGCATGCCCCCTAGCACCCACAGTCCATCAGCGCCTTAAACAGGCACCAAACAGCACCCCACCTCCACCAGCACCCCCCAGCCGACAATCTCGCAAAACAGCACATCCACCAGCACCCACATGTCCCTAGCACCCGGCCGTCAATCTCGCAAAGCGGCACCTCCACTAGCACCCCCAGGGCCGTCAATCTCGCAAAACAGCCAAACTACATGCCGCCTAGCACCCGGCCGTCAATCTCGCAAAGTGGCACCTCCACCAGCGCCCTAAACTGGGTGCCCCCTAGCACTCGGAATCTGGCAAAGCGACACCTCCACCAGCGCGCATGCCCCCGAGCACCCGGCCGTCAAGCTCGCAAACCTCCACCAGCACTTGGCCGTCAATGTCGCAAAGCGGCACCTCCACCAGCACCCCAGGCACCCGGCAGTCAGTCTCGCAAAACAGCACCGCCACCAGCACCACATGCCCCCTAGCACTCGGCAGTCAAGCTCGCCAAACAGCATCCACCAACAGCCCAAACTGCATGCCCGTCAAGCTCGCAAAAGCCCTTCCACTAGCGCCCCAAATTGCATGCCCCCTAGCACCTGGCCATCACTCTCGCCACCCCAAACTACATGCCCCCTGGCACCCGGCCGTCAATCACGCAAAACAGCACCTCCACCAGCACCCCAAACTGCATGCCCCCTAGCACAGGTTCGTCAATCTCGCAAAACAGCACCTCCACCAGCACTCCAACTTGGACCCCCTAGCACCCGGCCGTCAAGCTCGCAAAACAGCACCTCCACCAGCACCCAAACTACATGCCGCCTATCACCCGGCCGTCAATCTCGCAAAACAGCCCTTCCACCAGCACCCCAAATTGCATGCCCCCTAGCACCTCCACCAGCACCCCAAACTGCATGCCCCATAGCACCCGGCCCTTAATCTCGCAAATCACTTTCCCTTCTTTATTAGAAGTTAGAACCCCTATAACTTTCAGCTGTCTGGGGAATGGCATGACATGGTATAACTTCAAAGAGGCGCAGCCGGCTAGAGGCCGCAGGCCCAGAAATTGGAATTCAGTAGCTTTGTCGTGACGAGGCACCATGTGTCTAGGGGAACCCAAAGAAGGTTGTTGAAACAATTGCCAGCTTGCTTCTAGTTGGTGGTTTGGGTTTGGTGGTTAGGGGTGGTTTCCCATTTACCCTCTATAAGGGGTTCAAATCCCCACTAACCCAAACCAATCGAGGGGTGTCTGAAATAGCAGTTCAAAGGGGGCCACAACCCCGTTCTAACTATTTGGAGATTCAAACAGGAGGCAGGCCATCTCGCCACCCGCCGCTGTCAAAGACTCATGGGCAGTCAAACCACAATATGTACAAGGCGCAATTCGGACATATGATTGCCAGAGAGTTTTGCCACCAAAAAGGCAGCAAGCTGCTTTGCTGCCTGCCAATTCGCAGTAGCAGCAATAGTTGCACCTGTTGTTTGTGTGTGCTATTTTGCTCACTTGCGCGTTATGTTGTTTGCTTGTTCAAACACCCAACAAACACAACAATGAACGTGGAAGCCACCTGCTAAGTCAGCAGGAAACGGATAATTCAAGACAGCCAAACATTCAAGGGACTGCAAGTCGTGTCCACTTTATCAGCGGCAAAGAGGGATAGGCAGCCAAGAATTGACTCAACAGGCGTGCACTTTGAAGACCACGAGACAGTCAAACCCTTCCTCACTCCCTGGATCCTTTGTCACACTTTCAGAAAGCATTTGAAGGTGGGATAAGGGCGGGATATGAAATATTGGCTTGCTCATATTTTTTGGGCATATCCATGGCGCCGTCCTTGAAGGCCCAAGCAAGTTCTGCCCGTGTCGACCACTCAAACTCTCGATGAAGTTCTTGGTCCTGGCACCAATCAAAATGCCCGGTCGTACAGCTTCGGCAAAGAAAAAGCACAGAGCAGCCAATGGAAGATCAGCATGTTGGAACATATCTCGTGCCTACACTTGTGCTACATGCTTAGTAATGCCACCATTGGTTGCTGCTCAGTGATATAACAAATTATGTTTGGAGATCACACTAGGAACTCAGAGATGTATGGAGAATCTTGGCAGCCGGGCAAACGCCGCTCAGCTGCTTCACATGCCTGTGCTTGCATCCTGCAGCCGTCTTCAATCCAATGTACTAGCGTAGCCTTTGCAGCAAAACTATTTACAATCACGCGTCCTGGCGTGCTCGTAGCACTCTTGACTCCACACCTCAGCACATTGGCAGCCTTTCATGATGCTCGTATATCTGCACACTCCTGCCACTAAGATGCCAAGGGTGGCGTCCAATGCGCAGCCCGCTTTTCGTTGTGGGCTAGCAGCACTGTTTGTACCCATGCCTTGGGGTGGGCTTGACAACTCTCAGACACCCTCCCAGACTTGGCACAGTCCAAGTGAGAGCTGCACCGGTGGAGCCCATCTGTCATCCCCTTCCGGTATCAGCTCAGTGGCAGCGGTGAGGGTCTGCTTTGGACCTGCATGCATAACTTGAACTGATTTGGCAAACAGAGCAATGGCAGTCCCTGCCTTGATTCTTCCGAACTGGCGACTTGGCACCGTTGGCACCCGGTTTACGCCTGCTAGGAGATGAAGGGGAACTCTTGGGAGATGCCATTCCTGCAGCTTGCAAGTTGGCGAGCAAGCCTGCTGGTCCACCACTTCCACCAGGGTTCTGACGCGCCTGGTCGTTGAGCTCAGCATGTATCCATTCGAGTACGGCTGAGATCATTACATGGCTATTGTATCCTTTGAGAGCCATGTCTGGTGGAACAAAGATGCAAACATTGCACTTGGGTTGCAAAGCTGGTCACATGTGCAACATGCATGGTTTCAGTGTCCATGGTCTTGTTGTGCAGCTCTGGAACCACTGGACGCGCACTTGTGATCAACCATCTGGCCGCTGCCAACATGCTCCAAGTGATGATCTACCAACGTTTCACGGCTCCAAGGCCATTATCTAAGCCATTGTAGTAGACGTCGTAAGAGCAAACGTCGTAAGCCTACTTCCAATTCCACAGCCTCACTGCTTGCCTTTGCAAGCTAGGAGCACTGTGTGACTTGCAGCAGCGGGGGTACTTGGCAGCCGCTGGCGCTTCAAGCGTAGTACCGCGGCGCATAGGCCTGACATGCCACGGCGTGAGTGTTTGCAGCATGCCTGATGTACAAAATATTTTAGCACATGGCCGCGACATGGCCTGCCTAAATGCAGAATACTAAACCAAAAAGGCACGCGATTTTGCACGAGCCAGCTTGTGCAAGAAACAAATGCCTGCCAAAATTCAACCTACACAAGTTGTAGATGCCTGCGGTGGATGGCCATAGGCGGGCATTCTGTAAGGCTGGTTCATCATAGGCGATGGCGGCGCAAAATATGGCGTCGCCTGATGCAATGTGTATGGCAAAAGCTCGGACCAGGTTCTGACTCAACATCTTCCCAGTCCACTGCCTGAGGCATGCTTTGCATCTGGAAGGCAGGCTGGAAAGGCGATGGCACCGGCACTGTGCCTGACGGTGAAGGCTTTCATGAGACTAGGTATTTTGAGTTCATCGAAGCATGTCCGGCCTTGCATCAATGGCCTGTCCTCACTCGAAACACCAGTCTGATCTTTCCCATCCACCTTCGCCAATCAGTGACCACAACACATGTTGCACAACATGTCAAGGCCTTCACACCTCTGGATGTTCTTTTGCGTGAACGGCCCATGCCTGTTGGAGAGTGTAAGCAGGCCAACCCTAAAACAAAGGAACGCATCATCACAAGCGCATCAATATGCCAAGCTCTTCAATCCATTTTTTTGCCGAAAACCTGAGAGCCAACTTGTTCGCATTTCGCAAGATAGCATCACATTGCCATGCACCTACTGCATCAAGGTACGCCACATTGCATGCTGTTGCCTCACTGCACATTTGTGTTGAACATTTTATTACATGTCATACTGTACAGCGAACTCTATTTGTTTTCATAATACAAGCATTTGTGTTGCATTCATTGGGCAACAACTATACGCCAATGACTTGACCTGACAAGGCGTGCTGACAGGGCAGTCAAGCAATCACGTGCTCGCTCACGCACTCACGCGTTCGTGCACGCTCGCACTCACGCACGCGGCACCCACGCACGTGCTCGCTCGTGCACTCACTCTTACTCACGCACGCACGCCCTCTCACTCACGCACGCACGCACTCGTGGGGTAATGTGACATGTATGTGTGGGTGTGTGGGTGTGTGGGTGCGGGGTGTGTGGGTGTGTGGGTGTGGGTGTGTGGGTGTGTGGGTGTGTGGGTGTGTGGGTGTGTGTGGGTGTGTGGGTGTGGGGGTGTGTGGGTGTGTGTGGGACGAGATCTGCGATACGCTCATTTGCTCTTATCAAGTCCTCGAGTTGTTTCGTTTGTTTAGCGACTCGAGGCCCAAACAGCTCCAATGCCCAACACCCAATCCTACAGCTCCAAAGTGCTGTAAGGCCAAAGAAACAAAAAAGGCAATCATTTGGGGTCTTGGAGCAGGGATGGTACTTGTTTGGACCTTATAGCATTTTGGCACTTCCAGGCCTCAAAACGCTGTAAGGTTCTCAAAACCCAATCCTACGGTTGCAAAGTGCTGTCAGGTAAAACACAATCACAAAACAAATCATTTTGGTCTTTGGACCCGGGAGGCTTGAAAAGATTGTGCTTTTCGCGACCTTGCAGGCATTTGAGTTCCAGGCCTCAAATTTTTCAAAAATACTATAAGGTTCCAGAAACAATGTGACCGTACAGCATGTTGAGGCCTGGAAGTGTTTGTTCTTTTTTGGACCAAACAGCATTGGCCTCAAAGGATTGTGTTTTTTTGGTCATCTAGCCAGCTTGACAGACAAACTGCTTTGACATGAAGCTAGCTTGGCGAACAGATTGCTTGACAAGAAGACGGCTGCAAAAATAGCTAGCTGGGCGCACAGCTGGTTTGACAGACGGCTAGCTTCGCAGCTCGACAGGTTGGTTTTAAGGTAGAGAGGAGTCGCTTGGGTCTGCGCTTGATTTTTTTTCCGGGCGGACTTTTTGTGCACTTGCATGGCTCAACAACAAGTTGCTGTTGTGACTCGGGCATGTGGCGCGCACACGCACACACACACACACACACCCAAGCCGATTCAGGTCTGCTCAACAAACACATCTCCTGGTAAAGGATAGCACCTTTAAAACATATTCCGAAATATGAAGTGTACACAGATTTCAGTCAAATCCGCTTGCGTGAAAAGCAGCCTACTCAACTTATAGTTGAAGCTAAAGATTATGCTGGCATTATATAGGTCCAAAATAATCGCTATCTAAACTACGTTTGAAAGATTGAACAAATCTTTCTGGAAAGGAAACCCCCTTTAGAGGCAATATTGAAATAAGGATTCTAATGGAAACCGAAATGAAAACCTGTTTAAAAATGAAAACATACTGAGACTCTAATTGAAACTAGAAGTTCTACTAGAATTATGTCCTTATTAGTGCCTATATATATATATATATATTATGTTTCTGAGAGTCAAACATCCTCATCGGAAAGAAAATATATTTAACTTTTATTTAGAAATACCATGTCAAATTAAAACCCAATTGGAGTCCTCTTCAAAAGGAATCCTATTTGAGTTCTAGTTGACGCATGATTTATACTAGACCTCTGTTCCTTACTAAATTCCATTGATGCGTGTCTTTTGGGAAAGCAATTCCACCTTTAAAGTATAGTTTGAAATGTACAAAACATGCTTGACATGTGCTTGAAATCCTGTTTAAAGAACCCATGTCAATTCTAACTGAAATCAGAACAAAAACTAGAATGTGTTCCTTGCTAAAATATGTATAAATTCTTGTTGAAAAAACATGAACACATCCTCCTGGGAAAGGAAATCCACTTTTTAGCCTAATTTCCGGGAAAGGAAATCACCTCAAGCATCTAATTTGAAAGAAGAATAAGAAGTCAAACCCAATTGAAATCCGTTTAAACTGAAAATTCAAATTGAAGCTACGAGAATTCTGTTCATATTAAACGGTCTAGCGGAACAACAAACGCATGCAAAGGTAGATCGTGGGGGGGCTGAGCATCTCTATCTTGATATATACCTACCAGGGCAGTTTCTAGGGAAAATTTAGCGGTTTCTGGAGTAAATTTGACTGGCTTCTAGGGGGAGTTTGACCGGTTTCTAGTGGGGAGTTGGGTGGGGGGAATTTGACCGGCTTCTAAGGAAATAGTTTCTAGGGGGGCCATATTCAGCGGTTCTCAACATCACGGAGAACCCAGCTCACATACACCTGCAAAGGTCCCATTCAATTCGCTCTTGCCGCCTCCCGACTTCGTCCACAAAAGAGCGCCAAGCCCGGCAACACCGAGCCCAGCTGCTGCTCCACCTCCAAGGCTCAACGAACACTGCTCCAATCGATTTAGCTTGCAAGACCCAGTGCATGTTCAAAGCAATGCCCTCAATTGCAGCAGAGCAGCCCAGAACCCACCCAAATGGGAAGTCTGAGCCCCCAGAAGATGCAGCAAGCACACCATCAGTATCGTCTTGCGCAGCTACACGTTCAGAAATCTCAGGAGATTGAGGAGCAACCTTCACGTCCGGGTATTTGCTGAGGGGGTTCGGCTCAGACGTGGCCACATTGCTGCCTTCCCGCATGTGGTTGCAATCCTCTGGCCCACTCACGGCACCCGCCACATTGGGTGTCATGATTGCGTCAGCTCCCAGAAGCCAACAATCCTGCCAGGCAGCGGATCTTGTTGCAATGCTGCAAGCATCCTTGCGTGCAGTCCTTTGATTCCTGGTAGTATGTAAAAAAATTGCAATCTGGGGTTGTCTCACAATACATCTGGCACCTCGGACGAGATGATGTGCTATGACTTCCCTTGCCTCAAAGTGCAGACACATGCCAAGGCACGCCAGTGCATCATATGGTTTGCCCCCGTTTTTGCGCGTCACGGCAGGATCCTTCACTCAGCTTCTTGCCATTGCTCACTGCTGCAAATGCCACACAAGGTCGGGCAATGCTGGTATATTTTCTACATCACAAAAGGTCCTTGTAGGCTACTCCTTCTTGGGCACAAGGTGGTACCGAGCCTCTTGCCACCTCGACTTGCCAGTGGCTGCTCTTGATCCATGCGTGAGGTTGGGGAAAACTGGGAGCCCTACAGAAATGCTGGCCAAAGCAAGGACCAGCACAAACATAGCGCCCGAATCGGTCAGACTCTTAGCCAGCTCAGCTAAGAGCCGAATTGGCTACATCCACAGGCAGGAAAAAGTCGCAAATCATATCCAACCCAGGCACGCATCTGACCCAACATAACGTTTGCACACATACACCCCACATGCACACATACACACACTTCAACTCCCGAAGGAGAGATCTCATCTTTCGAGTACAACCGGTAAGTTTCGAGTGGGCAGGTATTCGAGTGGCGAGACCGATGGCTTCCCTCTAGAATCGAAAACGTTACCAGGACAAACAAGAAGCACACACAGCGACAAAAGAAGGGGCCAAAAAGACTTTAAATCACTGATGCAGGTACGTCAATCTTGAGTCCAAGACTGATATCACAGGCAAGAGCAAAGGTCTTCGTTGGTGCCAGCCTTGCTCTGATCCTGGCACCCCCTGCTGAAAAACATAGTCACGACGAGAAAAGTGGCGTCAGGGTGAGTCTGACACTCCGCACACACACGACCCTCAATGAGGGGCGGGAGACTCTTTTTCACAGAAGACGCCCTGCTAGACCGACCACAATTGTCCATCAGGGGCTGGAAACTGTTGATGAGATTGATGAAGGAACTGTCGACACCCTGCATGTTGTCTGAGTCAGCGTTGAGACCGTCGTTGCGCGCTAGGTGACGGGGGGTCATCCCTGTCCGTGATGTCCTGAGTGCCGATCTGGTGCGTGTGGAGAGCAAAAGGACCCCTTGCGAGTAAGAATGCGTTGGAAACCTTGACAATGCCAATCCTGGATGGCCCAAGCCTCATGGTTGATGCAGCGCATCACCTTCAGGTAGCACAGGTTCCCACACCCTATATGTGTTTCGGTACCAAGTCTGCGCTTTTTCCCGCATGAAGATCTTGACCCAGTCCTGGCCGCGCCATTGAGAATACTCCAGCCAAGGTTGCCGGCCGAGATGATGATCACGAACAGATTCATCACGTTCAACCTCCATGCGAAGGACTGTTGCTACGCCAATGTCTCAACAGCTGAAGCAACCAAGAGCAAAGAACAACGCAAGAAAACAAGGCACACCAAACACCGATCAAGCCAGGCGCAGAAAACAGAGACCTTTTAATCAGCCATGTAGACAATGAGTCACTCCATGCCAGCATCAAAACAAGATTTTGTGAGAGAGGAAGCACTGTCGGCCGGGTGGGATGGCCTCAACCATCATGTCGAAGTGGGCCAAATGATGAATGGACTGAACTTCAGCATCAGGCACTGGGGCGAGGATGCTCAGGAAAGGAGAAAGACCAACATGTAGCAACGTGCCAAGAAACGAGGATAAAGATTGCCACCAAGCTACATCATCAAGAAGACCGCTATGCCGAAACTCGGTCCACATTTCAATGACATGCTCAAAGCTGGGAGCAAAAGGAATGCAGTCACAGCAAGCGCCTTGGCGGAACTCAAGCTGAAATCTAACGCACACAGTAACGCAAGTCAATGGTTCCAAGCGCAGTCAATGAACCTACATGTCAAGTCAAATCAAGCTTTCAAGCAAATCAGCATGTCAAGGACGCCCGAATGATATCATGCAAGTAAAGCAACAACTCAAGTCGTAATAAGACACACACAGCAATGCAAGTGAATGAGTCAAACTGCAGCGAATGACTCTGCATGCAGACATAAAACAGCAAATCAAAATTTCAACTGCAACTCGAGGCTGCGCCACTCCGGGCTAATAAGTGTGCTGTCATGTACGCTCACTATGCTAGAAGACGAGCAGTGACAGTGAGGGCGCAGAGGGCTTTGTCGGTGAGCTTGGCGACGTAAGCCGGCTCCAGGCCCCACATGGCTGCCATCGAGGCAAACGTAGGTGCATCTCCGTTGGCAAGACGAAGCGCTTGCTGCAGTTTAGTGGCAAAAGGATCAAGGTTCTTGTTACCGTTGAGTCATATAGAGCGATTAGGGGCTGCGGTGTGGAGGTAGTGGGCGCCTGTCAGCAAGGAGAAGAAACGGGTCATAGAACTCGTCCAACTGTAATGCTGAATCACCTCCTCCAGCATGCTGTGGGCTGTAAGATGGAGATGTTTGTGTGACACTTTGTTAGGCCGAGGTGACATTCCGTGCGTATGAAGGGAACGAGTCCGAATGAGAAGTGGGCGGCGGAGTAATGAGCACCGAGTCTGCCTTGTGCGTAGTCGATGCGGGGGGGTGTAGAAGTCCGATTGGCAGCTGAGAGTTGTGCTTGTAGAAGCTCATGTGTGGTAACGCTTGAGAGCGTCATCCTCAGTGGGCTTGGTGGAAATGGTCTGGTGATGTTTGGAGATAAACTCCAAAACCAGGTTTGCCAAGCGTTCATGAACCTTGATCCGCTGGTTGAAGTCATCAATGCTAAGCCCCATCGACGCGGCCCTTCTCAAGGGTGAGCAGGTTGAGAGGCTGAGGTCGCCGAAGAAGTTTGAAGCACGTGCTCCACAACAGTGCCGCGGTGCGTGTTCGGAATCCTTCCCACGTCACAATCGTCCGTGGGCGAACGGTCGATGAATCAAACGCACATCGCGTCCATGCCCGCGGTGTTCTGCGTCTTGTTGCGGGGAGCGTTGGAAAAGACCGGATTGCGATCCAACATGCCATCACCTGGCGTCCAGAAGGAGGTTGGAGCCAATGCTGAGCCTGTTGAACTGGAAGGCGTACTTGAGGAGGTTCAGGCGCTTGAGGACGAGATGACGTAGTGCAACTGGCTCCGGAGGAAACGTAGCAGTACGGGCTGCATGAAGTTCAAAGGCGGAAAGATGATAACCGGGAGGATGGAACGGCGGAGGTGGTGTCGACATGTAGCTCATCTGTGCTGATGGAACGGAGTTCTGAGCCACAAATGGTGGGTTGGCAGGGTTTTGCCATCGAGCTGGACCAGCTGCACATCAGGCATTTTCGCCTCTTCTTCGCGTTCTGCACGCCGCCGTACCGATGCCAGCCATAGTATATGTCGGGCAAAACGTTCTATGATAGAGCGGCTGTCTTCCCTTTAGCGAAACCTCGTGTCTGCTTAAATGCGAAATTCCGCTGGTCTATGATCAGAACGTTGAGATCAAATTTTCCGGCGAGGCCGGCCCGGGGTCACACAGATCTCATCTTTCGAGTACAACCGGTAAGTTTCGAGTGGGCAGGTGTTTGAGTGGTGAGACCGATGGCTTCCCTCTAGAATCGAAAACGTTACCAGGACAAACAAGAAGCACACACAGCGACAAAAGAAGGGGCCAAAAAGACTTTAAATCACTGATGCAGGTACGTCAATCTTGCGTCCGAGATTGATATCACAGGCAAGAGCAAAGGTATTCGTTGGCGCCAGCCTTGCTCTGATCCTGGCACCCCCTGCTGAAAAACATAGTCACGACGAGAAAAGTGGTGTCAGGGTGAATCTGACACTCCGCACACACACACACAAACAAACAAACTTGCGAAGCAGTTGTGGGCTGACCGCCATGATGATTCCAATCCGACGCTCAATCACATGATCTAAGCCTGTCAAGGTCAACCCTTCCCGCAAAGTATCTAGGACTAGTGAGTGACATTCACTCGGTTGAACTGCACTGTTGGAAGAATGTCAATGAGTACCATTTCAGATTGCATCAAGCTGCACAAGCGAACTCAACGTGAACGGAATGAACTCACATTATACGCATCTCAAAGTTCTCAATCATGCAGGTCAGATTTACGCAGAATGCAATCATCTGAATGATGCTACTTGCTAGATGCGTTGGAATCAATAAGTCAGCTAAAGCACGAATGTAGAGAGACAGACAAAACCAAGGAAACAAAAAGAAATACACTTGATGCCTGATCAGACGCAAGAGAAGTACCAAAGGGCTTTGCCAAAAACGTGTAAGAAACCAAAATCGGTGTCTGCCTCTATTCAAGCGCAATGTCCCCCCAACCTCCACTTGCCCGAGTAAGCTCAATGCGCTGTTGAAAACTTGAGCTGCCTTGCGAAGTCTGTGCTGTGTGTGCCTTTGACATCAGATGCGTTTTGCAACCTGACAGCCATCTTCCTAAGCTGTTCATGGCCGCCTGTGACGCTTGCTTTTTTCCTAGCACTTGAGCGGAGATTGTCAACTTGTGCGTCGAGTTGCTGAGCAAAGGCGTCTCATGAGCCTTCTGCATCTTTGTCAGAAGCCTGACAAATCGAGCAGTGATGGAATTCTGACAGTGAGTCTCTGTGCCTGAGAGGGTTCGCCCCGAAGCTTAGACTGTCGCCGTTCCTGCGAGTGAAGCACAGCATGGCGATAACGCACAGTTTGCGCCTATGCCTTCAGTCTCCTTCCGTTGCATCAAGTGCTTTCGCAGCGATCCGAATTGGCCTTGCTTTACCTGAGGTTTCAAGTCATATCCAGGATTCAGAACAGGTTCAAAATAACGCCTCGTCAAGCTCGATGCCAAGATCAAGCAGGCTATCGCACATCCTATTCTGTGGTTTCACGTGACAGCCTTGTGATTGCAGGCACGCCAAGATAACCAATCCATCCTGCGAGTGATGTCCAATGCAGCATCTGGCTTTGCCAGGCGTCGCCTCAGTCCCAATGCAAGCACTGCTGCGCTGGCTCATCTCTGAGATAGTTGCGCGTTCTCAGACATCCTTTTCATGGCCTCCTCATCCTGGCACGGATCGCCACATCCCCCACAAAAGGCAACTCAGCGTCATGAAGCTTGGGCGCCAGCCGAAAGCCATTCGGCGATTTTTTCCGCCACCTGCTCTGGCTCCTGCCAGAGGGGGTGGTGCCCTTTTTGGACACTCTACGATATAGGGGGTTTAAGTGAGGGGCACTCTTCAAGTAAGTAGAAGGCGCCAACTCACTCACTCTAACAAACGCAACGCTTCAAGGCAAACTCAAAAGCAGTAAATACCTCAAAGCCAGCCAAAAGCGGACTGGCCGAGGCGGGCAACGCGAAGTGTTTGCAATAAATCCGGGCACCGAGTGTTGAATTGAACCTGTTGCCAGAAGTTCAGTCGTTCATCTACTTGCAAGAATGAAGAACAACAAACACTTCGAACCATCCCCACCCAAATGTGCACCACTTTCCTCACGAACCTGCGCAAATAACCAGAATTGACCCCAGTGGTAGTGGCGCTTGGGGGCTGATGGCATTGCGGCCGATGTCACATTCCAGTCAGTTCTTCGGAGATTTCTTCCATCTTTGCTGTTCCGAAGTTCGCCGATGACAGTAAGCCTTCCATCTTCAACTTCAGTCCTGGACAGGTCCTGGGTTTCCCCGCTTTGAATGTTTTAGACGCTGTTTCAGGGCCAGAGGTGGCACGGCAGCAAGGATGTAAAACCAAATTATGATGGCTTGAAGGTAGTGCCGAGCGCTGCCACAACACAAGATGTGAACCCAGAAAGCATCAAGAGAGCATGGTCCCACAACCTGTTCATGAGCCGAATGTGGCCGCAGCGCTTCCCGTTACGCAAGGAGGCTCGAGAGCTGGACCAACAAAGCAAAGTAACAGGGCAATCTGCAACACAACGCCACCAAATAAGGTTCAAGCCATATCTGGCGCACTATCCACAGCACCGAAGCAGCGAAAGTCTGGTAGCCGCAGGAAAGCCAAGCAATCCTGCAACCCTGAAAGTGGGGCCCTCGATCGATGTTCAAACCAGCCTCGCGCACCACCCCAGCGCACAAACTTGAAAAGTAATGTCGAGCAGGCCCATGTTGGTGGGGAACTAATGAATTGGATGGTACCGTGGGCGCTCATTAAGCGATCTTGATTTGGTACTTAAGGGGCATGCCTGGTGCATTTCAAAATCATGGTAAACACACACTACACAAACTTCACGTGTTCCAGCTTCCAGAAATTCCCCAGCAAAATGACTAAAACCCTCAGAAGTGACATATTGGCACACACCCAAAACTGAGCCACCCCCGAATGAAGCGGGGCGGAGATCAAAGAGGGGGCTGCGTTGCTTATCGCCTTCTGGGTTTGATGTGATTTGACCAGGTTTCCCGGTGTCGAATGTGTTCGATAGTTTCGTGTCTTCCTTGCGCATGATCCGCAACAAGGAGGACTCAGGCCCAGATTCAAAGTTGGCAGGGCTTTCTGGGTGGGGGCGGAGAGCAAGCAGCAGGGGGCTTCGCAGCGCAGCAACTAGCTGGCGCTTAGTCAGGAAGGAAGGAATGTGGCAGACCTATCATTGGCCTGCACATGTATTATTTTTTTTTCGGAGAAGTGTTTGTTTTAGTTTATTTGTTTGATGTGTGTTTGGTTCTTTTGCACAGCCCTGCTTGTGCAGTTCTGTCTGTGCGGCTCTGCTCGTGTAGTAGCCCAGCTGCCAGCTGGCGCAGCCACGTTTGCGACGCGCACGCACGTGCGCATCTTGCGTTGAAACAAAGTTTGTGCGTTGTATGTACTCGTGGGTTGTCAAGAACAAAGAGGCTTGAGTTGTTCAATTTGACCCAGTTGACAAACAGTGCGCTATGACCCTTGAAGGCTCCTGCCTCATGTTCACACATGCTCTACAGCATGACTGACAACATCATTTGCTTAGACCTTGACTTTTCGTTCCCCTATTTTATTAGATAGGGACCGATTAGGAGCCCTAGCTTTGCTGGGCAACGAACAATTGATTCATTTAGTCAACGCAGCGCGGCGCAAGAAGCTCAGATGCGTGGGCGGAGGGGGGGGGGGGGCAGGGCGTTGCATTCATTCACCATGCCTCCAGGGGATGGCAGTGGTGTTTTGCTGCAGATGTTGCGCATTGCTGTAGTTTGCACATTCATTGGAGGTAGTAATTGTGGCAATACTGCAGCTGCTGTTGTATTACCGCAGCATGTTCCTGTTTTCGTGGCTGTTGCCCAGGAATGGCCAACTTGAACCGGCTGATGACAGCCTTTAGCGCCTAAGAAAGGAAAAGAGCGGCGCTCTTGTTCCCCAGCTGAAAGCTTTGGGTCGCAGCCCAGATACTCAGCCCAAATGGGCTCTGGGGTGGTCCGGGCCCAAAGGTCGGGTTCCACAAAGGTTCCACCAGGGCTCCACCAGAGCTCCACGAACGCTCCAGGTTCTGCAAGGGCTGCGGGGCGGCCCTCAAGTAAGTTTCCATGAGAATTCCACCAGAGTTTTACCAGGATTCCATGAGGGTTCCACGAGGTTTGCAAGGGCTGGGGGGCAGCACTGAGGTGAGGTTCTACAGGGTTTCACAAGGGTTCCACAAGGGGCACAAGGCCTCCACAAGGCTGCTGCTTTACAGTTGAGCACTCGCTCGGGTCAGGCCCCGATCGGGGCGCGCGGGGACCGGCGGGTACCGAAACAGCTGAAGCAACATGCCAAGCAAAACCGGCGGCGCGCTATGATTGGTGGCTTGCGGTTTGCTCCCCGGCCCCAAGTCGGGAACCGATTGCACTGTCGGGCATCGATTGCACCGTCGGGCCCCGATCGAGGCCACCGTCGGGCCTCGGTCGGGCACCGTCGGCTGTACCTTAACAGCTAATGCGGCAAAGCCAAGCCGGCGGTGCTTTATGATTGGTGGCTTGGATTTGTGGTTTGCTCCTCGGGCCCCGGTCGGGCACTGTCGGCTGTACCTTTGTACAGGTAAAGCGGCAATTGGTGGCTTGGATCGGTGGTTTGCTTCCCGAGCTGCGGTCGGGCCCGAGTACAAGAAAAGAGCACCGCATGCTGTTGGGGAACTCACCTGAGCAAATTTTTCCAGTTTGTGGGTTATGAGCCCAAAGCGCTCCCAGTGACGAGCCATGGCAGCGTCCTCTCCAGGTTCGGCGAGAACTGCGGAAGGCGGCAAAGGGTCACCTGGAGGAGAAACGGCTTTGGTCCCTTGGCAGCCGAGTCGGGATGATGCTGTCGCTTTGGGACCAAGCCGAAGAGCCGAGGCCGCTGAGCTGAATCCTTTTGGAGCGAAAAAGCTAGAGAAGAAGCTCAGCTGAAGGCCCTGAGGCCGCGAGGGTACTTTGTCCAGGGGGAGGATGAGAGGTTCTTCCACACGGCGGACGTGGTCCTGGCGGATGACCCACCGGATGAAGGTGAAGAGATTTGGGCTGAGGAGGGCGAGCGAGGCAACCTTGGGGCAAAGCATGAGCCGGTCCGGAGGAGGTTCAGAGAGACTTTTGAAGCTGGTCTTTGTTCATTGATGGAGTGCCAGGCCAGCGGGAGGTTGATGATGGAGAGGAGTGGCAGCTTGGAGAAGAACGAAATGGGGACATGCTTCGGAGATCGCGGGTGGCTTCGAGCTCTACAGGGGCAAGAGGACCAGGAGGCGGTCGGCGGGTTTGTGGCAGAAGAAGAGACCAACCTACAGCCTTGGGGAGATCTGCAAGGAGCTGGAGAAGTGGATCCCAGCGATGGAGGCGGAACGAGCAGCGCTTTTGGACCTGGATCTGGCCGCAGAAAATGCTGGGGCGTGGCGCGTGCCAACTATAAGAGTCCTCGGCCAGCTGCTGCAACGTATGCTGGAGGACGAGGTGAGGGCGATGGTCGCAGCGTGAGTGCGATCGGACGGCGTTTTTTGAGGTGCCCCTGGGGCAGACCGAGGACATCGTTGTCTCTGGGCGGTGGAAAGTAGAGTCCACGGGTTGACGACCTCGCCTCGGGCATGGGCGGATCATCGGGATGAGACCATCGGATCCATCAGCTGGGAGTTCGAGGAGGAGGGGGTTTGGCCTTGGTTTGAGAAGAAGGAGACGAATGTCTGGAGAAGGGCGCAGCCTTGGGGAAGCGGAGACGGTCGGGTACATGGCGGTGTACATCGACATGCTGGTCACGGGAGGAAAGCCCTGTGCCGTGGATGGCTCTGGCGGAAATCAAATGTCCAAAGCTCGGTGCTCCCGTGAGTCTGCCCTTTCACATTACAGGTTCGGCTCTCTGATGAGTTTGACCCCTCACCCAACAAAAATTGACGAAAGTCAACATTAATCCGTACAAAGTTACTTGGCGCTCAGTAGGGTACCCCCATACGTGGCACGGGGGGTATACTTGTTGGACATGTTGGACGTTTCTGTGGCCTCATCTGGGACGTAGGAACCAGCGCCGTTCTCAGTGACCTGGCTTTTGGCATTGTCCGTCTGGCACTCGCTAAGAGTAAGCACGCCAGCAATGCGAAGCTGATGTTACCCTCCTCTTGCCCCGGGATGAAGGTAGTCAAAAGGCAGGGCAAACCTGCAGCAGTGTGTCTGCACTCAAACTCAGATGCTGATCGTGGGTCGGTATGCACACACACACACACTGGTGCCCAAGTGCCTTTGATCAAGGCCTCCGCAATGGAGCCTGGACCAGCCTGCCGGAGATCGTGAATTTCTTGGGCGTTAAGGGCATGGAATCTCGGCATGCGCGCAATGCGCACCTTGGTTACTAGGCAATCCGCAGCAGTCATGTACCTCAACACAGCGATCGCAGTCATCGCAGTCATCGATCAAGTCTTTCTTGTGCGATGCGGTGAGTCTCTATGTCTCTATGAACTGTGCTGGTCAACGTTCTTCACGAATCCCAGGATCAAGGGCTCGAAAAGCCACTCCTGGAAGCTTGAGTGCATTGACTGGAAAAATGAAAAAATGCTGCAAGTCCAGTCCCCAAAGTTTCGTGGACTCCAACGTCGCCTCGGGTGTGCACGTTCTGAACGAGCAAACCTACCTGTGCAGCCTTCCATTCAACTCATGCCAAGGCAAAACGTGGATTGAACCTTCAACCCTTGAGGCAAGCCCATCCAACAGGGAAAGCCAAGTAGCTCTGAGAGTGCTTTCCGCACCTGCAACAGGAACGCATGTGCTCCGGGGACCCTGTGGGCATCATGGGGCCCTGTTGGCAGCACGGCATGAAGCCTCCTCATTCCTCCCGCAGACAACCACCAGCTGTCCATAACCAAGACCTGTCATGGCAGCAAAGTTGTCTGGCCAAAAGCTGTCATTACAATGTCAGCTGTTACATCTGCACAGGGTCAAACAGTCTCTGGTTCTACTACGAAAGACATAGCTCAGCTCAGGCATCTGCCAACCAACTTGTCGCCAATGGCACATGCCACCTTACGGATCCAAACCATGCCATGTCCAACAGTTAAACAATTTGGTTGTCTTATGGAGTCTACCCAGGGCATGCAGTCACCGAATAAAACGGGGCGTCCCGGGCAAAGCAAAATGCTGCAACTATCCACTCACGTCCATCTCTAACCAACAAAAAAGACCTAAAAGTGTTCAACGATACAAATATCAGCACCAAAGAGCAGGGACCGCCCTTGCTGGAACTGGGCATCCGACATTCATGAGCTGGCCAAAGCCTTCCCCTCCACCCATGAGGAGAACAACCTCGATGTTTGCCAGTATGCTTGTCATCACACAGGTGCCACGCTGCAGATCATTTGATGCGAAGAGCAAACTGGCCTCAGGTCTCTCTGTGGGTCGTAGGCCCAACTGCTCCTTCAAGCCAGTGTGTACAAATGTGTTTTTTTGGTGTGTTTTTCCTTCTTCTTTTTCGACGAACGCAGGTCCTGAAGGCAACATTTTTGTTCAGGGGCTATTGGATCCGCACACCAAAAGCCTTGCCAGCAAGCTTGGTGAATCATGAGAGAGGCATGGCAGCCCTGAGCCTTCACGCAAGGGAAGACCGCAAAGGTTTATTTTCCTGTCCAGAAGCTGCATACATACAATGAAAGGACGGCGTCTGATCTGTTACAAATGGTTTGAAAAAATGTAGTTAGGATCAAGAGCTGAGGTCTCTGACGATTTTGGCACACCATGCTTGATGGCAAGTTGGTAGATCGCCTGCACCGTTGAAAAAGCCTGAATAATCGATCAGGACAATATACATGCCCAGCCTCGCTTGGCACAAACAGCATGTCGATTCGCGGGTCAAACCTGGTTCCAAGTCCAAGGGACATTGACAGCTGACTCATTTAAGCTACCGTGCCAGGACAAATGTGCAGATCCTAGATCTGTGACCTGGGCGAAGCTTCCCAATGATGTGCGGTACAACCCTGCAGCAGTCAACTCCCGCTTTGCTGCGTAAGGTTTTTCAAGCTTAGTTGTCATAGGCGCGACTCCACCCAGAATGCAAGTCGGTGCCACCGAAGCAAGCGGCACTTAAGCACATTTGCTTTGGCGAATCTGCTTGAATGAATCTGCCTGAAAGCACAAGGTCAAAATCGCAGTACACAACCAAAGGACAAGAAAGGATTGAGCCAGCATCACTCCTATGGCAGTCTGCATTAGTGGTCATTGAGCTGGCTCCTGGCCCCGAATACCGTTTGCCATCTTGCAAATACGAAACAACGAATGGGGGGGCCATGAAGGGAGCACGCAAAAATTAAAGGACGCTCAGGCTCAGGCCACTGTCACAACTGGCAGACCCATGTCCTCAGTCAACTGACGGCAAGCTCGGCCACCAGTGCAACGCTGGCCTCCCGCTGAATGCCAGAACCTCCAAAATGCGAAATGCTGTGGCATGCTGTGGCCTGACTCCATTCTGCAAACAAAGTCGTGGCAAGCTGAACCCGCTTTATGCTGAATGGGCATCTGAGCTGCTGCCTGTCGACATCTCCTCCAATGCTTCCACGACCAAATGGTGAATCCTGGGACAGGCACGCAACAATCCTCATTTCAAAGCTCAACCTTGCAAGCAACATGCCAAGTGAAAACATCGCTTCCCTGCACAGGTCATCTGCCTGCAAGAGTCATCTATAACGTGGGTGAGATTGCAATATGCCCAGGTGTTTGTTCCAGGCAAAGGCGATAAAATGTCGATTTCACAGAGTGCGAAGTGCACCCACACGCGGCGATGCAGAATCTGCAAGCGCCGATAAATCATGCTATGTGCTGTTCCGCCCCTCTTATGACATACAACAAAGAAAGGCGTTGCCTCCAATGAGAGCCTGTGCCGAAGAGCTCTCTCAAAAAGGAAGCATGCTAATTGCACACGACCATGCTCACAGGCCAAGTCGCAATGGATGGACGGAGATGATGAGATCTAACTCACAGGCCCATTGTTGGAAGTATTTCAGAATGGACCTGCAAGTAGCGTCAGCATGAATCGGTGTTCGAGCTCACTCAGCTATTTGCAAATGACTAGGCATCCTGCTCCTTGCTGTAACTCCACATCATCTGATAACCTCAGCCAATTCCAATAATCTTGCAAAAGACCAGTGTGGCTTGCAAGTCCAGAATGTTAGACCAAGCAAGCAACTTCTGGTGTCTCGCCAAGTGTTGCTGTCTTGGTCAAAGTCCCAAGCCTCAGTATCGAGTTACACTTCTGATGTCTTGCTTCGATGGAAAGTCTGGGAGTTGCTCGCGCTTATAGACGGATGGGAAGTGCCCCAATGTCTGCGCACGTTCCACAAGTTGTGAGCCGTTGCAAAACTGCCAGGCCCAAGCAACGAAGCCATCTTCTCGCCTGGTATGTTTCTGGCGCCTGGGACCTGAGGGGCTCACAAGAAAGCCCTGGGGCTGGAATTGTAAGACACTCGCAGTGGCCAAGGCATAGCTGTCCGCATGAAATCGACAAGCTCTATGGACACCTGACAAGCAGTGCAGCCACGAGTCGAAATGCACAACACTGCACCCTATGCAAATAGCCTGGTTGCCATACTGCCGCTGCAAAGCAGCCTGTCACGGCAAGATGTTGCAAGGCCAATGCATAACTCAAGGTGCCTCCAGAGAGAGAGCTGATGCTCGATGACCACCTCCAGTGTCAGAGAAATAGATGTGAACTCTACGAGGCCGTCGGTGAATCCGAGCCTCAGTCAACACGGCAAGATGCTAGCGAGCGCATGAACTGCCTGCAAACAGCATGCCACAAGACCCCAACTCGGTATGCAGATCCATTGGCATCTTCACTAAGTCTCCTGGATGTGCAGCATGTGATACAAAAAGCGTGGAAGCTGTTTGGCTCCTCACTGGTACGCAATACCTGAGGATGCAATCCTATCGAATATCCTAACGGATATTGTGTCATCATGGCCTGAGGCATTAACCTGGACCCAGCCTCTGAAGTCTCCTCGGACGCGGATGCACCACCAGAGACAGGCAACCGAGTGGGCCTTCTGGTCTTCAGCCATAGGCTTCTCCTGAATGGTCCTGTCAAGTGGCGTTTGGATTTTGGTGGCTTCAAACTCGTCGCATCCTTGGCTCATTGTCGAAAAAGAAGGCCAGCGAGGACTCCTGCCGACGGGCTCTGGTGGTTTCCTGTTACCAACTAGGCAGCTTGCGGCCTGCTGTTTGCTAGCTTTCCTGAGCGATTCAAGCTGGGGTCAGCTCCCAAAGATGTCATGCCCACCTCCTTTCATCTCTTTCTTGCTTGGCCTCAACGAGTATGAAGTTAAGTCAGTGGACACTGCAACAATCCAGCACCGAACTGCCCAAAACGGAAAAGCATGGCTCAGTACATTGATCCTTGCAAACGGCCAAGATTCCACTTTCCACTTCATGAATAGCAGTAACAGTCCATCACGATCAATGGCGCTAGTACCTATATGCACTTCTTCCAGCCGATGTCAATGCTTGCATTTGTGCCAAGGTCAGGTTTCAAGGCTTGAAGGCAAATGAAACTTGAGATTAGGGCTGTTTTCGAACTTGTGATATTGGTCTAGTGAAGTCTTTCTCCTTCTTCTCTCTCTCTCTCTCTCTCTCTCTCTTTTTCTCTCTCTCTCTCACTTACACTCACCCGCCCTCCTGCTCTGTCGCTGTCTCTGGCATAATTTGGAGCAACGTTGTTGTGTTTGAGATTTTGGCGTGTGCAGCGAAATTGGTCCAGCTCCATGCAGGTTTCGATACAGAGAAGCACCTCAATCCTCCCCTCCCCTTGCGTGCACACACACACACACACACACACACACACACACACGCGCACACACATGAGCAAGTGTATGCGTGCACGCGGGCAAGTGAGTGAGTGAGCGGAGCATCTGGCGAGTGGAGTGGTACGGGGAGAAGTGAGTGCAGTAGTAAGTGTGGTGGGTGGAAACGGAGTGGGTGGATTGGGTGGAGAGGGGATGGTTGGTGCGAGGTAGAGCCCTTCACCAGAGATTGATTCACTAGGTTTGTAGTCCACTGTGTTTTGTTTCATGTAGTTCCCCCATGAGGTAGAAAACTTTGGATCCCCTTTGCATGGTCTTGATTCTTGATTCTTTGTTACCGTTGTCACACTCAGTAAGGGAGCCATCATGACTTCTAACATCCTGCAAGCGAGACAGTCCAGCCCAAAAGCGAAGCCCCGAATTCTCACTTAATAGTAGTGCTATGCCAGATGTGCATTGTCTTGGACACTGCTTGCTTTGAGATTGAGAGTACTTTTGTACTGGAGTCAACCCCCCAAGGGTTTCTTGTCACCACGAACAATAATATGGAGGAAGTCGGAATACGAATGTTGGCCATCATCAAAGCTGCGGGCTTTTGGGAAAATAAACAGGCAACGCAACAAAGCACGTTAAATGAAACCATGCAAGGCTCATGTGCAGTCCGGTCCTTGAAGAGTCTCTCCAACTACAACTATGGAAATATTGGGAGGGTGTCCGGATTGAGACATACACTGCAAGCCTGCAATCTTCATGCCAGGCTTGCAAGACTCACATGCAAAGACAAGACACAGAACTTCGATAGCAAAGCAACAGGACACTCTATGATAAGCAAACAAACACCAAACAAAACATGTGCTCCTCATACCTGACTGCTGACAGCTTGCAGCTTACAGCGGTTCAAAAACGTGTGAGGCTCACACGCGATGCGCCGCCTCAAATCCTCTGACCACACAACCTTTCCACCAGGCCTGAGTCAACACGCGCAGCTTGAAGAGCAAACAACTCGCACGCACAGGAGCCTGTATGAGCAGCAGGGCCCGCAAGCGATGCTTCTCGTTGTCCAAGTGTTCCTCGCCATCTTCTAAACAGTTGATAGGAGGGGAAGAGAACTGCTCCTGGATCTGTGCTTCACGCTGCCTTCTGTGAAGATAGAAGGCGATGCCACTGGCACAACGCACATTACGCAAAGAGCGCACAAGCCGGCCATAAGCTGGCCCGTGTTCTGTTGAACGATGGAGTGTCAGACCCCACCTGAATTTGGCCACCTCTGTGCGCAAGCATTTGATCTGGTGATTGCGAGCTGCCACGAAAGCCTCATTTTCAAGTCTGTAGATCGTGCTGACAACTTGCAGTTTCCAAGCCTTCGCTTGCTGGCGTGGTGTTAGATTTGCGCAGCACCTGCTCAGCACCTGCTCCCGATACCTGCATGCGACCTGGCAGGCTGCAGGCAATTGCTTACAAGTTCAGGCACCAATTGCCTCTTTGGCAATGCGCACTCGGGCGGCAGCACGCCGCCAGAGTGCCTCAGTCACCAGCTAGGTGTCTGCATTGACGGCAATCATACAGGCTGCCAAAGCCTTTGCTAGATGCTGCACAAACTCCGCCAATTCATGCCAAAGGCCTGAATGCGCGTCGCGCAGAGATCGTGAAGTTGGCGATGTGCCAAGTCTTTGGATAGCTGCTGCTGCGCGGTCCGCATCAAGCTGAAGAAGGACCTTTGACGAATGAACATTGTTGGCTCAGAAAGAGCAACCCGACAGACGGGACTCACAAGCCGAGGTGCTGCATACTTCCCTCCGGCGGACTCACTGCTGTCATCACTCACTTTGCGTCGCGGACGCTCCCGCGGCAAGCCGCAAGTGCGTATGCCGCCCATGCCGAGACAATTCTGAGAATGGAATGTGCGGGCTGCTAGAGCTGCATTGCCCAAAACACTGCTAAGCTGTTTTGCAATAGGGTTCAGAAGCCGTAAGGCAGACGTGTCAATATATATATATACATACATATACATATGTATACACATGAAGAAACACATGCCGGAGCCGGTTAACAAGTTGCTATCCGATCTGTTTGCAGAAGAGTGCTCCTGTTGAAGTCAAAAAGATGCCTGGATTGAACTTGACAGCTCACAGAACTTGACTCAAGCCCACACAGTGACACAATCTGATGCACCGTGATACGTGATTTATCTTGCACAATCGTACATTGTTTTCTCGTAGAGCTGCACAGCTCATGCCTCGAGTTCTACGAGTCGCTTGAGTCACGCCGGCTTTCCAACTTTGCGCCCAGCAGTCCTGCTCTTCCACTCAAGGTTCTTTTCAAGCTTATCCCACTGTCCTAATGCTGTGCCATTCGAAGTACTCTCCTGATGTTGGTGAGAGCAGGTGTGTCACCCTCGTGCTCCACCAGTGGTCGCAAATAATCTTGGCAAAAGGGTCAGGGAAAAGGTCTGCCAAGACCACTGCAAGCTCAGAGCGCCGAGCTCATGATCTTGTTGCGTCTTGGTATAAGAGCAACGTTTGTCACTCCCTGGGCGAAATGCGGGACAAAGAACGACAAAGAGAAAGACTCCGGCGACCAGCAGCCTTGACAATGTCATAGGCACCACTGGCTGCGATAGGTGCTGGAGCTCGCTTGGTCAGCGAAAAGAGAAGGTTCAGTCTGGGGCGTCAGGCGAAGCAGCACTGCAACGGATGAAGTGAGAAAAGAAGTCGAGGCTGGCACGCTGTCAGCTGGTCCATCGGCGCAGCGCCCTCATGCATTTGTCTGCACAAATATCAGCTTAAGTCGAAATGAGTCAAAGTTTGAGATGCAGACAGAGTTGTCCAGGACTTTAAGGCATGAGTTCGCAGCACCTGTCCATGCTGCAGGAAGAGAAACAGAATACGCGCCTAAGCTGGCCTTGCTCTATGATGTCTGGCAGCATGAAGTCCGGAGCCATGCGTGCCAGTTCTAAAAGGATCTGCCAGTCATGAGAAGAGCCAACGACAAGTGCTGGAAGCGAGCCTCAAGAGCCGTTATATCCTCCTGATCTGCGATCTGGCCTTAGATCACAAACTCAAGGCGTCAATGGCGATGCTGGCAATTTAAGGCCTTAGCTCAGCACACCAACAGCGCCGGCCTGCAAGGCTCGCTCTGGCCGAAAAGTCCAAGCTGGGGCCCCATGAGCCTGCGTGAGCCTCCATGAGCCTCCATGAGCCTCCATGAACCTCCATGAGCCTTGAGCCTGCACCCTCGCAACCCCGCTGGTGCTGTATTGTGAAGCATTTCAATCACGAGCTGCGAGGAATTTACGAGCCTTTGGCCTCAAAGCTGGCTCAGTCTGCCTCCAGCACGAGAGTTGGTGGGCATCGAGTCCGTGTAGACCTTCCGTCAGAGTGCCTTCATGCCCGGCTTTGCTCATGTCATGCGCACCCTCCAATCATCAATGTCAGCAGCACTTCCAGCGCGACTGTTCGCAACTCATCGTTTGTCTCCTGCTCCATACATTGCAGGATTCCTGCCACGGCTATCCCATGTTTGAACACCACAGGAAGGCATACAACTGAAACCTAGCAACACTCTCCGATAGCGACAAGACTGCGCAGTGCCCAAGGCTTTTTTAGATCGGCTGCGAGATCTCTGTGCTACAATCGACCCTTGAAGACTGCTGCCAAAGAAGCTCGTCTGCTACGTTGCAACAAATGTACACCTGAAGAAATGCTATAACACTTGCACCCAACAGCACACACACACACCTGCAGGGCAAAGAGTGCAACGCAAATGCGGATTTCTCTACTGAACCCATGCTCAGATTCACCCTAAGCGGGCCAGGAAGGATCCGTTCTTCGACAATGGTACAGCACCTGGGTGGCAGTGGGGCCAAAACAAGCAATGCTCCAACACCAGCTTTACAAGAGAGAGCCGGTCTTGACAGCTCATTGTGCCATTCTCAAGCTACATTCAGACAAGCGCATTTCTCTGTAGATTGCTGAGAAGTGGGCAGCGCGTCTCATTGGCTTCTGCTTCTGCCAGGCTGACTTTGAAGAGAGACCGATGTCCAGGAAAGGATTGTGCCTGCGGAACGTGAACGGTAAATAGACAATGCTGCATCCGATTTGGACTTGTACTCAACGGCAGCTGTGGCCAGTCGCTTTTGCTTGTGCTGGCCTGACTACGGGTGAAACCGAATGTACATTGGGATCCAGCGACAAGGTTTGGCTATTTGGCTCCTCAGCAAAACAGGATCGCTGAAATGAAGGGGTGCAGCTGCAAACACATATTATGTTCAAGCCATACCTGAGTTCAACACACTGATCAGTGCCTTAAATGACACATATTGGTTTAGCACCAAACCTGCGCCAAAGATACGAAGCCAGCCAGGCGCACGCGCTTGTCACTGCTTGTGGCCGATTACACATGCTAGCGTTGCAACCTTGGCAAGATGGCTTCTGACCGTCTGACCGAATCAAGCTTGCACTGCTTGTCGTTCATGCTATCACGGTCCATCTTGATCCTCTTCAGCCTCCTCATCCCCATCTTCCCCATCTTCCTCGTCTTCTTCATCTTCGTCTGCACCTTCTTCATCTTCCTCATCATCCTGATCTTCCCCTTCCGAATCTTCATCAGCACCTTCCTCTTCCCTGTCTGCAGCTTCCTTCATCGCTTCAACCTCGAGCAAAGTGTGAAATGTATTAGGCTAAGGTAAGGCTGTTGTAAGGCTGATGTACGGCTACTGTAAGGGTCCTGTAAGGCTAAGAAAGCAAACATGGTTGAAATTGAATGCATCGAGTTTGACCCGGCACGCCTTGTCCATGCACTGCAGCAGCTCGTGCACTTCGGCACGTGAGAATCTGTCATCATTGTCTTGGTCAAACTCCAGGAAGGCTGCACGGTGCTGGTCTGTGACTTCTGCATCCTAGCACCAAAATGACATTGAGTTTGGATCATGTGAGCGATATCTGACAAGCTCGTGCTGCATTGGCAGGTGAGTCCTCTCCATCTTCATCAAGAAAGCGATACCAAGCCCACGACCTCAAGAAGTGCAGGTCTGCAATTCCGCAACTCTGCCACCGCTCCATCAGTGAGTGCGTGCTGTGCACTCTTTACACGTGTCATGCCACGTTAACCCAACTAGGCAACCGGCTCTGATCTGTTCAGTGCTCCATCCCTGAAACCATGTCATGCCCGCAAGCACTGGCAATGTCAGCTCACTTGTGTTTTGAGTTGTGCCGCGTACAATTGAATTGTCTCAAGAGCATCAAAGGGTCTGTCGCCGTCAAACTCAGCTAGCACATCCGCGCCTGTCGTGGTCAAAGTTTGCAAATGTCGCCTCCAGTTCGCGCTCTCTGTCGACATCTGCCTTGCATGTCAGGACGACCAGGCTGTGTGTCACATGCAGAAGCAGTTCCGACAGCTCTCACCAGCATGGTCCAGCCTGGCTCTTACCCAGAAGGTCTCTCACAAACATCTCGGAAGCACCATATTCCTCGCCATCCACAGCTGAGACTATCAATAGAATCTGGCGAGGATGCAAGCACTTCGGTGAGGAATCGTCCTCTGCCACACACTCAGCTAGAAGTGCAAGGAGAAGTCCCTTCAGAGTGTGCAAACACAGGTGCAAACTCTCGCGAGAACTGAGGCGCCTGCCCATGGCATTCTAAAACTCTAGAGAAACATCCTAAGCCTCTGAGCCCCTGGGCTGCGGCATGCAACGTGCGGTGCACTGCCCTGAAAATCGAGCGTGCCAAAAGTATCGGCAAATCGAGCAAACCCATGCCGAATGCTCCAATTGGCAAAGGGCCTGGCGATTTGTGAGGACAACCCGCGCAGCAGTTGGATGGCATTCCAGCAGGCCAAACGGGAGTGCAGACCTTCGGATCTTCCCCAACGGCTGTTACCCATCAATGCTTCCAGACTTGCTCCAAGTAGGCACCTTCTCACAGCATCATGTTGGCCCCATGCAAATAATTACGGGGATGTTCAGCACATCTGCTTAACATATTGCCAACAGCACATGTTCACCATTCAATGTCATGACTGTTATGATCGGCAATCGTGCAAACGAGCACAGGACACAGGCGAACATGTGCAGCACAATAAGAGCCCATCGTACAGCACTCCAAACAACTATATATTGTGCACATGTGCGTGTATGAACCTACCTTTCTTTCTCTGGAACTAGAATGAAAGATGTCTCAACCAGCACTGGGACCAAATAGGACAAGAGCTAAGGATCTCTCAACCAGCACTCGGACCGAACTAGGACAAGACAAATTGATTCCAATGCTTATAGCAATTGAAACTCAAGTTGAATGTCTCCAATGGCCTTCATACGATCTAATTACTTCGGTACACTGGCACCAAAGAGCCAGAGATCTCTCAACTACCAGGAATCTAGGACTAGACCATTCAACTCTTCTTGTAGAAAGGATCCCTAAACTACTAAGTAGGACCAAACTAGGACTAGACGATGTTGCCTCTAGTTCTCATAACCACCGAGTTTCCAGTATAATATCCTCGACAAGCTCCTTCATAGTGTCTTATTTCAGTAGACTAGGCCCAAGGATCTCTAAGCTAGCACTAGGACCAAACTAGGAAGAGGAAAAACCGTCCAAGTCAAGTCCCCGTGAGAATAAGGCAGCCTGCAAACAGTACTTAGCCCAATGACATGCTAGTTTAACCATACAAGTATGGCCAACTTGAGAATACTTTTATACTTACACACATACCTACATACATACAGGCCAAAACATACCATACCATACCATACATACATGCATTGCATTGCATGGTATTGCGTTGCATTACACTGCACTACACTACACTATACTACACTACATTGCATTGCATTGCATTGCATTGCATTACATTACCGTACGTTACATTCCCATACGTTTCCTTAACATACATGGCTGTGGGTCAAATATGTACCCAAAATGGAATCCTGGTAAATGGAAACATGGACCAAAACCTGCGGTCCCCTGGTGCTTTAATTTTGACCCATACCCACATGTCGTTACATTACATTACATTACAATATTTTAAATTACATACACACATAAAATACATATATACAAGCCGATATTCTACACACATTACATTACACTGCATTGCATTATGTTGAGCACATGACATTACATTACATGCATACATGCATGACTTACATACATACACGCCTTATGTACGTGCATACTTAGATTACTTTAATTTACTTACCTTGCATACAGTACATACATTACAACATTACATAACTTACATTACATACACTACATTACATTACATTGCATTGTGTTATGCATTACATTAAATTGCGCTTCGCTTCGTTACGTTACATTTATGTTACATTACATGCATATTGCATTTATATTTTCTAATGAATCTGAATACATACAGTTGTAGGCATACATACATACATGTCAGCAAGGAACCAATGTCCCAGCAGGAGGCTCAGCTGCGCACTGCCCAGGAAACGCTCTGGGGCACATCACTCGGCAACTCCGAACTCTGCCTGCGGTCAAAGGAAGAGACTGGCCATGCCTCCGCTGAAATTTTAAAGCGATTGGGCATCTAGGGCATGGGCCAAATTTCAAGAAATGCTCTTTCAGCTGGGCCTGCATTTTGGCCGTGTCCGTCCTTCCAGCACAGAGGGCTGATGCAAAATTTGAAAATTGAGTCTTCATCCTGCCAGCCCAATCTCGAAGCGGCCCAACGTACACTCGGACCTGAGGTGTGCCAACCAAAAGCAAGCTCCCTGAATACCTTCTAAGGAGGTAAATGGAAAGTAAAAATACAATGAGTCATTGCCTGACGGACGCGGCCAAACAGCCAGGAGCTGGAAAATACACAGCCCAAAAACATGATGCGGAATCTTTGCGTAAATGGATGTACTAAGCAGGGTACGAAGCGGGGCAGGTCGGTGAATGCTTTGTCTCGCTCTCCCTGCACACACACACACACAGTGATTACAGAACCCATATGGCAGGTGATCACTCACAGCCTGTGATCCGAAAGTCACAGTGGCAGTGCCCAACCAGTTCGAAGTCTCGGACTGCAGATGAAAGTTGACCTTCCATCAAGAGATGCTCTTTGGCACTTCCACAAGCCATTCACGCTGGCACAGATTTCAAGGTTGCCGGCCTCTGCGCATGTGCCATGAGCAAAGAATGCTTGAAGCTCCTGCGTGTTGCAAATTGCCTGAAGGAAAGACTGGCTTTCCCTATCATGCCTTGGCTGTCGTCCCTTTTGGGATCTCGCTGAGGAAGATCGTCTTTGGGAAAGAAAGAAGCCTCAAAACTCAAAAGCCTGGAGATGTTTTTCGTCCAACGCTGCATCTTTGCACGACACCTCTAAGTTCAGCACTTCAACGGCTTTGTGGCGGATGGATGGATGGATGCCTGGCGAGCTAGACCATCTTGACTTGCTTTGCGCTGTAAGGCATTGCAATCAGCCTCATACAGCGCCAACTGCAAGGCCCATTGAGCATCCTGCAAAGTGCAAGGATCACTGTGGCATGTTCCAGGTTGCAGAATAATTATACTGCGGGCCGTCCAAGGTCCAAGAACTGCGGATTGGTCAAAAGCTATGCAGCTGTTCGAAAGCCATGACGCGTTTGTTTGGTCTTTTGGAGCCGCTTTGAATTTGGGTCTGCGGGGCTCGTTTGCAGGCTGGCGAATGTGTTGGGTGCTTGCATTGGGCAAAGCTGGACCTTGGGCGGATGCTTCGGAGGAGCGAACAGGATCTTCAAATTATTGACTTGCAAACACATTCATGTTCTCTTGGATTTGGCCTGTCGAGGATCATGCGCACCAGGTCGAACGGGCTGCAGAGTGGGAACCTTCAACGCTTCGAATGAATGCAAAAATGCAAAAAGATGACAGTGCATTGAACCGACAAAGTGCTGTAGAACGCGCCTTCGGCCTCATCAGGGTAACCAGGCTGTTGAGCTTGTGTCTCCGCCGTTGGCTTCCACCTGCTGTCCGGGTACAAAGGAAACACCCAAGTCACAGGTGGCCTTCAACGGCAAAGATCAGCGCAGTGTCCACAATTTTGGCATGCCTTGGTTTGTGCTTTTCCTTTCACCGCCAGCATGCCCACACACGCTCCCTCTCCCTCCCCAAGACAAGAGCAAACTGCAAAAAATATATCCAATTTCATCTGTCTGCTACAGCTGCTGTCTTGCTTTGCCCCACCAGGATTCCGGCTGGATCTTCAAAGCCCGCAAGTCCTGTGGTGGCAAACTTGATGATGACAACTGTTTCACGTAGCGAACACCACGCTTCACTAACTGAGGAAAGCCATCTGCAAAATGTCCTTGTGTAGCGAATGGCCTCATGTGAGCTCAAGAGGAATTCGGAGGCACATTGCGTTTGAAATGAATCCAACCTATGCTCCAAGGTGTTCACCAACCAGGATGGTCTCCACAGAGATCAAGTCTAGCACCTAGCATGTAACACTTCAGTCCAATGTGGCGAACATAGCACGCATGTGCAAGCCATGTGTATGCAAGTATCATCTGCCTCGCGTTGGACTTGATCAAAGGGCAATGCCTGAGATCTGCACATTCCACTCACAACCATCTCTCAAGCAAAAGCCGTTGCACGGTAAGGCAGCAACCCCATTTTCAGGCAGCAAATGATGAGACCTTCAGCAAATGGACTTCGCTGAAGCAAGGAAGCCATTAAAATGAACTTGCTCAAGCTACTCCTAAGGCGAATACTCAACCCCCGAAATGCGAGTCCGATAGTCCAAAACCTCGGCTCGAGGTTTAGCACGGCCCAATGTCCGACGCTTTGGGCTTCAAAACATCTTCTGACTGGGCCGCAGGCCTCCTCGATTCGAGAGTTCCCGTTTTTTATGCGTGGGAACTTTTGGGTCCCTGCCCACCACCACCCCCCCCCTTCTCAATTACTTTGCTTCAGGGCACCACCACCACCCCCCCCCCCCAGGACCATTTCCTTTTCCCAAGCACCACCACCCACCCCCCCCCCCCGCACCCTTTCCCTTTCCCGAGCACCACCACCGCCCCCCCCGCACCCGCACCCCACCACCCCCCCCGACCCCACCACCCCCCCCCCCCCGCACGCACCCGGGGTAGGTCCCCGCCACCACCCCCCCCCCCCTTGCACCACCCCCCCCCCCCACCCTTTCCCTTTCTGAGCAACCTAACCACCCTAAACCAGCCGCTAAACAGCCCGAACCAACCCTAAATCACTCCTAAACCATCCCTAAAACCAACCTATACCAACCTGAACCAGCCCTAAAGCGAAGCCTAAAACCAACCTGAAGGACAGCCCTAAAACCAACCCTAAACCCACCCTAAACCAGCCTAAATCAGCCCTAAACCAACCCTGAACCTAAACCAGCACCCTCAGACACGTGGGGGGGGGGGGGGGTGGTGGTGGTGCAGGGCAAGGCCCCAAAAGTTTCCGCGCCACATCCGCGGGCACTATCCCCGATTCAAAGATGAGCTGCAGAACATGTGTGAGTAAGGTACTGAATCCATCTTGCAACCTTCTCTGAACAAATCAGTCCGGCATTAGTCTAGCTTGAGAAATTTGTGCCAACAGTGGAACCAATCCTCAAAAGTAACTGTCCGCGGCAACGGCAAATCTGAAAGCTCTGAATTTCAGCGAGCAGTTGGAAAAGCAGAGAATGCGTAGTTTGAAAGCTGGCAGAGAAAAAATCAGCCTGCTAACTATATATATATATATATTCATAGCACTGTGGCAGAATCACTGGACATTATGGGCGCCACTTTTGCTGGCTCGCCAATCAAATTTGCAAATCGAGGGCAGGACATCGTAGATGACGCCAGAGCAGCTCACAACGGAAACCCGCGCAAGCGCATCTTTGTCATCCTGGCACGAGTCTCATTATGAAATGCATGCAACATGATTCGTGCAGTCCTTGGCATAAACCATTTCGCAGTCAATCCCTAGCACGAAGCGGCCTTTTGATCCTAAGCCATCTGGAGCGCGCTGTTGTCGCCAGGCGTTGGTTGTTTGGACAAGCCCGCCCGGCCACCCACCCGTCAAAATCTACAAAACGGTCCCATGGCAAGCTGAGCTCCCCACGGCTAGCTTTGAGCCAATGCTTGCCTGGACAGAAAGGGGATGCGCAATTTCACTACCGAGTCCTAATTCGCGCTCTTGACCTCTGTTCCAAAGCAGTAAGTCACCAGCCCTCTGTTCCAAAGCATGAGGTGTACTCAGCAGGAAAGTCTGGATGGCGCCGCCTAGCCAACATTGTTTCACAGGCCACAATGCTCCACAATGCTCTGCTCAAAGCCCCCGGCGTTCTCAAAAGAAGCGATTGCC
>CAUJNA010002014.1:0-47461 GCA_963377175.1 Effrenium voratum
GTGTGTGTGTGTGTCTGTGTGTGTGTGTCTGTGTGTGTGTGTCTGTGTGTGTGTGTGTGTGTCTGTGTGTGTGTGTCTGTGTGTATGTCTGTGTGTGTGTCTGTGCCTGTGTGTGTCTGTGTGTGTGTGTCTGTGTGTGTGTCTGTGTGTTTGTGTCTGTGTGTGTGTGTGTGTCTGTCTGTGTGTGTCTGTGTGTGTGTCTGTGTGTGTGTCTGTGTGTTTGTGTTTGTGTGTCTGTGTGTGTGTGTGTCTGTGTGTGTGTCTGTGTGTGTGTGTCTGTGTGTGTGTCTGCGTGTATGTGTGTGTGTGTGTCTATGTGTGTGTGTGTCTGTGTGTGTGTGTCTGTGTGTGTGTGTCTGTGTGTGTGTGTCTGTGTGTGTGTGTGTCTGTGTGTGTGTGTCTGTGTGCGCGTGTGCGGAGCGCGGAGTGTCAGATTCACCCTGACACCACTTTTTCTCTCTGGACACGTTTCCTTTTCGGTTGAAGCAGGGGAGTGCGGCATACCTCAGGGACCGCGCTCAACGAAGCTACCTCAGGCATGGGATGCCTACCTGCAACCGTTGTCCAAAGTCCTTTTGGCCCGCAGTTTCTCATGTTGAATCTTGCAACGCTTTCGACATTAGAGGGAAGCCATCGGAGTCTCCACTCGAAAACCTACCTTGGGAGTTTGTAGTGTGTGTGTGTGTGGGTGCGTGCGTGCGTGCCTGCGTGCGTGCCTGCGTGCGTGTGCGTGTGTGCGTGTGTGCGTGTGCGCGTGTGTGCGTGTGTGCGTGCGTGCGTGTGTGCGTGTGTGCGTGTGTGCGTGTCTGTTTGTGTCTGTGTGTGTGCCTGTGCGTGTGTGTGTGTGTGTGTCTGTGTGTGTGTGTTTGTGTGTGTGTGTGTGTGTGTTTGTGTGTGTGTCTGTGTGTGTGTGTCTGTGTTTGTGTCTGTGTGTGTGTCTGTGTGTGTCTGTGTGTGTGTCTGTGTGTGTGTGTGTGTCTGTGTGTGTGTGTGTCTGTGTGTGTCTGTGTGTGTGTCTGTCCTGTGTGTGTCTGTGTGTGTCTGTGTGTGTGTCTGTGTCTGTGTGTGTCTGTGTGTGTGTCTGTCGGTGTGTGTGTGTGTCTGTGTGTGTCTGTGTGTGTGTCTGTGTCTGTGTGTGTCTGTGTGTGTGTCTGTGTGTGTGTCTGTGTGTGTGTGTCTGTGTGTGTGTGTGTCTGTCTGTGTGTGTGTGTCTGTGTGTGTGTGTCTGTGTGTTTGTCTGTGTGTGTCTGTGTGTGTGGGTCTGTGTGTGTGTGTGTCTGTGTGTGTGTCTGTGTGTGTGTCTGTGTGTCTGTGTGTGTGTCCGTGTGTCTCTTTGTGTGTGTGTCTATGTGTGTGTGTGTTTGTGTGTCTCTGTGTGTCTCTGTGTGTCTCCTTGTTTTTGTTCTCTGTGTCTCTTTGTGTCTCTCTGTGTCTCGCTGTGTCTCTCTGTGTCTCTTTGCGCCTCTCTGTGTCTCTTTGGGTCTCTCTGGTTCTCTTGTTCGCTCTGTGTCTCTCTGTGTCTCTCTGTGTCTCTCTGTGTGTATTTCACCATGTGATGTTTTAACAACCTCCTATTTCAAGTCTTTCAACTCCTATTTGTGTTTGAGCATGTTTGTCGGAGATCAATGTACGGGTGTGAGTACTGCCTCGCAAAAGCGGTGGCCAGCAGAGGCGGAAGTCCTTAACTGGCTATTGCTCAACTTCGTTTGCTCACAAACAACCTGCGAAAGACCTCGTGCCGATTGGGTTTAAAATTGGTTGTGTTCATCCCTAACATTTGTCCTCCTGTTTCACCGTCGGTCACGGGGGGTGTATTTCACCATGTGATGTTTCACAACCTCAATTTTGTCAATAACCCCAATTGCATGACAGAAAGCGCGCTTGCTGCAGGGTTGGAAGTTGACCCTTCTAGGCTGTTTTGGTTGTTCTATAGGGTATCAGCCGTAAGCGGCTCACTATACAGAGTTGTTCGCCCTACTCCTGATGAGCATGCGAGTGATGACACCTCGGGCTATTCGCCTACAAGTCGCGCGAATTCACAAGTGGCCAGAGACCTCATCCGGAAGGAACAGTCAAGGCCCCAAATCGCTTCGATTAAGGAGCGACCAAGGTAGGCCTGAGCAGTCTGGTGCTCGGTCCCCATTATCCGTTGGATCCGATCGGCATCGGCGTGGTGACGTCGTCATGTATGACCCTCAGTCCAACCTCGCAAGGAAACCCTATGCCACAGTCCATGAACCAGTTGAATCAGCATGTTGCAAATGTTCACCCCGACCCTTCCTTGACGGTCAATCAGGAGGTGACGAACTATCAACAGATCAATAGAATTCAGAACAACGCCCAGATCCAGTTCGTGAATCAAGACACTGGTCCAATGGTAGCGCGGGAAATCCGGATGAATGCGGAACAACGCGCTAACACCACGAAGTCAGAAAAGGAAGCTGAGATGAAGTATCGCAGCGCCATGAATACCATCAGCGATCAGGTGAAGCAGATCAAGGAGCTGAGGGCAATGGTTGAGCAGATGATGAACAATCAACAGCAACAATAACCTGCTCAAGCTGCCCCGGCAACTCCCTTGACTGTGCCTCCGACACCAGTGGTTGCATCTCCACCCGGACTTTCCAACGCTTCTTCCCACAGCTGGACGAATGTCGGGAGCAACCCCTACGGCAAAGACGGATCCGTTCCTGCCGGGGTCGTGGCAGATGCTGCTACCGGAAACGTGGTGGAGATGATGGAGATGGGAAGGAAAAGAAAGAGAGGAAAAAACAGAAGAGCAAGAAGGACCTGGATCCCTGGTCAATCCGAAATCCTTCGTGATTCAGGCATTTTCGTTCATCTCGATGCGAAGTTGGCATCGGCGCTGACCAACATCTTGGAAGGCGACCTTGCACGTCAGGTTGATATCTTCAAGGAGCAAGAGGCGAAGGAGAAGAGATATGCGAGAGGCCGCCAAATCCTATTGATGGTGCACAAGTGCTTCAGTACAAACATCAAGCATGGCGCCATTTACCACTTCAAGGCTTTGCTCCAATGAACAGATCATGCGGGGCTCGAGTACGCTCCTGAGACTCCTGATTCTGATCCAGCTGCATTGGATGCACCACTTCAGGAAGAGGACTTGCCGGCAGAGATGCCAGGTCAGGAAGAGTTCATGAACGACCGGGAGCTTGCCAGAAACCTCGAGAAATTCATTGAAGACACTTCCGTTGAGGAGCCCGCTTCGGATGAAAGGGTCAAAGTACTAGATTTGAAGACCAGCAAGGACACTCTTGTTCCTAAGGAAGGGGGCTCACTACGATGCGGGGGGTGTCAAAGCTAGAAGGTATTCTGGAACAAGCAAGCCTGACAGTATTCCACCTTTCCTTTGGAAAACAATGTCAATGAAACAACGGAGACTTGCCATCATCAAAAGGAGCGTGAGACAGCTCGCAAGGCTTTTCCAGATGATCCTGCTTCCGAGGACTCAGAAGCTTCTTCCTCAAAGGCTAAGCCAGCGACTTCTGCGATGGGTGAGGGACTGGAGGATGACCTAGACATTGAGGACCCGTCAGATGTTGTGGTGTCACCAGCGATTTCCACGACTTTGAAAGCGGGACAACATCGTTGCAAGATTCTTCAAGCCCATTTGCATCCAGTTATTCATGCGTTGGTCGCAAGACCTGTGGGTAGGAAAGACATTGAAAGCAATCTTGATGCTCAACAGTCTCTTGATGTTGAATGGAAGAACCTCGAGAGCAAGGGCGCACGGGACTACAACACTGTGCGTGAATGGTTGCAGGTTGTCAAGGAAGCCAAGGGCAGAGGTGAAAAGGTCCACGTGAACATTCGAGATTTGTGTTGAGAAGGGAGGTGAACTTGAAAAAGGCAACCCTTTTGGCAAGTTCAAAGGCAGGACAGTGCTTCAGGGAAACAACGTGAAAGATGAAAATGCAGAACAAGCTCTTTTTGCAGAACTCGGATGGGCTCCTTCTACCATGGAAGCTGCGAAGACCATCGATGCTTCCGGAGCGATGCCCGGGAACTGCACCCAACAGTCCGATGGACGCCAAGCTTACACCCAAGCGTTGTACAAGGGTTGATCTTTTGGGGTGGCCCAGGGATTGGCTTCTCGCGTGACCAAGTGGTCTGTCGATTGTGACCAAGCGCTCTTTCGGTTGATGTCTTATATCTATACCACTGCTGATCGAAAGATGCGCGGTTTTGTCGGTGATCCGTCTCAGATCACGCCGGGGAACATGATTCGCGCAGTACATCAGGATGCTTGCTTGCACCGATTGGACCCAATACATTTGATCCCTTGACTGCCTTTTCAAAGAAGCAGACGTCAACTGCCACGTCATCCACTGAAGCCGAGGTGATAGCAGCAAATGTCTTTGCGTGCGGTTGGCTTCCTGCCTCTGGGCACTCTTAACCCATCAAAAACTTCGGACATTTGGCTGCATGACGTCACTCAGGTCAGGGATATATCATACAAGCTATATTCGTTCCGACAAACGACGTTTACCCGGTTAGGGCCGAGGCCTTATCTAGCATGAGGTACACAGTTCAGCTCTTCGAGAATGGCAACGTCGATCTCAATGTTTCCAAAATAGGTACAAACCAGCAGACTAGTTCCTCATGGATTGGTAAGACGTACTTCTTCATGCGGGGGGCTGGGGAAATGTTGAGGCCAAGGAAATCGAAAATGTTACTCTTATCAACAATTCGAGGACAACCAGTCGAATTCTTGAAAGTGGTAGGTCGCCTGCTTTTCGCCACACAGACAAACCCCAACGAGTGAGTCTTGCTTGGTTGGCGGAACAGTTCAGACGGAAGCACTACAAGCTCACTCATGTTTCCACAGAGCTTCAAGCTGCTGATATTCTTACAAAGCCTTTCACCAGTGCCGAAAAAGGGCAGATGGACTACTCAGGCAAGGCAGCTGTTTCGCCACGCCTGGAGAAATCCGAGGCCAGGAGCACGGACAGTCACCCCAATCATACTCTGGTCGAAGCTTGTTGCTCGCATGAGTCGAAGCTTGGTGACACTTCACGTCGTCCTGCTGTTGCTGTTGGCTGCCACGTGATTCCTATCACTGAAGATGATGATATCCTTTCTCATGCCACTCGAAAGCGTGTCATCGACAAGAGGGTTCGGGCTACAAATAGCAAAATCCCTATCCCCCTATTGGTATGGGCGAGCATTCCATGTACCGGTGGCACTGCTTGGTCTCATATTAACATGAACCCTGCGGCAGCGAGGGAGAGGCGAGGGAGAAGGTCAAACGACACCGATCTTTGTACAAGAGAATGTGGTCTGCGTTTGTTGATCTTGTGAACTCATTGAAATTTGCAAAACCTCTCATTGCAATTGAATGGCCTGGGAGTTGCACCTATTGGAACGATGCTGCTGTGGACAAGTTTCAATATGACTCCCGTCAAGTTTGATGGTTGCGCGGTTGAAAACTGTTGATGGAGTGCCCATGAAAAAGCCATGGACCATGAAAACCAACATGCGTTGCCTTCACAAATACTTCATGGAAGAGTTTGCTCATGCACTGATGAACATGCGGAAGCAAGGGGATTGAACCTCAAAAATACCGAGTCCTACACGTATGTCATGACTGATTTAATCCACAAAGCTTTTGCCTACGCAGTGTCGGTTCAAAGCAAAGTGGCTCACACTCTTGTCGCGATCATGGCTGAGCCTATTCCAATTGAGAAGACTCTCAAGTACGTGAGATCCGCATTTGATCCCCGGAACTACAAGGACGTTCCCCTCGCACGTGTCGACTATGGCTCCGACCATTTGTGGCACGACGGCGAGGTCAAAGCCAAGTTGATTCCGGATGCGAAACACCAACCAAGAGGCTTGGTCGGACATGTTCCGCGATGCGGCCGTCCTTCATCGTCAGGGACGTCAACTCGGGTGTCGACTTGGCCAAGATGAGCGAACAGACTGACGCCCTTGCCCTGGCCACGACCGGACTTACGTCCTCTTCTGCCCGGGGAAACCCGCGGTCAACTACCTCTTTTTTGGCGACTCCTTCAATGCGTTGATCAAAGGAGGAACCAAAACCGATGTCAGGACGATCATCAAGGAGAACAAGAGATCCTTTCTTCGGCCCGAAGCATGAGGTGTGGTCCGAGATGACTTGGGGAAAGGGTCTTTCCGAGGCCGTTGATGCAGCTGAACGGGCTTGCTGAAAGGCCCGAGCCTGGTCCTTATTTTATCGTTATTTCGTGGTCTGGCAATGACGTTGTCGGTCGCAATGGCTACATCGACAACCCTGCCGCCCTAGCGGGCTGGGCCACGAATACAGAGGCAAAGAGGAAGGCTGGACATGGTCGAGCGGAACGCACGGGCTGTGATGACTGCTCATGAGCGGCTTCGCCACATTTCATATCGCGATGATGTGATCCAAGTCGTCTTGATCGTGCCCCGGGACTATGAGGCGTACGGCTTGACCGAGTCTTTTTGGACCCAAGTGGAAGGGCACGCTCGGGTGTGCGTCACGGGGGGCAACATCACGGTGCTCAACCCCCAGACCCTGATCAACAACACTTTTTGGGTGGACCGCATCCACACCGATGACAACGAGCTCAATCGACGTTGCTACATTCAATACTTTGTTGCTGCAGCGAAACTTGGGCACACAATCCACAAGGTCGCGACCGCAATCAACTGGTTCGCCATGGAGAGAGAGTACAATGGAGATCGACACATCGATCCCCATTTATGGTGCTTCTCCTCAGGAAACTTCTGCAAAGAATTTTGACAACGAAATTAGGGAACGGGAATACCCCTCCTCGAAGAGGAGAAGGAGACCAATCCTTTGTTCCCTCGTGATACCTCCCGGGATGATGCAGCCGGATATCCACACTGAGGCCTGGACGATATGATCGAATGGACTTCGTCGATGAGTCCGAGATCATAGTCATGGACTTGCCCCCTGGCTATACGCCAAAGGCAAGCCGGCCGAAAGGTGAGGCCGTCAAAGTTGCAGCTGTGGATCCCAATGATGTGGGGGAGGATGGCAAGATCAAGCTCATCCTGTCATCAAAAGCCAAAAGCACGAACTAGCTGACCGCTGCCCACGCAGCGGCGACGCCGAACTACATGCCGAAGGCGCAGCAGTGGTGCTCAGCCCGGACAAATCCGTGGCTCAGGGAATGTCCCCAAAGGCAAAGGTTGCTCGAGACCCGTGGTCACACTGCGGAGCCAAAGAGGGAATGGATCAGCTGCTCCAGCATCAGCACCCCTCAGATGGCTGACCATGGCCGACCTTTTTGAGCAAGAAGATCTCCTATTTGGTGCGTTGCCGCTCACAACCAGGTCCATGCCCGAAGTGGATCTGAATGATCTGTCTTTCGACTACCCCGCCGTGACGAAGTGGATTCAAACGCAGATTTGATTGGCACTGTTCTCACTACGTGCTTCTCCAGGCGGCAAGCTCATCGACACGCTTTGAAGTCTATGTGGGGCATGCTGCTCCCGGGGCGTAGTGGAACGGGCTAAATGCGAAATCGATCACTGGCAACAATGATTGAATCACCGAAGCGGCGGGCTTCAACCACATCCCGGGTACTCCTGTGACCATGGATGAGCATTACACCGTCGACCATGCGAAGAAAGGTGTGCGACCGGGGTTCTGCAGGAACTTCACGGACGCTTGCCGAAAGGCGATGCCCAGAATCGCGTACCACAGATGCGACATGGAAAACTTCTTCCATATCATTTACATAGGCGTCTCCCCTCGCGGCAATCATCCACAAGTCACGCCTACCTAACGGCAGTGCCTCCTTGGGACAGGTTTGGGCGCAAGGCTAGTGGGGCAAGAGCGGACCGGCACAGCAATATAGCCGTTGATGTGGAAATGTTGGCCCAGATTGGATGTAGGCTCTGAGACCCTCATCACGAAAGAATAAGGTCATCATTTATGCGTATGATGCTGAGCATGCCCGTTTCATTTGGACGAATCGCCTCTACGTCAATTTGCGCCGGAACTACCAGGAGCGCCTCAAGCAATACCAAGACGCGGTCAAAGAGGGGCAGTCGCTTGCACCGGTGCTGGTTTCTCTCATGGACCCAGGAGTGTAAGGGCTACTACCGCAATTGGTCGCCCACGGGTTGCCGAGACCTCATGCGCCCGCACCCCATCGGCAACACGACCAAATGCAAGGACGTGTTTGATGAAAACCGTCCGAAGGAGGAGCGAGTTGCCCTGCAATGTATGCGCTTTACAGGAACTGGGCTCGCGCTGTTCAGCAGCAGCCCGGGGAAACCCGCGGTGTGGCAAGATCTCGACCCGAACAAGAAGAATCACGCACGTCCCTGACCAGAACTGCACCGGCTGTCGCGGCTCCAACCTGGAACCATCAAGTGCTTTCAGTGCGACACTCTCCTGGAAAGGATGCCCGACATCAAGAAGATCGCCAGGGTGGTGCGCCTCCAAGAGATGGCAATAGCATCGGAGCCCCCTTGGTGATGGAGCAAGTCGAGACTCAGATCTTGACGCCCCCCGTGGAGATCGCAGTGCAAGGGGAAAGCAGTACTCCGGAACAAAGAGTACTCGACTTTGTATGAACGCCTCACCAACGACCCCTTTTATGCGTACACGTCTGCTCGGGGAGACCTGACGCCCTCGGCTTTGGAGTTCATCGAAAAGGTCGCCAGGTGTGTCATCCCGAGTTTTGAGCGGACCAAAGACATGATCAAGGGGATTGTGGCCGTGCCCAAATACGCCGCACGGCTAACGCTGGTGCCACCTCAAGAAGAAGTCATCGAAGTCGATGTCCAGTGGCAGATTCCCGCAAACCGCGCAATTTGCGGCGCTCTACGGCAGCCTCGACCGTGACCAGAGACACAAGGTCATGGGATGGACGAAGGACTTCGAATCCATTGGCGACCCCAAGACTGTCTTGGTCGAGCTCATCGAGATTTCGAAACTGGCGGCCAGCGGGACGATTGGAATTGGAACCGGTCCCACTGGGGAAGCTGGAGCCAGTCATGGGATGCGTGGTGGGAAGACTCCCGGCTTGGAAAAGCTCCCGTAACTGGAATTGGCGCTGAAAGATTGCAAATTTTTGGCATCTGCGGCAGACATCCATTTACATTTCAAGTCTTTCAACTCCTATTTGTGTTCGACCATGTTTGTCGGAGATCAATGTACAGGTGTGAGTACTGCCTCGCGAAAACGGTGGCCAGCAGAGGCGGAAGTCCTTAACTGGCTATTGCTCAACTTCGTGGTGCTCACAAACAACCTGCGAAAGACCTCGTGCCGATCGGGTTGAAAATTGGTTGTGCTCATCCCTAACATTTGTCCTCCTGTTTCACTGTTGGTCACGGGGGGTGTATTTCACCATGTGATGTTTTAACAACCTTAATTTTGTCAATAACCCAAATTGCATGAGTGCCTCACAGGCGTAGCTTCGTCAATACTCGCTACGCATGGCTCAAGAAAGGCGCGCTTTCTGCAGGGTTGGAAGTTGACCCTTCTAGGCTGTTTTGCCTGTTCTATACTGTGTCTCTCTGTGTCTCTCTGTGTCCGCGTCTCTCTGTTTTTGCTGTCTCTCTGTGTCTCTCTGTTTGTTCTCTGTGTCTCTCTTTCTACTCTCTGTGTCTCTCTGTGTCCCTTTGCGTCTCTCTGTTTTGGCTGTCTCTCTGTGTCTCTCTGTGCTGTTTTGTTCTCTGTGTCTTTCTTTCTACTCTCTGTGTCTCTCTGTGTCTCTCTGTGTCTCTCTGTGTCCCTTTGCGTCTCTCTGTTTTTGCTGTCTCTCTATGTCTCTCTGTGCTGTTTTTGTTCTCTGTGTCTCTCTTTCTACTCTCTGTGTCTTCTGTGTCTCTCTGTCTCTCTCTATGTCTCTCTGTGTCTCTCTGTGTCTCTCTGTGTCTCTCTGTGTCTCTCCGTGTCTCTCTGTCCTTCTCTGTGTTTTTGTGCGAGTGTGTGTTTTCTTGTGTCTGTGTGTGTGTGTGTCTCTTTGTGTCTGTGTGTGTTTGTGCCTGTGTGTCTCTGGGTTTCTGTGTCTCTGCGTCTCTGTGTCTGTGTGTGCTTGTGTGCTTGTGGCTTGTGTGCTTGTGTGCTTGTGTGCTTGTGTGCTTGTGTGCTTGTGTGCTTGTGTGCCTGTGTGCCTGTGTGCGTCGGTGCGCGCGCGTGTGTGTCGCCAGCGCAAAACAGGGGTGTCTTGGCATGTTGGCAACCTAAAGGTGTCGTGGCTGGATGCGCGGGTCTAGCCGCTGCAGATTGTCAACCTGCAGGGGAGGGTTGCAGGTGCTGTGGCTGGATGCCAGGGTCAAGCAGCTGCAGGATGGGTGCGTGTTGGCGAGCAAAACATGGTGGGCATAGAAGGGTTTTGGTTCAACAAAGCCTGCACATTGGCAACCTGCAAGCTTGATGGCTGGTTGCTGGCGAGCAAAAAGGGTTAGGCACATAGGGGTCTTGGTGCAACAAAAGCTGCAGATTGCCAAACTGGAGGTGCTGTGGCTGGTCAAGCAGCTGCAGGTTTCTAACCTGCAGGGGTGGTGGCTAGTTGCGCGAGCCAAAATGCCGGGGGATGCAGGGGCTTGGGGCAACAAAGGCTGCAGGTTGCCAACCTGCAGGCGTTGCAGGCTGTCAGGCGGGTTGCTGGCAAGCCAAAATGCCGGGGATGCAGGGGCTTGGGGGCAACAAAGGCTGCAGATTGCCAACCTCAGGCGTTGCCGGTTGTCAAGCCAAAATGCAAGGGATGCAGGGACTTGGGGCAACAAAGGCTGCAGGTTGCCAACCTGCAGGCGTTGCAGGTTGTCAAGCCAAAATGCCGGGGATGCAGGGGCTTGGGGCAATAAAAGCTGCAGGTTGCCAACCTGCAGGCGTTGCAGGTTGTCAAGCCAAAATGGCGGGAATGCAGGGGCTTGGGGCAACAAAGGCTGCAGATTGCCAACCTCAGGCGTTGCAGGTTGTCAAAATGCCGAGGATGCCGGAGCTTGGGGCAACAAAGGCTGCAGATTGCCAACCTCAGGCGTTGCCGGTTGTCAAGCCAAAATGCCGTGGATGCAGGGGCTCGGGGCAACAAGGCTGCAGGTTGCCAACCTGCAGGCGTTGCAGGTTGTCAAGCCAACATGCCGGGGATGCAGGGGCTTGGGGCAACAAAGGCTGCAGGTTGCCAACCTGCAGGCGTTGCAGGTTGTCAACCTGCGGGGGTGGTGGCTGGGTGGTGGCTGGCTGCGGGCGAGCCAAAATGCAAGTTGGGCAGCCACACTTCGACTGAATTGGCCAAAAAAAGTGGGGCGGCCACCTCGCAATACCCCACGGCCATCCGTAATGTTGGAGAGACAATGCTGGTATCTAGCTTGGCCTAGGTGAGACCATGGTAAGATGCCTGTGTCACTGCAACCACTCTCCGCCTGCCTCAGCATACATGTGAAAGCAGCAGCAGAAGTGGACTTCAAAGAAGGCATGCTTCAGTTGCCAATCCCAGAATCTTGAGAGAGCAATGAGAGGTTATGTCTTTGTTCTCCATGTCTCGGATCCCCATGAAACCACTCAATTCTGCAGCCACAAGTTGAACGGGCATTGAACTTGAGCCCATTGCGATGCATCAGGATGTCAGGCTGGCCGCGTCAGCGCGTGCATGTGGGAAGGGACAATCATGGCAGGCGACCTCGGGGGTGCCAACAAGGAGGTCCTGCGGCGGCAACTTCATATCCTCAGGAAGGCCCCGCATCGCAGAACTCCTGAAGATGTACAGGCCTTCGCCGCTAGCCTAAGCCGTACCAAGTTTTTTCAGGACTGTCAGTTTTTGCTGTCGTCAGCGGTATGCTGGTATGCGAACATGTGCAGGACTTGGGTGACAATGAGCAGATGCAGGTGTGTCAGCATTTGAAGCTTGAAGGCGCTCCCCGCGACACCACGCTATTCAAACAGGGTGATCCCGGCGACAAGTTTTACCTTATCCTCTGTGGACACTTGGAGCGCGTTCAATGGGTCAGTTCGGCAAGGCAGGTTTACCAGAAACCCTTTTGGAGCTTGATCATGGAGGAAACAAAACTTTGCCTTGAGGATCCGTGGGAATTTTCATCAAAGATGTGGAGGCCAAAGATGTCGACTCAAAAACCGAGGCCGTGGGTGCACATTTGTTTGGGGCCGCTTGAGAAATGCACGTCAGACCGACTTGCAGGCAAATGGCAAGGATGAAAGCAAAGAGGCTGAAGGAGATAGACGAAAATCTGGGCTCGAAGCAGTCCAAACAGAGCAGATGCCATTTCTTCCGGCACCAGAGTCTTTGGCAGCGGGGCCATCCTCAATAGATCCAGTCCCAGCCCAGCTTGCTCCTGAAGGAGAGGAGCCAACAGATCCAGTCCCAGCCCAGCATGCTCCTGAAGCATGTGTCGACCTGAGCGACTTGAGCGAAACCTACATGGAACTTTCTAAACGGCGTCGATTTGGCCTTGCTCCTGGAAGCCTTCTAGCAGCAAGAGTAGTTGGCCGAAGCAGCGTCACCCTGCCGAATCATCCAGATATGAATGTAGAAGCTGATGAGAATGATATGGATGACAGGAAAGGGGCAAAGCAGGTCACCATTGCACCTGACGTGGGGCAAGATGCAGACAGGGTTTCGAGCCCGGACGGCGAAGGTAAACCGGAAGAAAGCAAAGGAGAAGCTGAGCAACCTCAGCAACCCGAACATTTGCAAAGAAGTGAAAGCAGACTTTCTGCGAGATCTGCCGCCAGTGAAAACAGCGATGCGGACTTAGCTATGCAACTTCAGAACATCAACAAAGCAGAAGGAGTTGTGGATGAAGACGAAAAGAAGAGCTTGAAGAAAGTAACCCAGCGGAGCCTGATGAAAACGCTTTTAAGTAGGCCATTGATGAGCTTAAAAGGACCCAAGCTGGTGGAAGTTGCAGTGCTTCAGGTTGGTGACTGCTTTGGAGAAATCGCCTTGCAGACAGATCAACCACGAGCAGCCACAGTAAAGACGCGGAGCGATACTATTTTTGCAACCTTGGTTCGGGAGGACTACAAATCAATACTGCATTCCTGTTTGCAAAAGATTCAGCAAGATCGCCAGGCAAGTGTAGGGCTGAAAGTGTTGTAGTTGTTTTTGATGCTTGCATCCACTGCATCGTTCGCACTTTCCAGGCCTTCTTGCGCAGCATTCCTTTGCTGGCATCCTTGCCCAACATTGCAAACCTGGCAGCGTTGATGCAAAGCCGCTTGTATTGCCGGCAGGGAATTCTAATCAACTTGGGCACGCCAGTCATGCACATCTACCTGATCAGTCAAGGCAGCTTCTCAGTTCGAGGGCAGCTCAAAGGCAGAGATAACAAGAAAGTGAAGGAGGAGCGCCGAAGACGACCTTCTGAGCTGGACCGAGAGAGGGAGAAAGAGAGAGAAAAGGCGGAGAAAGTGCCCGTCTCCAAGACAGTGCTGTCTTTGCTGCTTCCTGGCTCCACTTACGGACTCAGCCACTTCCTGAAGGGCGAACGCGAGCATGTCCGCCAAGTGATATGTGAAACTGCCGGCTCAGTTTTTACCCTTTTCGCGAAGGATGTCGCCGTTCACATGAGCAGTAGCCAGCGCTCGCAAGTGAAGCTTGCCTAAAATGCCAGCCTGCAACTCTTGACAAGCTGTTTTTTTTCACAAACAACAAGCTAGCTCAGCCGTCTCGGCAGAGACATATCCAGACCGCTTAGCTTTGTCTTCTTGTGGGGTGGGAGTAGGAGTCTGGAAGAGCGTTTGGATTTTGTTTTTGTGCCGAAGGATGTTGAATGCAATGAGACAGCACTACAGAAGAAACTATGAAACAGTTGGACCGCATCCAAACCGATGTATAGAAGGAGGTTGTTGTGGGGCTTCCCAATGAAGCTGCTCTGCGCGGTTGCTCGACAGCGGTTGTCCTAGCCCTCAAGTTCCTAGATGGAAGCTACGCATGCTTGTTTTTTCGAGGCATTCAGTGGGCACAGGAAATGTTGTTCATGACCCTGTCAGGACTCACACTTCTGCAGCAGAAGAATCATTCTTCCGTCAAAGATGCATGGCACTGGGCAAGGTTTGTACGGTAAGCCCGCCCAGGAAAGTGCGATGTTGGCCACCGGAGCAGACCCTGCTTGATAAGATTCGAGAATTTACGGATGTGTTCAGCACTCAAAGCATTTACTCGCCAGAAGGCCGTTTGCGAGCGGTAGGCTCTGCCTTTCTGGAACAGGAGGCCAAGCGAATCCAAGAGGAGAGGTTGGCAATTCAAATGCAGAAAGGTCGAGCTGGAAGGATGCCAGTGAGCAATGAGGAGGGCATGGAGACGCACACAGAGCTGCCAAAAGTGTCATGTTGGCACATGCAGCATGTTGCCGAAAAGGTCGTGCAGAGCTGTCGCGACACTGACTCGAGAGTTCTTGCCTCTGAATTGCAGGCGGCTTGGGAGGGCAAACATGCAAATGAGGGAAAACAACGGCAGGCATGGCTAAATGGTAAGCCCTAGCCGCGGCAATTCACTGCCCGAGGTGGTTGTTGAGGCGGATGTACGACGGGCGCGAAAGCTGGATAAAGTAAACTCATCGCCACCAGCATGGCGAGCCTTCAATCCATTGGATGATGATGATGATGTAGCATCACAAAGTGGGCCAGCCAACGCAGGCCTGGTGCCTCGTCCATGTCCCCGGCAAGTTGCGCGTGCAAGGCTTTTTGGAATTTCAAGTCACGTACGCCTTCCATTTGACTCTACCGCCTCCAGGGCTTGCCTGTTCTTTGTTAGTTTTTTTTGGGGCACAGCATCAAACCTACAGCACACATGTTTGCACAGCGCCAGCGCACCATGCTTGCAGGAGGTGCCACAAGAGATCTCCAAGATGCAAGAGGCTCCAAAGATCTTTCGCCAAGGCCTGGCCAGAGATTCATGCACACGTCCCCCATGTTCTCAATGGCTAGGAGCCCTCCATCGCTCAGCGTGGGCACCTCAATATCCATTTGTCAACCTCCGCTGCCCGATATTTGGAAGCCGCAAGAAGAACCAGATGGTCTTGGATGCGAACTTGCATCGGAGGAAGATCTCTCGCTTTGCGATTTCTTCTCTGAGAGACTGCTGGCTTTGAGTCCCATTTCGTGCTCTCCAAGGGAGTTCTCTTCCTGCAGCACCCGCCTTGGGTCTCAGAGTTCGCGAGGATCGGACAAGTCCCGCCCCTCCACACGCGGATCCTGTCTGCAATGGGATGCTTTGTTTTCCAAGGCGGCGGCAAGGCACCTCAAATGCATGCAAGAATCCGGGCGAGACCCGTGAGCTCATGCTCATGAGCTCTGAGACCGTTGCTGTGTGATCTACGAAGAGTTTCACAGACAGGCGGGGTCCTTCCAGATGCTTTGCAAGAGAATTGGCGAGTGCCTTGAGTGCCTTTCATGTTTCATGGCTGCCCGGCGCAGAGTTCTCAAGGGTAGTGCGTGCCAAAGGCAAACCGCCTGCAGACTGCGTCAGTGAACAGCACAGTAGAATTCGTGCATCCAACAAGGACGTACCTCTCCTCCTGCCCATTTCACGAGACGATTGCCCTCTTGACAAGCACACCTTCCTGCACGCGACCCGCAAGCGTGGGCAGACTGGCACTGAATTGCACGCTTTGGACTGCGAGGGTGGCTGCAAAAAAGGAATCCTGCGCTTGTTGGATGAGAGGTCCCCCACAGTTCTCGGCCAGCTGTGCGGCCTCGAACAACGAAGCGCAACCTCTGAAGGAGATATGTTTGTTTTTGAGCCAATTTACAAAATGAAGGTTCGGATTAATATTTCAGAATAAATTGTTTAAAAAACAGAGTCATCCTTGAAATTTGAGATGCGGAATAATCTCAGCATGTTATAAACTATACTCTCAAGGAGACTCCCTGGATGCTTTGCTGTAGGGTATGTTCAGAGTTGCCATTTCGACGTCCCTGGTTTCTTCGATGTTGGTGGTTGAAGCGTTGGGGGGACATCTACGAAGAGGACTCGCTGGTGAACGGGCAGTGTTGTTAGTGTTGGTTGTTTAATTAGAAGTTTGAAAGATTGGGGATGGTCCAAAATATGTGCTATTTGTTGGTGTGTATATCTATATATGAGTATATGTATATGTGTGCATTACTTGATGTAGGTGTTTATACTTATTGCGTCTAAATGTTTATGTAGATTAGCATTTTAGTTGTTAATTCGAAAGTTGGTTTTGAAGAGGCTTTGCTTGATTGAGTTTTGCTTACGGCGGTATAGAAAAGGGGGTTTGAGAAGCCTATTGTTGTTGTTGCGTTTGTTTGTAGAAGCGTGGTTGAGTAGGAGGCTCGTGTTTCAGCTTGAGGTAGGGCCTCTGCCGCTTTGTTTCGTTGCATGGCGCTGCTGGACCATGCCTGGTGGATGCAACGGTAGGGAGGGGCAGAGAGTAGGAGGTTATGGATGTATTGTGCCTATGTGTGCAAAATATGTCTGGCTCAATTTTTGCCCTATGCGGATTGAATTATTTTGTTAGTATGCTATTGTGATATGGCTCGAATGTATAGTGATTGACGAAAATTTAGAGTATCATTTGCAACAATGCAAGGCAAATATTTACCACCGTGCGCGCCTTGCTTGGTAAATTACATGGCCAACAAGTAGAGTTGACTCGGCTGCGCATAGTACTAAGTTGAATTTTGTTAGCACAATTTGTGTATCATTGCAGTGCTTTTTTTGGTACTGCCAGCACGAAATTTTGCAAATACCATAGTTCGCATTGCTAGTTCTAGAAGTTCGTATTGCTTGCACATAAATGAGCATTGCCAATACAAATTTAGCATTGCCAAAACAAATTTTAGCATTATTTGCCTGTTTGGGAACTGATGTATTTCAATTTCTTACTTAACAGGGCCAGACCCTCTGCAGATTTCTGGTGTCCCGCATACAGATAGAAAAGTTGGGCTACGTATGTGCTGGAGGGCAATGGGAATAATACAGCTAATACAACTAGTACTTAGTTTAACATTTTAAAGCTACAATACTAACGCTGGAGCGGGAAGTGGAGTGGTTGCAGAATGGGAGGAGTTTGGATGAGGGAGCGGAGAGCTTTGCGACACCAGGACCCTTCCAGTTCCACCGCCACCCACGCAGCTGGCCTGGAAGGTTGGGACCGAGGTCCGGGCAGAAAGACACCTGGAATTCCGGGTGTGTGGGCCAGACCGAGCCCGGTGTTGACTCAAGTTGCGGGTTAAAGATGACGAGCCTGGAAAACCACGCGGCTGTCGCACGCGTGCCGGCGCATGCCAGCTCGGGAGGAGGCAGGGGGAGCACGCGAGTGAGCGCCCAACAACCGGGTTTGCAAGCACGTGCGTGAAAGAAGGCAGCGGTGCCAGCGTGAATGTTGAAGGCCGGCGCCGCACCCACGCCAGCTCAGGCAAGGGTGCCGCGCAAAGGAGCATGTTCGGGCAAATGCCTGCGCAAGTGTGTGCGCGAGCATGAAACGAGTGGCGCCCGGGCCCACAGCCGAGGCAGCCGGGTACGTGAGTTACAGCCGTGCGAGAAGCAAGCGGGCGTTGACAAAAGCGCAACATGAGCGGTGCTAGGAAGGCTGTTCGAAACCACCGGCGCAGGCATGCCAGCTCAAGCCGCAAAGAACCTTGCGCGCGCAACCACTTATATTGTCCCGTCTTTCTCTCTCGCTCTCTCTCTCTTTTTTGTGTTTTCCTTTTTCCTTCTCATCCTCCTCTTCTTCTTTCTCTTTTCACTTCCTGCCTTATCTTTCTCATTTCTTTGTCATTCTCTTTTCCTGTCTCTTCTCTTTCTTCTTTTTCGCTTGGATCATTCATTGTTGGATGTGGGAAGGGGTTGCTATTGAAAGCTGTCTGTGGCTTTAGGATGAACCCGCTAGAATGATGATATGATGGAGGATCTCCAGGATGTATAATTGGTTTTGGGAAGCTTTTAGTTTTTCATTATATTTTTGATTCGCTTTCCTTCTTCCTTACCTTTTTGTTTTATATTATGCTTGAGTTCGAGGTGAAAGGAGGATATAATTTTATTTTTTTGAGAGAGAGCGCCAGCGCGCGCAGACGGGTCCACTCCATTTGCCTGACCAAAGTCGTCTGGGTGCCGAGCGACGGTCGTTGTTTAGATCCAGTCGAAATGGACACCACTCCAGAAGGCTCTTCCACTTCCCCATCTGGTAACATAATGCATCTTCAATCGGTTCCCATCGCATGCAGCTTCTCACAGCGCCTGATCTCTCAACTCCGGATCCATTCACACCACCTTCTCGCTGACGAGAATCGGACTATCACCGGCCATGGAGCGTGTTGCATTCTTCTTCTTTTTTACGCAGCCGCTGAACACCTCCTTCAATCTGCACAGCCTTGGCTGCAATGCTCGACTTTCGTGTCGTGGCTCTCATCCGTGACTGGCCGGTTGGAGCTTGACCTGCATGTTATTACTCTTCTTGTCCATTAGCTGCCCGTAGAATTCGGCCTTTATGCCGTGTTTTTAGGATATAAAGCCCGATCTTGCTATAGATGCCCTTGTTCCTTACATTGATTATGTCTACATGGTAGTATAGGAGGTTATGTGGTCGCTTAAAGAAGCTGTGAGCCGCGGCCGATTGTTGCGACCAGTGGTGTTTTTCCCACTGCTTTGGGCTAAATTAGCCCGGCTTTGCTTGCACCCAGGATGTTTTCTGGTCGATCGTGTTTTCGCTTGCGCTTGCAACAACTGCGTGTGTGGATGGGTCTTTTAAGGCCAGCAGCCCGCGGATCCGTTCTCACCTTGCTCAGGCGACCGCCTTTCACTGACTCTTTGGTGTTTTGGGCGAAATCAGATCGGCTTTGCTTGCACCCAGGATGTTTTCTGGTCGATGGCGTTTTCGCTTGCGCTTGCAACAACTGCGTGTGTGGATGGATCTTTTTGAGGCCAACAGCCCGCGGATCCGTTCTCACCTTGCTCAGGCGACCGCCTTTCACTGACTTTTTGGCGTGACCTTATCGCAACCAGGGCCCTCAGTGCGTCTCGCGACCTGTGTTTGGAGAACGGCAGCATGCTTTTCGCATGCGACGAGTATACATTTTTTGATTCATATCTGATGATAAAATATGTTGGTGCCTGAGTTGCAAAAAGTATATGTTTGTCTCTGTCTCTCTGTCGGCGTTTGTCTCTGTCTCTCTTTGTCTGTTGGTCTCTCTGTCTCTGGTATCTGTTTCTTTGTCTGTCTGTCTGTCTATCTGTCTGTCTGTGTCTGTCTGTGTCTGTCTGTGTCTGTGTCTGTGTCTGTGTCTGTGTGTCTGTGTGTTTGTGTCTGTGTGTCGGTGTTTGTCTTTGTCTCTGTGTTTGTCTTTGTCTCTTGTTTTTTGTCTTTGTCTCTGTTTTTGTTTTTGTTTTTGTTTTTGTTTGCTTATTTGTTTGTTTGTTTGAAATTGATATTGTGTAGGTTAAGTTTTATGAGTTTATGAATTCATAAAGTTTGGGGCCCGTTTTTTATGTTGTTGGGAGAGTTAGGATAATTTTGATGGAAATTGGAGGATATTGTGTTTAGGTGTGTATAATATTTAAGTGTAAGGTTTAAAATATTATGTTTTAGATAATATAGGTTGGATTAGTTTAAATTGGAATAATTTAATGATAGAGATTGTTGATATATGTTATTGGGATATGAAGGCAAACATGTTGTTGGTCGTTGTTTTGGTTTGAATTTTGTATATGTTGTATAGGTTTGATTTGGTTGAAAGATTTATGGAGGAATAAAAGATAATTTTTTAGAGGGGTGGAGCGATTTATTTTAAAATTGGAATCGATTTGTTTTTTGGTTTCTTTTTGGTCGAAATGGTGAAGCTGGCCGGTTTCGGCTTAGTTTAAGGGATTTAAGTATATGATTTTTTAGGTTGATCGAAATCGTATTGGTATGGTTTGTTATAAAACGAATATAATTATAAAGGATAGTTAGAAAAATAGGTTATTTAGATATTTTATTATTATTTTGGTTGAAATATTGTGTTTGTTTTACGAGAATTTGGCGATATAAAAACCGATTATTATGATTAATGAGGATTATTTTTAATGTTTTTTACGATATTAGTTCGGTTTTGTTTGTACTTAGGATGTTTTTTTGTTGATGGTATTTTTGAGTATATTGTAATAATTATATATGTGGATGGATTTTTGAGGTCGGATTTATTTTGTTTTTGTTGAGGTTGATTATATATTTATATATTGGTATTGGATATTTGAGACATATTGTTGTTTTGTGTGTTATAATGTTTTAGGAAGTATATTGAGGCATTGAGAAATTTTAGTTATTATTCGTTTTTAGATATTTGGATTTCTAGAATTATATATTCCGAAATCGCTTTCGTTAATTCGGTCTGCCTATTTTTGTGAATATAATTGTGTATATTTATTTATAATTGTTAAATTGGATATTTTTATGTTTTGCTCTGATTCTGTTATTCTCCTGCTATGGGCTTTATCTCATACTCCTATTAATATATAATAATTGAATTAGAATAGACTAATTTAATTACAATTATATATGTTTTATAATTTATTATATTATATATGAAATTTATATTTTTATTTTTTGATTAATTTATAATATATATATATATTATTGAATATTATATATTGATATAATATAATTATTTATAGTAAATAAAAACTATATTGATGTTTTTAATATTTTAAAACATTAAATTCTATATTTTTATTACCTAAGTATATTGAATTGGATTTGATATAAATTTAAACAAAAATTGAGTTATATGTATAGTTATATTTTTCGAAAACAAATTAAATATAGAAATATTATTATTTGATATTTTATATAGTTTTAAGAATTGATTTAAATTATTTTATAATATAATTTAAAATTATATTTAATTTATTTGTTTTTAATAAAATAATTGATTTGGATTTAATAAATTATAATTTAAAAAATATATATACATATTATATTATATATAATTAATATTTGAAATTATATATATAAATTATAAAATAAGGTTGAATATATAAAATTCGATTTGACTATTATAATATTAATAATACGTTTTTAGCAAATATGAATTAATTATGCTGATATTGTTTTGATTATTTTTGATATAGAATGATATTCTTGACAATTGTTTCACTTAATTTAGTGTTGGTAGGAATTTATGTTTTTTGGATCGAGATTTTCGGGTTGTTTTATGTGTTTGATTTAGACTTCGTTTTGTAAAATAATTTCCATACCTAAAATAGCATTGGGTTATAGATAAACAAAATGTTATTTCTCGACTCTGCTTTCTCGTTAATGTCCTCGAACATCTCGATTGCCAGATATATTATAGACTAACTAATATTTCTCAATAATAAATTTAAAAAAAAAAAAAAGGCTACATTACCTAATGTATTATAAATTATCAATCCTTTTATGGAAACAATTAAGTATAAGTTTCGTTAATCTCTATTAAATATTACAAGCTAAAATATAAATATTATTTTCTATATATATATATATATTTAAAAAATAATAATAATCAAATTTAAAATCAAATTTAATATATATTAAACTAATATGGAAATATATCTTAATAATATCTAATAATATAATAAGCAATTCAACCCAAATCTTCAAATCAAAATGCTTCAAAACACAAAAGACAAAATAAAATCGGGGAAAAACAAAAAATCGTCCACCCATAATCCAACGCCATTTTAGGCACGGAGATTGTATCATCCCGCTCCAAAAACGAATTCCAAATCAAATACGCAAAAAAAAAAACAAGATTCCTTTCTTCAAATATAATTATTGTTGCCCAAAAAAATAATTCTCGTCTAACAAACATTTTATTCTTCATCATCATAATGAGGATATGGTCACCCTGCGACCTTGTTAGCCGCAATATTCTCCATTTCATGCGTAACGAGCAGCTCCCAAAGCTCGGATGAACACAACGACGCCGCAGCCAAAGGCGACAGAGCGTTCTTTTTCGCTGTCCCAGTTCTATCTAAGGTCTTCGGCGTCCCCGGCCTGCGACTTGCGGCGATCTCTGCCTCCATAAGCCTCTCCTTCACGAATTTCTCCATGTCGACATAGAGCACACCGTTAACCATACTCAATCTCCTACCACTAAAGCCGACTCCTTCCTCATTGATTTCTTTCAGCTTCCCAAGCTTGAAGCGATCTTGTAGCTGCTTCATCTTGCGACTGTGCCTGCTTCGGCCGAACATCAAAAACTTGTCCGCCTCCACCAAGATCACGCCGACCAAGCGGCCCTGCTCGCCGCGCATCAGAAACAAGCATGGGTCCACCCTTGCCGGCTTGTAACCCAACTCTCTAACCAAATACTGCTTTAGAGTCCGACGCCTGTGGAGTGGCAGTTATACATTGCAAGCACTATCTCGGGCAACTGACCTATGGCCGCACAGCGCACAGAAGATTCTCATCAAAGGAACGGATTGCGTGAAAACGCTCTTAAGGTCGCCGACCTTGCCGCCAAGGTCATGGTTCGTTGCCACCTGCGTTGCAAGTCGCAGACCCGGTTGGGCTAAACCGTCTCCGCGGGTGCGCCAGCGACTTTGTCTGCTTGGAGCGACTCTTACCCCCTCCGAAGGTTATTCTTCTGGGCCAGCTATTCTCGCACAAGCTCTGCCTGGCACGCGCTACTGCACTGGGCCCACAACCCTGCTGCCCTCAATCCGGGTCAACTCTTCCAAACGTCGCACAGAAAACCCGTGCGCCCTGAAGGCGGGAGCCCAGGCTCCACTTGTTTAGCGGTTTGGGCCTTCTCGGCTATATTCCCTGTACAGGAAACAAACACATCGAGAATCCAAGGCTTCGTGGCCCCCCTCTACAAACCTGGCAAGAACTCTGAGCCGCTCGAGCACTTCTACGCAGTTGCCACGCTGTAGCTGGGTTGTTTGAGACTTGCTTCACTGTCTAGCGCAACATCATTGCTGAAACGGTCTGGGCCACACGCGATGCCCCTGTCGCCTTCAGCGCTATAGCTGGGCCCTTGCCAAAGCCCCGATCAGCACTCTCCACTGCCTCTTTTTGACTCCTCTACTGATTCGATCCGAACTGCGCCACTGCTCAACGCTCGAAGACTGCTCGCTCACCCGGCTCCATTGATCCTCTTCATGTTTTTCCTTGCCGCCTACGACCTTCGTGCGAGTTCTTGAACCAAGCCTTGCGTCCCCTGACGTGGCGCTGCTGCATTCTATTTTGGAGAACTAGCACACGTGGCACCAAGCACTTGCGTTGCAAACGCATCAAAATTTTACAAAATTTTAATCGAAAAGGGACCTTTTCAATAACTATCAAAAATTTGATCTGGAGCAATGTCGAGCCAAATCTACCGATATTTTTCAAGAACTATCAAAAACTGGCTAGCAACGTCGAGCCAGATCTACAGATAACTTGTTGAGAGAATTTCAACGGAGGTAACAAGAGCCAAAATCAAGCATCAAAATGGCTCCAAACTCCACGCGCCCCAAACGGTTTGTTGTGCATTATGTGTACAACGATTTGTACCTTTTAAGAAGACACGTGCTTTGCATTTTCTGCCTTCTCTGGGGCTTATTTTGAGAACTAGCACATGTGGCACACGCACAAACACACAATTTTGCAAAAAAAATCAATCCAAAAAGAGACCTTTTCAAAAACTGTCAAAAACTTGCTCTGGAGCAATGTCGAGCCAGATCTACAGAGTTCAAATCCTGTTCACTGCTTCAAGCCCAGAAGGAACATGCCATGAAAAAGGAAGCCCGACCCAAACGCTCAGCTCCTTTTTTACAAGTGTTGTTAGAATCTTGGTCACTGCTTCAAGCCTAAAGGGACATGCAGGAAAAAAGCAACCGACCGGAGCAAACTCGATACGCGCTTTTTGACTTGAGCGTTGCTTGGAAGTGCAGGCTCAGAGATGCAGGTGGAGTGACGATGCGCGTCCACTCCATTTTCCTGCATCTCATGCGGAGCCTGTCGGACTACCCCCCCTGAGGTCAACATTGCGTGTTCGACCATCACACAGGGTGTTTTACCCGTGGGGTGTGAGACGGAAAAGAGGTATGCTGCACATGTATGCAATGCGTGCATGAGTGTGCATGGGAGGATGCGTCCTCCTGCAGGGGGCCAGTCCGGGCCGGCAGAATGCCGATGGCATTCGTCAATGTGTGCTTGCGTGCACGGCGTGGGCCTCGCTGCGTATGCTCGAAATGGTCCTGCGGGAGTATCGAGATGCAGTAAGCCGACGAAATGCTGGGAGTTGACCAGCTTCCATTCATGCGGCTGCATGCGTCCCTCTATCAGGCCTTGCGGAGGCTGCATGCCACCTGGGCCGTGAAAGGGTGGGAGGGTGGGTTCAAAAAAGAACGAAAGAGGGGTCAAACCCTCCAGGCATGTCCCTTACCAAAAGGCTTGAAGCAGAAATGGCACGCGGCCGAAGATTCAACCAAGATTAAAACACAGGGGAAAAGACAAACCCCTAGCGTTAGAATCTTGGTCACTGCTTCAAGCCTAAAGGGACATGCAGGAAAAAAGCAACCGACCGGAGCAAACTCGATACGCGCTTTTTGACTTGAGCGTTGCTTAGAAGTGCAGGCTCAGAGATGCAGGTGGAGTGACGATGCGCGTCCACTCCATTTTCCTGCATCTCATGCGGAGCCTGTCGGAATACCCCCACTTTAGAGTTCTAAGCAAACGGTCAAATCACCTTACCCCCTCTTTAGTGCGTTTGCGCAGCAGCCACGTGCTCGGGTCTCCACGGTGCGTCCGCAGGGTGAAGTGTGAGAGCTGATGCGTGAGGCCAGAAATCATGCGGCCTGAAGCGCACTCTGGCTTCTGGTCGAGCCTGGAAAGCGGAGGTATTACCTCTGCTCAGCTGGTCTGCCCAGATGTTGTGCTCCCCTGGGATGTGTGACGCGATCACGGACCATTTGTGCTTATGGGCCCAGGCAGCAACAAGTTGCACAAAGACTTGCAAGGGCCAAGAAGTGGTGAACAGCTTATTAACACCGGCTTCGGAAGCTGTGTTATCTGTTCCTGTGGGCATGCAAATGCCATGCACGCCTTGTCCCTCGCAGGACCACGCGATCCGCATGAGTGCTAGTTGGGCCAAGGTTTCGAAGCATGCGATGTAACGCTGGGCTTCTTTGGTCAGGCATGGCCATTGTTCCTGGACTTCTTGGAATTGCCATGTCTCTGCGAACCACGCAACGGAGTTGCGGGAGATGAACCAACCTCCTATGCCTACTATACTGCCCTCGGCGCAGGCATCCGCGGCGGCTTTGCAAGCCAGCATCGGTTTGCTTCTCAGCGGGCATGCGAGGTCGAGATGGAAGCATTGCAGCAGCCATTCTACGCTGTGTTTGCTCATCTTGGATAGGCGAGTGTGCTCTGCGGAGGCGTCCGCTATGCGCACCCAAGCGGACTTGTGGCTAGGCACAACGCGAGGCAGGTCGGCTGGCGTGCGAATGCGTGCCCCTTGAAACTCTAGAACTTTAGAGCCTAGCGGCATAAAAATGCCATGCACTGCTGATTTGAGCACGGCTTTGGCGTCTAATGCTGACAGGAAAGATGGCCATAAACGCGCATGGACAGAGAGCATGCAACCCGGCGGCGAGTGCAGGTCTGTGTACAATGGCGCTAGCCAGGATCTGAGTTCGGGGCTCAGGCTGGTAGCCCAAATGAGAAGTCCTAGAACCTGCTCTAGGAGTTTGCGCTTGACCTTTCCTGCTTTGAGCAGCTCGTGCAACTGTCCTTTCAATTTGATGGTTTTTTCCGGCGTGAGTTCGATGGTCTCGTGCAGGAAATTAATGCGCCACCCACACCACGTGAGGTTGTCCTGAAATTGAACTTTCTTCCAGGAGATCGGGGCCGATATGGCTGCAAAAAACATGACCATGAGGGCCAGCTGCGAGTCTGCGTCATTGCGATGCAGTGCGGCTAAAAGGTCATCTACGAACAACCATGCGCGATGCGGGCGCAGTCCCAAAATGCCGCGCAGTAGTCTCAGGAGGAATGCTCCGGTGCGCTGCCACCAGTATGCGGAGAAGCGTGCTCCGAAGTGGCACACTCTATAATGGTACAGGACATTGGCAACCCGAAACAAAAGCAGGCCATGTTCACTGGGGTGCACCTGGATCTGCTTATGCGCTGCTTTGAAATCAAAGCTTGCCCCCACAAAGGACGAGTGCGTGTCCTCGGGGAGGAAGGCTAAGCGCACGTCTGAGGCCATTGGCAGGCTGATGCGTTCGGGAATTGCGCACTTGGGGTTCACCCCACACACAGTGCTGTCTAAGACTAGTCGCGGGTCTTTGCCTTCAGCATGCACGACGTTGAGCTTCCCGACTGCTATGCCTTTATGCCAATGCTGTCTGGCTTGTTCGATGGACATGCTGGTACGGATGACCCATCCGTTTGCAATTTCTTTTTCTAGCAAGGCGGACACTGTTTCTGGTTCCGCTTCAGCGGCTTTCCAGTTGCCGATGCACTCGGTGAGTTCACTAGGCAGGTCTGCCTGGGGTTTTGGCGGCCACTGCATGCTGCGCGGCAACTCCGACACCGCCCCTGTTGGCACGCCTTCTGCCAGCAGCGGCACTAGTTTGAGGTCGGGGTCATTGGATGCCGTCGCTAGGGCATGCAAAAGTGATAGGCGGTACGGCTGTCCTTCATCGGGCGCAAGCTCGGACGGGCACGGCATGCTCATGGCGCGGAATGCTATTCGTGCTGCCTCCTCGGATTGCTGTTCCGAGAGAGGAGGGGATGCGTTGCCGGAGCCCACATGGGCCAGAATTTTTGGGATGAGTTTTTGTTCGTTTAGCTAATGCAGCCAGGCCCGAGCGACTATGGCGAGCGGGTGGTTTGGTTGAGGGATTGAGTGGTCTGCAGTTGAATGCATGCCAGCTCCGTCGCATACCCGCAGGCGCACGGGGTGCAGTGAAAGCGGGGAGGGTTTGCTTAGGCGGCGGACCTCGGGCTGCGCGCTCACTTTGAATGCGCAATGTTTGATCAAACTTGCTGCAAGGCTTGCCGGGTATTCGGCTGTAAGCGTGCTCAGGTACTGGCCTGAGCTTCCCTGAATTCCAGCTATGCTGGCGTGCTTTTGTTGATGCGTGCATCTGCTGGCCACGTGCTGGATGCATGCGTTGTTGCTGGCGAAGCACCATGATTTGGAGAGCAGCATACCATGTTGGCACGCATCCACCCATGCGAGGTGCCCGTGAAAGTTTTGTAAGCACTGGAAATTTTCCGGCTCTAACCACGCCATGCTGGACGGTGGCTGCTCGAAGATTGCTACGCCACTTTGTGAGGCTACTGCTTTGAACAGCTCTCGTCCTCTTCTGTGGATTTCGCGGCTGTCGCGAACCCGAGAGAGTTCTGCGGGTGACAAATTGGGTACACCTAGCATGCATGAAGGTGTGCGTAACGCTTTGGGCCCGCCCGGCCTAAGCTTTAGCCGGGAGTATTCCTTGCACGGCGGTGCTAGGGTTAGTAAACTAACGCTGCCCGACCAGCATATGCGTAGAAGCAGTTCGAACCATGCGTCATCCAGAATGTTGTGCTGAGGATTGGCGTCCAGGTCAAAGGCTTCGAAGCGCGCCAGGCCTGCTGCCGCGGAAATTGGCGCACGCACTCCTGCGAAGACGTCCAGCAATAGTCCTCCCCTGGGCGTATGCGAGGCTCTGGCGTCTGCAGGTGTGGGTTGGCATGCGGGATTGGGCACATTGGATGCGGCCGGCGGTACTGCACCGTCCGGGGAAGTTGCCGGGACTTCCGTCGGACTGTTTCATGTGTGGTTTGATGCGTGCTGGGATGCCGGATGCGTCTGCTGACACCCTTTTATCGCGCACACATGTGCAAACTGGCAGTTGTCTGATTTGCACTGCCCCGTTTGGAATCTGCGGCAAATAGGCTTTCCATTGTGCGAGGCAGCCCAGGCGTTTTTGGACTTTCCTTTCCCCTTGCCTTTGCCTTTCTTGTGCGGCGGCTCGGATTGTTGCGGCCGGCTGGCGGGCCGTTTGGGCTGCCTGGGAGTCAGTTGGGCCCGTTTAGCGGGAGGTAGTGCAGGCATGGCTTTGGAGATTTTAGGTCGCAGCATGAGGAGCGAATGGATCTCCATGCGGCCATGCGTGAGTTCGTGGAAGGCATCGTCCATGGACCATTTGCGATGCAGAAGGTCTACGATTGTGCCCCAAATCTGGCGATCCGCACGCAGTAGTTCTGAGGTCGTGACTGTGCGCAGGGACAGTGCGGGGTCTGGCTGCGTGAGGCACATGCTGGCAATTTGCTGATCCAATGCTTTGGCGTTCAGTAGGTGCACGGCTTGGCACAGGGCCAAAGCATTGCGGAACACTTGTTGAGTGCGATGCAGCCAGCTAGCTGTGAGTGCTCTGCCCTCCACACTGACCTCTGGGGTTTCGTCAAAGAACGCATGCGTCAGTAGCTGTGCTTCGGTGCGTGCTACTTTATGTGAACGTGCTTCCATGGCTTCTTGGTATTGGCGTGCGCTGAGTCTCAACTGCCACGGGATCCATTTGAAATGCTTGGACTTGGTCATGTCATAGACCATGCTTAAAAGGCGGATGCTAGGCATGCTGTCCGGACCTAACAGCTCGCCGGGGTAGTTCTTTTGGGACTTGTCTACTAAGTCCTGCACGACTTCTGGGCTCAGCTTGGCAGATGTTCTGCCCATGCAATTGCGGGCGATGTCTGCGGACTGGGCAAAACCTGTCCTGTATGCGGCCCGGATGCTGTTGGCGTCAGGGCCAAGGATTCCTGCGAGGCGGATGCCTTGGCCATGACAAAGGCTCTCCTAATGCGTGCCGCAGGTATCGAGTGCTCTGGATCCGTGACTCCCATCGCGGTCCACGTTTCAGCAGGCACGCCGTCCAACAGCTTGCTGAGATCGGATGCATCGGCGTAGGCGTAAGCGAAATCTGCAATGTCCTCAAAGCCCAGGCCAAGGACATGCTCGACCAGCACGTCTGGCACCCGAGCGCTTGACAGCAAATTGCGCATGGCTTCGGCCGATGTCACTTGTTCCTCTGTGTCCGCCATGCTGGGCCAAGGCGGAGGATTGGTTTGAGATACTGTTAGTCAGCTAGAAAATAGCTGGTGGCAGCATGCAACAAGAAAAGGTGTGTCAAGTTGCGGAAATGCCTGCACTGAGCTGGGGTGCGGGCCTGCTGGTCGCGACAAAGATCGCGTTGTGGACGTTCCGGCCTGGGGGCGGGTCTGCACACTCGCCCAACACTCATGGCGGTCACCTGCAAGTGAAACCTTTTTGTGCTACGGCATGAGCGAGAATGCGTGCTGGCACGCGTTATGCTTGCATAAGTGCTCTTGGCCTAAGTAGTCAATGCGATGCACTGGTACCTGGATCCCCAGGCCGCATGCTGTACAAAAAGCGGATTGCAGGTGCTCCGGGGAGCTGTATACTGCATGCACTGCTGCCCCGGTAGTGAGTTGAACCAAGCAGAGTGCCGACGATGATCGTGGAGGAGGTGCTTCATCTGGGCACTCTTCTCCTGATTCGTGTGAGCTGGAGCTGGCTGACGATTGAATGTCCTGCACTGCCCATGCCTCGGGGTCCGCTATGCAAGGTTGAGTTTGCTGTTCCCTGATGTAGGTAAACATGCGTAGCGGTGCGGGCAGGTCCAGTAAATTTATGCTCTCTGGGATGGGCTGTGCATCAACGCGGAAAAGCGGCTCGAAGACTGGATGCTGACCTCCCCTGGATTGCGGGCGAGTGGGTCGCCAGCCTCGGATGAGTGCGGCTGCTATCTGCGCTTGCACCCAGAGGCTTTCGATTGTGTCGTCGCGGCTGTACAGTTGCACCGAATTGATGCGGTGATGCCCTTGCTGACGTCTGGACTCCTCTGGCAAGCGGAGTTGGGCCGAAGCGCTCAAGAGTGCCACTTTTAGGCTGTGCAGCGTATATGCATGCGCCTCGTCTGAGTTGAGGCATGCTGAAGTGCGAGGCTCCCAAGGGACTTGCACTGCCCAGCGCAGCAACGACAAGGCCTGCGTGTATGGAAGCGGGCCCGAAAATTTTGGGTGCGTTTTTTCGTCAAGGCATGCGAACACGGGCATGACGAAATCTGGTTCGGGCAAACTGAACGGTTCTGAAACACTTTGAGCGACTGCTTCGCCAAGGCTTTCGAGCCATCTTAAAACCCAAGAGGATTGTGCACTGCGTCCTGTGAGGCCGAACAGAGTGCATGCCCAAGGCTGTCCTTGTTTTGTAGTCTTTGTCGCCCAGCATGATCCTCGCAGAGCATGCTGAGTAAGACTGATCTCTTTAATTTTGATGCGCTGCATGTCCCCGAACCGCATGCTGGTGTGGGCCGCCAAAAGAAATGCGCCCAGTGTGATGCGCAGGTTATGCGTGCAGTCGGCTGCACAAACCTTACGCTCCCAGGATGCCAGAATTGCCAGGGGCAGAGGCAGAGCCTCCTTTCTTTCCTGAGGCTGCTGAGGGGAAGCGAAGGCTTTTGCGAGAGGGTTGGAGAGAAGAATGGCTAACGATTCAATTTAACCTATGCGAGCAAGCCAAGAAAGTGCTTTGAGCATGGGTCGAGGTGCTATGCGTACGCTGCTGCGGTCTTCCAGCTTGGAGTTTTCGCAGGCATGCAAAAGGTCCACCAGGTGCACGAGAAGCAGGTTTTCCAAGCCGAAGCCAAGTGCTTTGATGAATGCCAAAAAGGCGCGTATGCACCTGAAGTACTGGGCAATGGTGGACGGTGTGTATGCACGGAGCGACGCTGCGGCCACAAAGGTGATTGAGCAGGATCCAATTTGTGCTAGCAGGTCCTGCCAGTCTTGAATGCACTTCTCGCGTTGGGTGGCTTGGCTTTGTGCATGCTGGCCGAGTTTGGCCTGTCTGAAACGAGGGGCTATGGCCCGTCCTGGCTGGGCCCTTGACCCGAGGTCTAAGGGACCGGGGTTGAAGGGTGCCGCTGATGGCTCGTGCCGGATTGCTGAATGCGGTTTGGGTGCCTGGCCAATGCTGCGGGGCTGCGGCCTGCAAGGCGGTCGTGGCAACGGGTGGCAATGCTCTGCAAACCATGGGAAAAGAGGTGACGGCTGCGTCACTGGCAGGCCTCCACGGGCGAGGATTGGTGCAGGCTGAGCTTTGGGATGGTTGAGTGGGGGTGGGGGCCGAAGCGGATGCGTCAACATGCGCACGCCTACCGGAGCACCTGTTGCTAGCGTTGGTGCATGTTCAGCGGAACGTGGCTGGGCGGCAAGCGGATGTGGAGCGCTGCTTGCTGTTGCATGCGGACTGGAATGCAGGTCCTGGATGCTGTGACGGGGCCTCAGTCTAGGCGCCGGCTTCGGCTTTGCGGTTGGCTGCAAAAAGAGGTGCTCCGAGTTGTGGGACTCCTGCGTTTCGCTGTCGGCATCCTGATCGAGCGGCCTTTTCACTGACCATGCCGACCCCCAGTGGTCACGAACGCGCCATGGCATGGGCGTGATCGAGGGGAAGCTGTGTCTGTGGCAAAGATTGAACCTGCGCAACAGAGCATTGGCACAGATGCCGTGGCATGGAATGCAAACGCGTCACGTGAATGCCTGCTGCGTGTAGGCGCGTAACGCGGCCTCGAGGAGGCCTGGATGCGGACCTAGAAGTCGGTCTGTTCGTACCTGGAGAGTCGGATGCATGCGACCCTGGCTTAGGGAGGCTTGCTGGCAACATGACTCCAATTGCATGGCGAATGTTCTTTTTTCGCGGCTTGCTGTTGAGATGCACGGCAAATGCCTGTACGTGCCCCGGCAGGGAGTGCGGTCGCTTGCATGCATGCCATGCTGTCGGGCTGATGCAAAGTGCGAATGCGTGCAATGCATCAGCGGTTGAGATCGCGGGCGTCCGCGACACACCCGCTGCAGCGATGCCTGTCATGCGTATCTGTGGAGGTGTCGACCACGTATTGACCGCACACCGCATCGTAAGGGCATGCGGAATTTGCACATGGCAGGCAGCAGCTGATGCGGTTGTTGTCATCGAGGTACAACATGCGTAGTCCGCGGCCCTGCGTCTCCATGCGACGCATGGTGCGGGGCAGACGCACCGAGGGGATGCGTATGCATGCTTCCAGCTGCTGAACACATGCGGCCCGCTGTTGCCTTTTTGGCATCTCGGGTAGTGGCGTTGGACGGGAACTTGCACCCGGGTTTCCGGGGTAATGCATGCTGTATGCCGCAATGCGTTGGTTGGCGGCATATGCTGGGTCGATGCTGTAGGAATGCGTGGCGGGATGCCAACGGGTAGCTTCGTCGGGCACCTCGCGGAGGTGCCAATAGTTTGCCCAATAGGACCCGTCGTGCGACCACGGGAACCCATGCAGAGGCGGCTGATGGCGAGGGTCGCCTTCCTGTGGGGGCCAATTATGCGGCGTGTCGAGCGGTCGGCATGCCGGGAATTTGGCCCCCGTGGGCGGTGCTTTGTACATGCATGGTGCGGGTCCAGGCTCTGGTTCTGCAGCTGGCTTTGGTTCTGGGTCTATGCGGTTGCGGCGCAAAGCGTCTGGCGTGCCCTCTATGCGGTCATGCCAGGGATGCTCAGGCTGCTCCTCTCTAGCGAGTTGCTCCTCTCGCTCTTCTTCAGTGAGCTGAGCCCACGGTGCCCTGACATGCGGGGGCTCGGGCATGCTGATTTCTTCTGGAGCCGGCGCCAGCGGCACGGACTCCTTCACCTCCGATGCATGCGTTGGGACGCAGTCTTCGGGGAGCTCCGGTGGGTCTGGGCGGAGCAAGCTTGCTGGCTTCGCCTTGCACTTGGGCTCCGCTGTTGCGGATGCATGCTCGGGGGCCGGTGCAACATGCGGGTCCGAAAAATCGAGGAGGTCGGTGTTGGATGGACCCGGTGCGTTGGATGCGTCCTCTGGCTGCACCGGCCCTGCATCGGACTGCGTCTGCGCAAGCATGCGGATGATTTCCTGCAAGAATGCGGGATTGTTCTGGTTCTCCGCCACCATGCGCTGCAAGTCCATGGCGAAGGATGCTGGACGAGGCAGGCGTAAAAAGCGGGCACTGTTGCTGTATGGCAGAAAAAAGGCTGACACGGGCAAGAAATGGGTCATGCGACCGTGACAGCAGGACATGCTGCAACATGCGATGCTATCAGCGTAACAGGGCTCACGTGAGGAGGTCGACGTCTGCATGCCGCGGAGTGTCCACGCCTTGGGCGCGCGTCTTCAAGGCACGCAGTGTGAAAATTGGAAAAAACAGGCTGCACAAGTTCGCGGCGCATACTTTTAATCCTGATTTCCCGTGCAATCTGGCACGCTGCACACGTGGGTTGCCTTGCATGCTTTATCGTAAAAATTATCGGCCTGGAACCTGATGCAGTAAGGTGCATGGCGTTGCGAGGCGGGCTGAGGCAGGCCTGGCGGAAAGGCTGAAACTGAGCTGGGCTCTGGTTGCGAGGGGCTAGGCATGCACTGAGTCCACTCGTCGGCCAGCTCTGCCAACTCGTGATGCCTGTCTGACCACTGCAAGAAATGCGCACTGCGGGGCATTGGAAGCATGTGGACATAGGAGTTGATGCTCTCCAGCAACGCGATGCTGGAGCGGATGGTGAGAGCTATGTCCTCCATCATCAGGCATGCCTCCCACTCGCGAAGCAATTCTAAGCACGGTTGCATGTTTGTATGCATGCTGTGCCTAGAGCGAAATTTGACATTTGACAACAGTGCGGAGAAAGGCTGGATAATGGCCAGGTACTTGCCGGCCATGCGATAGCCCGCCGAAATGCCTTTGCGGTTCTGAAGCATGCGGTCCATGTCCAAATGCGGGTCGATGCGAAGGTAGTCGACGAAGAAAGTTGACAGGGAATGCAAGCGTGCTATGCAAAATGTCATGCCGTGCACACCCAAAATGCAGAGGATGTCAAGCAAGAAGTTGCAAAGATGCCCCATGCGATTGATGCATTTGAGTCGGATTCGATGCTCTGGGTGGCGCATCCACTTGTCAAGCAGCTGTGCGAAGCCTTCTTGCAGGATGCGGGAAGGCGAAGCGTCCGCGCGGTGGCACTGGGGCCATTGGCGCGGGGTAAGTTCCTCGATATCCTCGATGGAGTCAAGGCATGCGTCAGCTTCTGCAACCAGAGCCATGCTAGTTAGCGGAAATGGAGGGTGGCCAGGATTAGAACCTTGAGTCAACTGCGGAGACCGCATGTTTAACATGCATTGGCTGCAACCCTGGCAAACCACTGAGACTGGCGCGTATGCAGGCGGTCACCTTAGTACCGGCTGTGCATAGACGTGATTACTTGGACGGTGTCAGCACACAGCAAGTGGCAGTAGTGTTTTAATGCGTCCAGGCATGGTCATCCTGCGTGCAAAGTCGAGGCATGCTGATGCGCTCGCAGCATTGATGCTGTTAAAAAATCTTCTGTCTGAAAGACAGAGGGCAAGGTTTGCAAAAAGGCGGCAAATGCAAACAGGGTCAGCATGACCATGCAGAAGGCAACAATGCGCATGTAGAAGCGTATGCTGTGCAAGACGAACATGAAGTCTTCGAGGACTATTTCCAAGTCCAGGTAGCTCCTTGCGATGGTCTCATGCATTGCGTCCAGTATCTCATGCTGTTCCATGCCGCAGGCGTGTGCGGATCGGGAAATTTTACTGCAGGCTGGTCGGCTGCGGGATGTGCATACACTGCGGGCATGCGTTTTGCATACGCGACCGCGAAACGCGGCTCATTATGCGAACAGAGTCTGGGATGCTGGCCCCTATGTGAGTCGCGACTCTGAGGGTGATACCTGCGGGATGTCAACGTTGGCGAGGACTCCGTAGCGGAGCCTTGCATTTTGCTACGCCTGCGGGCGGAGCTTGCAAGCAAGGTTTCAGAACCTTGAATGCCGTGCAGTGGTGACTGGTACATGCGTGTACGGGCACTCACTGCTCAATGAAGCTGCTATATGGCAGCTGCTCTCAGGGCCTGCGGGCTGAGGGGGAGCTAGATTGTTCATCCTGCGCACACCTTGGTTGCAACAGCGGTGCAACCAGACCTGAAGGCGGCGGCGCCTAAAGTGTAAGGTCGGTGCCGGCCGCTCTTGCGAACGCAGTGGTGCGCAAGAGAGTGGCCTGGTTCCGAGGCTGCAAATGCGTCGCAGCTCGGCAGCAGGAGACAGGCATGCGATGCATAGACATTGCAAGATCCTGTGAGTCGGGGCACACGCGGTGCGGCCGACTGCTGGGAAGCCTCTGCGGGGCAACCCAGTCCTGTTTGCGAGACATGCTTATGCAAGGACACGCGGCCTTGAGCACGCGCCTGGCCTGCAAACGCGATGCAGCCCGGCCTGAATGAGGTTGGCAAGCAGCTGCGCCTCAAACAGAGGCGTCGCTCGGGGCACTGCGGTGCGGCCGAGGGGTAAATTGCCGTGCATGCCTCTGCGGGGCAAGCGGCTGGGATGAGGTTGGCACGCAGGTGCGCCTCATGCATGTGTCTAGTCAAAGGCATGCGGCCCGGCTGGAATTATGCAAAAATTTGCAAAGGAGCAACAGCGGTGCGTCCCCTGCATCTGAGGCCGGTGCCTGAAGGGTGAATGCGGGCTTGAGTGCAAGCGTGGTCCACTGTAGGCAGGCCGGCGGGAAACCACAACATGTGAGTAATGCATGCGAGGCGGTGCGCGTGAGAGGTGGCAATGCCCGATGCATTCACAAAAGGCATTATAAATGGCAGGCACGCAGCTGGTGAAAAGTGGGCGAGTGGCCGCCTGACTGCTTGGGTGGTTAATTTTAGGCATGCGCTGCGATGAATCGAGTGCGTCACAGGCTACCCATGCTGAGCCTGCGGCGACGTTTGCACTCCGAGTGAAACGCCCATGCGGCTTGAAAATTGCACTGGCAGGGACTTGGAACCTGTGCGGCAAGCAAGCATGCTGCTGCTCTTGAAAAGTGGACTGGCACATTTACGAGAAACACAAACAAATGCAAGCGTGCAGCTGGAATCAGCTGGGCGGAAGGCCGCCTGATTGCTTGGGTGGTTAATTTCAGGCATGCGCTGCGGCGAGTCAGGTGCGGTCACAATCGAAGCATGCTGAGCTGGTGCGCATTTGTGCTGCAAGCGAAAAAAGGCATGCTGCACTCACCCTGCACGCCTGGGGCGGTTCAGGTGCCGTGCTTCGTTTTCGGAAATCTCGTCTGATGCTGAATCGGAGTCGGATGCGGGGACCACTCCGAGGCCCTGCGTGAACCAGCGCAGATCTGAGTGGTTCCACCACTCCGTGGCCTGGAATGCGGTGCGGTCGCTGGGGGTAAGGCAGTCCCATACGCCGACTGCTATGCCGGGTGTCAAAAAAGAAGTGCTCCCGAAGGTACGTGGTGCAGCTGGAGTGGTAGATGCCGGGGCGTCGTCGGGCACGGAGGTGTGCGCGATCCAAGCCACGGCGCGTAGTGCATGCGTGGCTCTTGCATCCAGGAACTGCCAAATCAAAGATGATTGCAAAATGCATGCACAACTCGAATGCGGTAAAGGCCATGGCGGCGCGGCAGTGCGAAGTTCAAAAAAGAACGAAAGAGGGGTCAAACCCTCCAGGCATGTCCCTTACCAAAAGGCTTGAAGCAGAAATGGCACGCGGCCGAAGATTCAACCAAGATTAAAACACAGGGGAAAAGACAAACCCCTAGCGTTCAGAAGGTCAGGCTGCAGGAGGAGTGACAACGCGTGTCCATTCCCTATCCCTGCACCCCCATGCGGAGCCTGCACAGTTTGCATGAGCTTTTGCACTTGTAAAGGCTTCCAGTAGAGCATGTAAAGAACTAGGGCTTGAGTCAACGTATGTGCTACGCAGCCCTTTTAGGTCTTGAAAAAAAGTGAGCCCAATACGCGCAAGCTACCCTGGGATTCCGCTTTCTCATGGTGGCGGAGTCTGCGCCGCCACGTCTTGGTTGGAGGTGGTCGGCTAGCTGGTGGTCCGCAGCCGGGACAGGGAGGATCACCGCACAGCCGACCCCCGGAACCACAGGGGCACACAAAGCTCTTGTGCCCGAGAGGCCCGTGCAGCGAGAGGCGCACGAAACGCCGATCCTCGCCCACTTCGGTGTCCGTTGAGGCGGAGGCCGCGCTGTCGGAGAAGCGGGTCCCGCCCCTGAAAGCAAGGAGTGCCAGGAGGAGCAGTTAGCTGCCCCGCTCTCTCCGCCGTCTTCCGCTTATGGCACAAAGCCAGCCAACTGTGATGGATGTGGCAGGGCGCGCGGGGGAAGAAGTCAAGCTCCCGCCGGAGACCCAGGTAGTGTGCTGGCCAAGCGCTTGTGGTTGAAGGAGCGGCCATGGCTGAGCAATTAGAGGAAGAAGCGCCGATGTACCGCGCTAGCTGCCGAACTTGCTGTCGCTGGCTTGTGCTCTGGGCCCTCATCCTGCACGGCGTCTTGCCAAGCGTGCCGCCCTTGCCTCCCGGCCTAGGAGCGGAAGGAGCCGCCGAAGAGGACGCCAGGTGAAAGCGACAAAGCAGACGCTCGTCCCCCCAAGCAGGTGCGGGCAGACCCGCCCAAGAAGCAAAAAGTTGGAGAGATCCCACGGCATGATGTATGGCTGAAGATCGAGGCGTGGGCAGACTTGCAGGAAGAAAGCAACCCGGTCGCCCAGCAACGGTTGGCCAGCGTGTGAATGGCTACGGCCTGCTTGACCAAGCGAGCGGGAAAGCCCGCCTCGCACAGCTACGCAAACTGTGGGATCGCAAGGCGGAGACGGAGTGCACAAGAGCAGGCTTGCAAGTCTTCGTTCCCACGCCTACGCCAGAGTCACACGCGCTGTTGGAAGTGTCACTTCGGGTCAGTCTACCGCCATGAGCTTGAAGAAATCCTGCGGCCAGCGGTTGGCGCCTGAGTTCCAGTTCAAGCGGGGCGCGCGCGACCCATGTGTGTACAGGTGTGACAAGACACAGATCACTCTGCTGCACCTTTTTAGACGACGGGAGATGCGCGGGTCCCACCGCCATGCTCGACACAGAGAAGATTAGCATGGCCCCTGCGCAAGGATGACACGCACAAATGGAGAAGTGTAACAAGTTTTTTGCGTCGACAAGCTTGCACTTCTGCGCGGATCCTGAGAGGTCGAAGTCTTGACGCGCAGACGCCGTGCTGTTGCGATGTGTCAGGCCAAGCTTCTTAGGTAGAAGCTGGTTAGGATACTCGGCCCTTACCCGAGCGACCCGGGTTCGAGTCCCAGTGGCGGAATGTTGTTGCGAGAAAATTTTGTTCATGACTGGAGACGCATTGCTCGACACCTGTGGGATTCGAACCCACGCGGGGAGACCCCAGCGGCTTAGCAGGCCGACGCCTTAGCCGCTCGGCCAAAGTGTCATCTGGTTGACGGCCCCCTGCGCGCAAAAGTCCAAGAGCAATGTGTGGCCACGGCGGGCTCAAGCGATTAAAAGTGGGCTTGCCAGCAAGCGCAATTATCAGGGATGGTGCGACCGAGTGGTCTAAGGAGGTGGCTCAAGGCGCCATTCCGTGAGACGGGCGCCAAGGAAGCATCACCACACTGGACAGCATCGATCGGACATGTTTCAGGCATCACCAACAGGGAAAGTCCCGGCCTGGCCGTAAAGCATAAGCCGCAGTAGTAAGGAACATAGGCTTATAGTATCCTATTAATTTTGGTTTTTTGGTCCCCAAACCCTGCAAAACAGCCAAATCTTCAACCAGCTGAACGTTTTTCCGATGTCACCGGTCTTTGTCACCACTCCGTTTTTGGTGCAAAAAGCGCTGAAAACGGTGAACTCCGCAAAGCGTGTTTTTTCGTGTCAGACGTCCAAAGTGGTGCCTGAGCCTCCAAGTTCGCTCGTTTTCCGCCGAAAACCGGCTCCAGACGTTCGCCGTGCTCCGAATTCCGTTTTCTGCCCTGAAAAGCCTGCGAATTCCAGCCCGCTGAACTCGTCACCGCTTGTCACCGCTTTGTCACCACTCGCTTTTTGGGTGCAAAAGTGCGTAAAATCGGGCCCAGTTCCCGAGCTCCTTCTCCGCAGGGTTTTTCGCGGCCCGTCAGCCCGCCGAGGTCCAGGCTCGGAGTCCGACAGCCCGCCGAGGTGGTCCGTCAGCCCGCCGAGCTTGTCACCACTGATGTCACCACTGATGTCACCGCTCCATCCGGCTCCGGTTTTTGGTGCAAAAAGCGCTCAAAACGGTCGAGTCCGAAGAGTCCGTTTTTCGTGTCGGACTGCAAGTGGGATGCCCGAGCCTCCAAGTTCGCTCGTTTTCCGCCGAAAACCGGCTCCAGACGTCAGTTTTCCGCTTTCGGCCCGGAAAAGCGGCGAATTCCAGCCCGCCGAGCATGTCACCGCTTGTCACCGCTTCGTCGAGGTGGTCCGTCAGCCCGCCGAGCTTGTCACCACTGATGTCACCACTGATGTCACCGCTCCATCCGGCTCCGGTTTTTGGTGCAAAAAGCGCTCAAAACGGTCGAGTCCGAAGAGTCCGTTTTTCGTGTCGGACTGCAAGTGGGATGCCCGAGCCTCCAAGTTCGCTCGTTTTCGGTCGAAAGCGGGCTCCAGACGTCAGTTTTCCGCTTTCGGCCCGGAAAAGCGGCGAATTCCAGCCCGCCGAGCATGTCACCGCTTGTCACCGCTTGTCACCGCTTCGTCACCGCTCTCTTTGGGGCCGAAAAGTGCGCAAAAATGCTGAAAAGCGAAACCAGCTCCGCGGCTTCGGTCCGACTTCGCTCTGGTGCGGGCCTGGTGCGGGCCTGGTGCGGGCCTGGTGCGGGCCTGGTGCGGGCCTGGTGCGTGCTTGGTGCGGGCCTGGTGCGGGCCTGGTGCGGGCCTGGTGCGGGCCTGGTGCGGGCCTGGTGTATGCTTGGTGCGGGCCTGGTGCGGGCCTGGTGCGGGCCTGGTGCGGGCCTGGTGCGGGCCTGGTGCGGGCCTGGTGCATGCTTGGTGCGGGCCTGGTGCGGGCCTGGTGCGGGCCTGGTGCGGGCCTGGTGCGGGCCTGGTGCATGCTTGGTGCGGGCCTGGTGCGGGCCTGGTGCGGGCCGGTGCGGGCCTGGTGCGGGCCTGGTGCATGCTTGGTGCGGGCCTGGTGCGGCCCTGGCGCGGGCCTGGTGCGGGCCTGGTGCGGGCCTGGTGCATGCTTGGTGCGGGCCTGGTGCGGCCCTGGCAATCCTTGCCGTGGGCACAGGATTGCTTTACTCAATCCTGGCGTGGGCACAGGATTGCCCCACTCAATCCTGGCGTGGGCACAGGATTGCCCGGAAAACTCCGTCAGCGCGGTGCTACACAGCACTGCGCTCTCGGACTCGCCGCCCGGCTTCCCGGCTTCAAATTTGGCAAGTAACGCAAAGGAAATGGGGAAGATCAAGCTGTTTCCTACGACAGAGTATAGCAGTAAGCAGCCCTCTGACCCCGTGGTGCCCCTGGTGCCATGCACGGGCATCTTCCTCGGGCCATCAAAATCGGGCAAAACAGTGGCTCTGATCAGCCTGATTCTGGAGCAGTACCGGGGCGTCTTCAAAAGGATCTACATCTTCAGTCCTTCGATCGGGATCGACGATGGCTGGATTCCCGTCAAGAAGTACATAGAGCAGGACCTGGGGGTGAACGCTGAGAAAGAGCAGGCTTACTGGGACGAATGGGACGAGGCGGCGCTGCGGGGCATCATCCAGAGGCAGCGCAAGATCACCGAGACGTCCAAGAAGATGGAAATGAAGAAACTGTACCAGGTGCTTGTAGTTATCGACGACTTTGCTGACACGCCGCAGCTCCACAAGCCTCATGGCGCCCTGGACACACTCTTCATTCGAGGCCGGCACATGCAAATCAGCACCTGGGTGAGCTCCCAGAAGCTGAGGCTCATCAGCGCGGCAGTGCGGGTCAATCAGCAATTTCTCTGCTGCTGGAGGCTGCGCAACCAGCACGAGCTGGAGGCCGTCATCGAAGAGCTCAGCGCCCTGCTGCCGAAGGACAAGCTGCACAGGATCTACGAGCAGGCGACCCGAGAACCCTATAGCTTCCTCTTCGTCTACTATCTGAAGCCAAAGAGCCAAATGTTCTACGTGCGCTTTGAAGAGCGTTTCGCACTGGAAAAAGAAGCCGATGGGAGCGGCGCTCAGCTTCCTGGGCCAGAAGCTGTTCGCCAGCTCCACGCTGATCAACGCGAGGTGTGAGAACATCTCCTGCTGCACCTCCGTTGCAGCAGTCCAGCCACCCATCGTTCGCCGAACTGGTGGCTTCCTAAAGAAAAGGATGACCACAATCTACGTGGACAGCCGCAAGAGGGTTGCCGGCTCGGACAGCGACTTCGAGGTCGACCTGGGAGAGTCCCTGCACCTGCAGAGCGACGCCAGGCTGGCCGTCTACAAGATCAGAATCGCGGACAGTTTCCTCTCGACAGACCGGGGCCGCTACCTCTACTGGGTCGACGCTGCGCTTGGGACTCTGAACTGGGCGTTGTTGCCCGAGGGCGCCTACACAGGCGCACGGCTGGCAGCCTGGATCAGCTCCAATTTCGCTACTGCCGCGTATAGCGAGACCACGAACCGCCTGAGCGTAGCCTACGACGGCAACCGGCTCATCCTGAACGATTTGGAGCTGCAGCAGCAGTTCTCTGACGCTGTGGACTACCCCACCTTGCCTGCTGCCTCTCCGAGCAAGCCCTTCAGCATCGACCACATGCTCGGCCCGAGCTTCGTCTCCGGCGGCCAGCAGGTCTTTGAGTTCGTCAGAATGATGGCATACAACGAGGTCTACCTGCGCTGCGCCCAGCTGGCCAACGCCAGCCGCGTGCTGGGCAATCTGGGGGACGACATCCTGTCCAAGATAACGCTGAAGAGCGGCGTGGGCACCATCGTGGAGACCGGCTCCGATGACGGGCACTCCATGGCCGTTAGGGGCCCCATCACCCTGAGACACCTGCGCTTCCGGCTGACAGACCTGGAAGGCCAAGTCGTCCGACTGCGGGGCTCGTCGTTGTCCTTCGTGCTGTTTTTGGATCACGTCTAATCCCCCGAAGGTCTTTAAAAAAAATATTTTCTATTAAAAAACCGATGAAGCAAGCGCAACCGGCGCCAAGGCCTAGAGGCAGACCTCCGGGTAGTAAAAACAAGCCGAAGCCGCCCGAGCTGCCCCTGCCGAAGAGCAAAAAAATGATCGACGACCTGGCGAGGAGAGAAAAAATGATCGACGACCTGCCCACGGAGCCGGCCTATGAGGCGGACTCCCCCTTCCGTCCCAAGAGGGTCCCACAAAGCCCAAGACGGCTCCCAAGGCTGCACCCAAGGCAGCACCCATGACCAAGGCAGCGCCCAAGGCAGCAGCCAAGGCAGCACCCATGCCCAAGGCAGCCGTGCCCACAGCACCCAAGGCAGCGCCCAAGGCAGCGCCCAAGCAGCGCCCAAGGCGGCGCCCAAGGCAGCCGCCATGCCAGCTCCCAAGCCCAAGGCAGCACCCAAGCCCAAGGCAGCTCCCAAGACAGAGGCACAGTTAGAGCCCGAGGCACAGCCCGAGGCCAAGCCCGAGCCCGAGGTACAGCCCGAGCCCGAGGTACACAGAGAGGTAGTGCGGCCAGAGCCCGAAGAAGCGCCTCGGCCGAGCGAGCGCTCCATGCGCATGCTGGAGAGGCAGTCGGCTTACGACCGGCTGACGGCGGGCGCTAGCGTACTAGTGTAAAAGCGAGATGATGTCCATTGAACCACGCAGCGAGCCGCCGATGCTCCGGTGGTTCCGCAAGACTTATCCGAGCTACGACCTGCAGCCGCTGCTGCTGAAGCGCCAGCGAGAGCTGGAGGAGGCGCGGGCCTTCAACAACTGGCTGGGGGAACGCAGGCTGGCCCAAGAGGGGCAGCGGCACCTGGACGATGTGAGCCGGCTGACAGAGGCAGTGCACCGCCAGGTACCCCAGCTGCACTACGCGCGCGCTGAGCGCAGGGGCGTCGAACGCGCAGCGGGCGAAGTTGCCGCGCAGTAACCCTTAAAGAGATGAAGACGCTTCGGGCCCACGGCTTCAGCCAGCGCCCGCGCTTCGAGCAGGTGGTGGGCTACCTGGAGCGGAATGAGCCGCTGCCCCTGGAGCAGCCGGACCGCAAGGCCACCACGTTCATCACGAGCCATATCTACTTGGACGACTTCGTGCAGTCCAGCGAGGACCCCAACCCGCAGCCTCTGCTGCACACGCCCCTGAGGGCAATTCCTGAGGAAGGCTTCCGCACTCCCGCAGAGGCCACGGACGAGGACTTGGCCCGGATGCGCCAAGGCGGAGGAAACCGCTTCGGCGAGGACGACCTCGCAGGAGACCCGGAGGCCGACGCGCTGACGAACAACGGTCAGGGCCCGCCCTCCATCACGGGCCGTCTGCGCAGCGCGGCCGACGGCGCTCAGGCGGCAGCGGACCTCGTGGGCGCAGGAGCAGCAGGGCTCGCGGCGGTGCAGGCCTTCCGCTCCCAGCTCCCCCAGGACGCTGCTGAGTACGTCCGCCTAAATGTATTGCCCCGCCCAGGGCCGCAGCCGCAGCCACCACCACAGATCATAGGCCGACCCGACGACGTAGAGCGCCTCCTGGACGAGGCGGGGCAGCACAGGCCATAGAGGAGACGGCAGCTGTGGCCGCAGAGGAGGGAGAGGTTGCCGAAGGCGTTGCCGTTGCCGCCGAGGGCGTGGGCGGAGCCTTTGGGTACCTGGGGGGCCTGGCAGAAGGGGCCGCTGCTTTGGCGCCCACAGCGGGAGAGGTTGCTGGAGCGATGGCTGCCACGGCAGGAGTTGGAGCGGCGGCGACGGCTGGTTTGGCTGTGGGGCTTGCAGGCGGCGCAGCCTACGGCCTGGCCCGCGGCACGGGCTGGGTGCTGGAGAACACGCTCTTCCGGCCTCAGCAGGGCAGCGAGGACGCTGCTGTGCAGGACGTCCGGTCCGCCAACAACATGAACGACGCCACGCAGCCTCAACACTTCACGCTGCGCACCGGCAGCAGCACGTCCGGCAGCCCCGCAAGCAGCCGCGCCTCCTCGCAATCGTTCCGCGGGCCAACCACACGCCACGCCCTTTCTCCTGGGGCCTGAACCCAGTGACTCTGCCTCAGTCCCAGCCGAACTCTCGGGCAAGCTCTCGCAGCTCCGGGCAGTCGCGCCAGAGCCGCCTGCCTCCGCCGAGCTACGACCAGCTGGCCCGAGACATCGAGGCGGCCTAGACTCTCCTTCGCCGTACGAACAAAAATGAGTGTTGCGCTACATGTAAAGAAGCATGGAGGTAGTCACAGCCGGAGCACAGGATGAGTTGATGCAGAGCTTGGACTACAAGCTGAAAACCAGCAACACCAACTACGTGACCGCACGCCACGACGTGCAGTATTTCCCCAGCTCGCTGAGCTCCATCTCCCCCGCCACCTCGAGGGTCTGCCGCATTCCGCTGACAAGCGGCACCTCGTTCATCGACCCCGAGTCGATCAAGATCGCCTTCAGAGTCAGAAACACGGACGCCACCAACCCGCTGGCGCCTGCCACTCCGAACCCAGCCTGTTTCATCCAGAGGATCCAGGTCTTCGCCAACGGGCAGCGCTGCGATGACATTAACTACTACGGTCGCACCGTGGCCGTGCATGACCTGCTGAAGGGCCGCGAGTACAACCAGAACAAGGCGCTTCGACGAGGTGAACAACTCTCGGACGCCCCGAGCGGTGCACCAAAGCGGCTACGCGGACGTGCTGCTGCGCCCCACCATGGTGGGCATCCTGCGCTGCGGGAAGATGCTGCCGCCGCAGCTGAACCTGGTGATAGAGATCGAGTTCGCGGACGCGACGACAGCGCTGTGGTCCGAGACCGCCGGGGCGCACCCGGCGGGAGCCACGCTGAGCACCGATTTCGAGATCCAGAACGTCCGAGTTCTGGCCTCACAGGTCGTCCTGGACTCTGCGCTGGTAGAGTCCTTCAACCGCGTGCTCCTCTCAGGAAGGTCGCTTGTGTTCAGCTACCCCACGGTGCACACGCAGCAGTCCACGGTGCCACCGGGCGTGGCGGAGCACAACGTCACCGTGGCGCGCGCCTTCACGAAACTCATGGGAGCGTTCGTGACTTTTGGGGACAACGACGCGGGCTCTAAGATCCATTTGCTGGCCAACCCGGGGCAGGACGTGGCCCCCATCGGAGCGGCCAGGCAGGAAGACAGTCTCCTGGAGTCGCAGATGCAGCTGGGCAGCCTGCAGTACCCGCACAATCCTATGAAGGGAGCCTCTGAGCACTTCCACATCCTATCGGTCCTAGCGGGGACCTACGACGACACGGTGCGCAACATCGACATCGACCGCGCGGGCTACCTGCGCCACAGCTTCATAGCGGGCTTCCCGACAGAGCGCGTGCCCAAGATGCCCCTGAGCGGCGTCAGCACCCGTTCGGGCGACCTGGCTCGGTTCACATTCAAGGCGCTCGACGGTACGATGACTGATGTGTTCATCCACCTGATAGCCTATCAGCTGGTGACGCTCTCTGCCACAGGAGTCTCCGTGCTTGACTAGTAAGGGTCCATAGCTCAATTGGAAGAGGCTCTGAAGCTCTGAAGCTTGCAGACCGCAGGCTCGATTCCACCCGGGCGCGGATCATTTTTTTTTTACTTGGCGAGTGCCTTTGGGAATTCTTTTTTCCCTCGAGCCGAGACGGGTCTCCGAGACGGATCTTCCCACCTCCAACCCAGTGAGCGCCTCTCCTGGGACTAAGAAATTCCCGAGACGGATCTTCCCGCCTCTCCTGGGAACAAGAAATCCCCGAGACGGATCTTCCCGCCTCCAGCCCGGTGAGCGCCTCTCCTTAAGAGACTTTAATTCCCAGGTCCGAGACGGATCTTATTGCCTCCAGCCCGGTGAGCGCCTCTCCTTAAAAGACATTAATTCCCAGGTCCGAGACGGATCTTATTGCCTCCAGCCCGGTGAGCGCCTCTCAGGGGAGCGAGAAATCCCCGAGACGGATCATTGTGGAGAGACGGATCATTGTGGAGAGACGGATCTTTCCGCCTCCAGCTCGGTGACCGCCTCTACCTAGAGGGCTTTTATTCCAAGGTCCAAGACGGATCTTCCCGCCTCCAGCCCGGTGAGCGCCTCTCCTTAAAAGACTTTAATTCCCAGGTCCGAGACGGATCTTATTGCCTCCAGCCCGGTGAGCGCCTCTCCTGGGAGCGAGAAATCCCCAAGACGGATCATTGTGGAGAGACGGATCATTGTGGAGAGACGGATCTTTCCACCTCCAGCCCAGTGAGCGCCTCTCCTTGGGAAAGTATTTCCCCATGTCCGAGACGGGTCTTTTCGCCTCCAGCCCAGCGAGCGCCTCTGCGTAACCTTTTTGTTTGCAAAGCCCATTCCCAGACTAATTGCCACGTTTTTCCGGAAATGCTCGTTGTACGCGCGCGCCCTGGTGGGCTAGCTTGTTTTGCACGAATTTGCATGGTTTTGATATTATTTTGCTTGATTTTCGCATGACTTGGTTTTGCACGGATTTTGACATGATTTTGCTTGATTTTCGCATGACACGGTTTTGCATGATTTTTTGACATGATTTTCGCATGACATGGTTTTGCACGGATTTTGACATGATTTTGCTTGATTTTCGCATGACACGGTCTTGCATGGTTTTTGACATGATTTTCGCATGACATGGTTTTACATGCTTGGAATCGGCATGCGCTTCACCCCAACACGTCCCCCCTGAGTTTTTTTTTCCTGTCAGGCTGTCGTACGTGTCAGGTCCAGGAGAACTTTGTGGAGTGGGAGGCGGGGCAGTGCCGAGCGGGCACTTGTAACTAGACGTGCCGAGCGGGCACAGTGCCGAGCGGGCACTTATAGGTAGACGTGCCGAGCGGGCACAGTGCCGAGCGGGCACTTGTAACTAGACGTGCCGAGCAGGCACAGTGCCGAGCGGGCACTTATAGGTAGACGTGCCGAGCGGGCACAGTGCCGTGCGGGCACTAGTCGGTAGACCACTTGTAGGTAGACGTGCCGAGCGGGCACTTGTAGCTAGACGTGCCGAGCGGGCACTAGGACGTACCGAGCGGGCACTTGTAGCTAGACGTGCCGAGCGGGCACTATGACGTACCGAGCGGGCACTGTGCCGAGCGGGCACAGTGCCGAGGGTACCCGGTGCCGAGCGGGCACCGTAGGAGCGAGCAGCACCAAGCAGGCGACGTTGTGTTGTGGGGCCACGGTGATATAGGCGGCCACAGTACAAGCGGTTGAGCGTGCGCTTTAGTACGCCTCCGCCCAACCTCGTTTGATACAGGCTCGCCCAACCTCGTTTGATGCTGGCTCGGTCGGGTTTTTTAAGTACTGGTTAGCCCAACGGGTCCGGGCGGGATCGTTTTTTCGAGTACTGGTCTGCCCAAAAAAGGGCCCGGCATTTTTGGCTTAGTACTGGTCTGCCCAACGGGTCTGGAGGGGTTTCGGGTTTTTTTTAAGTTCTGGTTTGCCCAGCACGTCTGGAGGGGTTTCGGATTTTTTTTCGAGTACTGGTCTGCCCAAAGGCTTCGGGGGTTTTGGCTTGGTACTGGTCTGCCCAACGGGTCTGGAAGGGTTTCGCTTTTTTTCAAGTACTGGCCTGCCCAACAGGTCTGGAGGGGTTTCGGATTTTTTTCGAGTACAGGCCTGCC
>CAUJNA010002015.1:0-47451 GCA_963377175.1 Effrenium voratum
CACGCGCAGGTGGAGCTTCGCGACTCGTCCCAAGCTTTGGCCGGCATCAGAGACTCTTTTTACCAAGCTGACGCTGACTTGTTCTTGTTTTTGTTCTTGCTGTTCTTGTTCTTGTTCTCGATCTTGTTAGGTGTCTTGGTCTTGGTCTCGCTCTTGCTTTTGCTCTTCTTCTCGCCTATTTCTGCAAGCCGACACAAACACCCGTGGCCCCCGGATGCGACTAGGGGATATTCATTTGTGCGCCGGCGGCTCCCAGCTGTGCTTAAGCGGGGGGTGGCGCGAGGCATGGATGCGGCCACATGGCCACGCGTGCAGGTGACTGGGCCCAGCGGCTGCGGCGGGCAGGCCGAGTCGCAGACCGAACATCCCGCGAGTGACAGTCCAAACAGTTCTCCAGCACCACGCGGGCGCCTTTGTCAACAACCTCCGCCGACAAGGCGCGGTTTTTTACGCTGCACCAGCGAGCACTGCCGCCTGCAAGAGGGCGCCGCGCTGGGTTCGCTGCAGTCGCGGCGTGCAGCCTTCCGATTTTGTGGGTGTCTGCCGGCGCTTGGGGCAGACCGCTGTGCGCTGGCGGGAGCGCCGTGGGCAAGAAGACCAGCAGCATGGTCGCCAAGGGCCGGCACTGCCGCACATGCCATGCGCCAGCGGCGCAAGGCCGACGCTTGCAACCCTGTCACTAGCAGACTCAAACGGTGAGCCGCACAGTGCCGGAAAGCGGCTTGCCATCCAACCGGGCGCGCTTTCAGGCAGCAGGAAACCGAGAAGATTGAACAAGCCTCTGAGCAAAAAGGGTGGAGTTGCGAACGCACAGGGCCTTTGCACAACAGCACAACGTACATGCAAATCGGGGCGAAAAACCGCCCTGCGCCGATACGCCGCAGACCAAGCCGATACGCCGACGCGCCGATATGCCGATACGCCGAGGGAGGAAGCCGCATCTCCTCCTTGCGCAAAGGCACGTCCCTAAAGTTCTAGACCACTTGAAGCCAATGCGGCGGAAACAACACACCGCTGGCAGATAGGCTTACGCAAGCCTTTGACACGATCGATGTTCAAGCAATAAATGCTTTTTTTGACTGAGAACAAAACGGGTGATCAACTGTTGGTTTCCTAAAACCTAACTGAGTGGCACGTGCTAGAGTAAAACTGCGGGAAGACTGCAGGCCGATATGCCGCTACGCCGCTACGCTGATACGCCGATACGCCGCCGATAAGCCGCTACGCCGATACGCCGACACGCCGCTACGACGCCGCTACGACGCCGCTACGCGGCCACTACGCCGCTAGTGCACATGCCTGCTCGCACCTCCCCTCGGCACCGGCTCGCCGCACTGGGCGTGCGCCGGCCTCGACTGCCAGCCCGCGCGCACCTTCCAGCGGCCAGCCAAGAAATCTGCGACTCGTTTCGTCAGCACATCGCGTCCGACCTCGCCTTGGGCTGCCCCACGTGCCAGCAACAACCGTGGGGCAAGAAGGAGCAATTTCCACGCGCGAGCGCGTGCGGCCTCAGAGTCTGCACGGAGGATTTGCTGAAGAGCAAATGTCAAGGCCTGCCTGAACGCTGGCTGCAAGAAGCGCGGGACGCTGCGTAGCACCGGCACCTGCCTGGGGAATTCTAGCGGGGGGTCGATGCTGTCCAGGCTCTCCCAAGAGGAGCGCGCGGTGGCGCGAGCCCGCGCGCTTGGTTGCCCTGACGTGTGGCGCGCGGACAAGCCGCTGGCTGAGCGAGGCCTCCTCGTGCTAGGAAGCGCGCTGGGGTCAGCCGAGCTTGTTGCCGCTCATGGCGGCGAGCGCGCCCGGGCCGAAGAGGACTTGCTGCAGCAGCTGCCGGAGCTGCCGGAGCTGCCGGACTTGCAGTGCGCGTGGCTCCTGCTTTCTCAATGCGCAGCCCCTCGCTCGCACCACGTGCTACGCACGGTGCCACCTTCCGTTGCTGCCCCCTATGCCAGGGCGCACGACGAAGCAATCTGGGCTACGGTCCGCGCTTTGCTAGGAAACCCGCGAGCCGAGGGCGCGCGCGCCTTGGCATCACTGCCAGCGCAAGACGTGCTAGTGCGAGCCGGCCGGCCAGCCGCCCGGACTTTCTGAGGAGCCCGAGCCAGGGGAAAGGCGCCAGGGTTGGCAGCGTCACGCAGCTCTCTACCTTCATTCCGTTTTCCGAGACGCGACGTTTTGCCACTCCTCCGCGCCCAAGACCTTGCTCTGCTGCGCTCACAGTCCAGCCCGCAGGCGGGCGCATACCCACAGACCCGGGCGCAGTCCTGACTCCGGAGGCCATGCAACTTGCCCTTCGGCGACGGTTGCGGTTGCCGCTCTTTCTGACGTACCGACGATGTGGTGCTGGTACGGGCCATGGGTGCGGCGCTGCCGTCGACGCCTTTGGGGACCAGGTGACCGGAGACGCTATCGCACACGCGGTGTTCCTGGACACATATGTGCGTTCCAGTGGTATACGTGTGTCCCACGTGTACGCACACGTGTGCTTTAATTGCACGTGTTTTTGTTCCAGGTGAACACATGTGTGTTGTGTCTGAGTTGGACACGCGTTTCGTTTTTTTGTGTCCCCGTACGTCGGCGAGGGCGGCTGTGTGCGTATGCAGCGCCGGGGGTGGGCGGTTGCGGGCGCTTCTAGCCCCGCAACGCGACACTACTCGGGCCCAGCGGGCCATCCCGAGGCAGCACGTCCGCTAGCGGCGGCCCGGTCTCAGCATCGGCCACCAACCTCGAATGGCAACACGACGAGGCGGTGCGGCCCCGCCGCCTGCAGCTCGGGGTAGCGCCGGCCCATGCGATAGCGGCTGAGCGAGCGCACGTGAACGCAAGTGCGCGCGTGGTTACATGGGCAGTTCAGACACACATGCCCAATGCAGACACACATGTGTACACACGTGGAACACACAAATGAAAACGACTGGAATACGCGCAAGTGCGCACCCGTAAACACACAAACATTCACATGCAATGTGTTGAGCTGGAAAACAATCATGTGCTTCTTGGAAACCATGTGTACACTGGAACACACATTTGTGCGTGGAACACACATGTGTGTTCCCTTTTGGAACACAACGAAACGCGTGTCCAACTCAGACGTAACACACATGTGTTCACCTGGAACAGAAACACGTGCAATTAAAGCACACGTGTGCGTACACGTGGGACATACGTATGTATACCACTGGAACGCACATATGTGTCCAGTACACGTGAAACACGCATATGTGCACACGAAAGCAAACATAACTGCTCACCCAAAGTGCACACACGCGTGAGCACATCGAAAACAATCATGCGTTTTCTCGAGCACATACATGTGTACACCTGGAGAGCAAATATGCCGTCAGTCAGCTGAAAAATCATGTTCACCTAGCACATGCTTATGTGTTCACATGAAGGACACATCTGTTTTTTTTTCACCTGGAACCCAAAAATCCAATTGCAACACTCATGTGCGTACACGTGGAACACACATGTGCGTACACGTGGAACACAGATATGTGTACACGTGAACACACATATGTGCACGCGTGAACACTCACATATATGTGCACCCGGAACACACACCCGTGCGCTTGTCTGATAGCAACCATGTGTTCTGCTGGAATGCAAACACGTGTCCAATTGGAACACACATGTGCGTGAACACACATATGTGCACACGTGGAACACACATTTGCGCACACGTGAACACACACAAGAGTTCAGATGAAAACAATCATGAGTTCACCTGGAACACAACACGCATGTGCGCGTGAGAGGCACAAACGTGCATACGTGAACATACACACACACATGTGCACGCGTGGAACACACACATGTGCACTGCACATGAGAACACACACATTTATGCGCACGCGGAACACACAAACAAACACACACATGTACCCCTGGGACACACAGGATCGCACGTGAACACACATATATGTGCACGCGGACCAGAGACACACACACGTGCTCATCTAATAACAAACATGTGTTCTCCTGGAACAAAAACATGCTAAAACGCACAGTGTGCACATGTGAACATACAATTGTGTACACGTGGAACACACATATGTGTACACGTGAGCACACATACATGTGCACACGTGTTCATCTGATAACAAGCATGTGTTCTCCTGGAACACATAACACATGTGCACACATGTGTACAAGTGCAACACGCATATGTGTACACGTGAAGACACATACCTAGAAATCCTAATGGGAGAATTTTGCTTTTTGCCGTAAATACAGAATTGTTAATCGTTCCATCAAAAAAACGATGGTTCCTTCAAAAGGCTCCTTTGGGACACAGACCGGGTTCGCCAAAAAACGCTTTTTGTATCGGGGAAAAAACGCCTCCGCCAGTTTGCAAACATCCATTGCCTCCAGGCACAAATATGATGACCTTCCCCGAAAAACGTGTGTACACGCGAACACACACACAATATGCGCACCCGGAACACGCACACACCCACAGGCGTGTTCATCTGATAACAAATGGAACACGCACACATGCGTACACCTGGAACACATATGTGCGTGTGTCTGGAAAGCGCATTTCGGTTCACCTGCGACACACATTTGTGTTCACCTGGAAACCATACATGTGCGCACTTGGAACAGGCTTTTTTTTTCCGCAGTGGCTCCTGTTTGTCTGTACTTGCAACACTGGCGCAGACCTGGATCACACATGGAACACGCCGCAAAAGTGCAACACACATGCGCGCATGTGTTCACATGGATTTTACATTTTCTGCCCGCTTGGGCGACATATAAATCAAATTGCCGAAGCCGGCTGTGAGGCGCCTTGAACAAAGCGTGTGTTTTATACGCATGTTCCAAGTAGGAAAATAATGTTCGTGTGCGCCATTTTTTTACATTACCCTGAAGGGTTGCAAATCACACCTACAAATTGCACGGCCTGAAGGGTTGCAAACTGCACGCCTTGAAAGCCCTGAAGGGTTGCAAATTGCACGCCCTGAAGGATAAAGCTCCTTCTAAAGCTTCTTATAAAGCTCCTGAAAAGGCTCCACACAAGGCTCCTTTGTAAGGCTGTTGCAAAGCTCCTTACAAGCCTCCTGATGACTCTGTGTAAAGTTCCTTATGAAGTATACAGCTCCTTATAAAGCTTCTTCTGCAGCTCCCTTGAGAAAAAAAAACTCTTTATAAGCCTCCTTTTGCAACACGTTCCTAGCACTCGAGCCTGCTACTGCTAGCATACCGGATGCGTCTCCAGCATTTGCAGGCTTCAGCTTTGCAAAAGCTTTCCGGCGCATTGCGCTTTTTTCTTTCTTAGCTGCACAATGTTTTTTGTATCGAGCAGTCTGTTGCTCGATAGAACGCTCTGAAATCCCTTTATCGTATCGCGGCAACTCTTCGTATCAATTCAGTAAAGCATTTGCTTTTGCAAGCAATTCTTCCGTATGCTCGGTATAAGGCATCCCTTCTCCCCTTTGTCCAGCAAATCGCATACCCTGGTAATTGCATGCGAGGAGAGCGGAAAGATTGAGGCGCAATTGGGAACTGGTCACAGATGAATGCTGCGCTACTTGCCAGCCATCTTGCCCTGTTGAGGAGCAGTGCGCGTGCTGTCCAGCATGCGCAACAACGCGCATGGTTGCCAACCGGTAAGCGTGCCACTGCTCATATCCAACGCGCATTCAATCGTACGCGGTTCTGAGGAGCAGTGGGCGCGCCCTCCAACATGACACGTGCACCCGCTCGATTGCAACAACGTCGGCAAGTGCGCTACTGCTCATATTGACCGCGTCCATCGCACAACGTATTAACCCGTACGGGGTTCCCAGGAGCAATGGGCGAGCGCTCCAACGTGACACGTGCACTGGGCGACAACGCGCATGGTTGTCAATCGGAAACCGCGCCACTGCTCATATCGATCGCATCCATCGCACAGCTTTTTCAATCGTACGGGGTTCTGAGGAGCAGTGGGTAGATACTCGAATGTAATACGTGCGCCCGCGGAAGCGCACACACCGCTCATATCGACCGAAACCAGCGCGCACCGTATTCAAGCTGGGCGCGCTCGCTCGATTGAGGGTGCACAAAATAGAAACTTTAAATCGGTAGGCGCGCCACTGCTCATATCGACTGCGGCCATCGCACAACGTTTTCCAGCGTGCAGGGGAGCAGGTGCTCATGTCGCACAACGTTGTCAATCGCACAGGGTTCTGACGAGCAGTGAGCGCGCCCTCGAACGTGACACGTGCACCCACTCGACTGGACAACGCCGCGCGTGGTTGCCAACCGGTGGGCGCACACAGCTCATACCGACAGAAGCCATCGCAACACCGCGCATGGTTTCCAATCGGTAAGCGCGCCACCTGCTCATGTCGAGCGCTCGAGCGCGGCGCCGCGGCTTTCAAGGGTGTAATGTTGCAGTTCTTACCGAGTCCGTGAAGCCAGCCGGCGCAGTTAAATCCACAGATGGTCGCCGTGACTTTAAGAATTGTGGCAAACCCGCGCTAGTGGGGCGGCGGAAAAAGACATGAGGGCCGACCACCGGGCGCGGTATGCTGCGGCACATGAGGCTTGCATGTCATCTAGCGCAGAGCGGGCGCGGGCCCGGGCAAGCGAGCTGACAAACTGTGCGGCCGGCCACCAACTTCAAGTCCGACAACGCACGTTCAAGTCTTGAAGGAGCGTGTGGGTGGTCACTGTGGCGGGGAGCCACAGGCGCCCGGAAAAGTAGGGACTGCAAGGAAGACACGGGAAGCGAAGGACCAGACTGAAACAAAAGCTGGGCACACGAGGCAGGCGCCAGCCGGCGCGCGAGCCCAAGGGCGAAGCTGTCATCGACAGCGCAGGAGGCGGCACGTTGCCACCCCCTGGTCCGGTCTTCCGAGACGGGGTTCTGAGGAGCAGTGGCGCCCTCCAGGCGCTGCAGCCCCAACAAGGCGCGCTGTCCCACATGACGCATGCACCACCCGCTCGACTGCGCAACAGCGCGCATGGCTGCCAATCGGTAAGCGCGCCGCTGCTCATATCGACGCGAAACGTATTCAAACATACGGGGTTCTGAAAAGCAGTTGGCGCACTGTCCAACATGACGCATGCACCCGCTCGACTGCGCAACAACGCGCATGGCTGCCAATCGGCAAGCATGCCACTGCTCACATCGTCGCGGCCATCGCACAACGTATTCAGACGTACGTGGTTTTGAGGCGCAGGGGGCGCGCTTTCAAAAATGACGCATGCACCCGCTGGACTGTGCAACAACGCGCGTGGCTGCCAATCGGTAAGCGCGCCACTGCTCACATCGTCGCGGCCATCGCACAACGTATTCAAACGTACGGGGTTCTGAGGAGCAATTGGCGCGCTGTCCAATATGACGCATGCACCCGCTCGACTGCGCAACAACGCGCTGCCAATCGGTAAGCGCGCCCGCTCGACTGCGCAACAACGCACATGGCTGCCAATCGGTAAGCGCGCCGCTGCTCATATCGACGCGCGCCGAATTCAATCGTACGGGCTTCTGAAAAGCAGTTGGCGCGCTGTCTCACATGACGCATGCACCCGCTCGACTGCGCAACAGCGCGCATGGCTGCCAATCGGTAAGCCCGCCGCTGCTCATATCGACGCAAAACGTATTCAAACGTACGAGGTTGTCAGGAGCAGGTGGCGCGCTGTCCGACATGACGCACGCACCCGCTCGCCTGCCGATCGGTGAGCGCGCCACTGCTCTTATTCTGGAAGCCATCTTACGACGTATTGAAACGTACGGGGTTGTGAGGAGCAGTGGGCGCGCTGTCCAACATGACGCATGCACCCACGCGACCGCACAACAACGCATGGCTGCCAATCGGTAAGCGCGCCGCTGCTCATATCGACGCGAAACGTATTCAAACGTACGCGGGTTCTGAAAAGCAGTTGGTGCGCTCTCCAACATGACGCATGCACCCGCTCGACTGCGCAACAACGCGCATGGCTGCCATTTTTCATTTTTATATTTTTCTCGCGCCTTTTTCCGTCTGCTCCTGCAGGCCTTATACACCGGCGGCCCCCGGATGTGCTTAGGGGGCATGAAGGGCGGCTCCAGGCTGTGCGGCTCACCGGCCGGGCAAGCGGGATGCGCCCGCCGTAGCACGTGGGCAAGATCAGCCAGAAAGGTGCCGAGAGGAGGCAGGCTGCCAATCGGTAAGCGCGCCGCTGCTCATATCGACGCGAAACGTATTCAAACATACGGGGTTCTGAAGAGCAGTTGGCGCACTGTCCAACATGACGCATGCACCCGCTCGACTGCGCAACAACGCGCATGGCTGCCAATCGGCAAGCATGCCACTGCTCATATCGTCGCAGCCATCGCACAACGTATTCAGACGTACGTGGTTTTGAGGCGCAGGGGGCGCGCCCTCCAACGCTCGACGGCGCACCCTCTCGACTGCGCAATAAGCGCGCCTCTGCTCACATCGACGCAGCCATCGGTATTCAAACTTACGGTGTTCTGAGGAGCGGTTCCCGCGCTGTCCATGATGACGCATGCGCTCGCTCGACTGCGCAACAACGCGCATGGCTGCCAATCGGTAAGCGCGCCGCTGCTCATATCGACGCGCCAAGTATTCAAGGCTACGGACTCTGAGGAGCGGTTCGCGCGCTGTCCATCATGACGCATGCGCCCGCTCGCCTGCGCAGCAACGTGCATGGCTGCCAATCGGTATACGCGCCGCTGCTCATATCGACGCGCAAAATATTCAAAGCTACGGGGTTCTGAGGAGCAGTTCGCGCGCTGTCCATCATGACGCATGCACCCGCTCGACTGCGCAACAACGCGCATGGCCGCCAATCGGCACGCGCGCCGGCACGACTGCGCTACGACGCGCATGGCTGCCAATCGGTAAGCGCGCCGCTGCTCATATCGACGCGAAACGCATTCAAACATACGGGGTTCTGACAGCAGTTGGCGCGCTGTCCAAAATGACGCATGCACCGGCTCAACTGCGCAACAACGCGCATGGCTGCCAATCGGTAAGCGCGCCGCTGCTCATATCGACGCGCAACGAATTCAATCGTACGGGGTTCTGAGGAGCAGTTGGTGCGCTGTCCAACATGACACGCGCGCCCGCTCGACTGCGCAATAACGCGCATGCCTGCCAATCGCTGAGCGCGTGGTTTTGAGGCGCAAGGGGCGCGCTCTCCAACGCTCGACGGCGCACCCGCTCGACTGCGCAACAACGCGCGTGGTTGCCAATCGGGAACCGCGCCTCTGCTCACATCGACGCAGCCATTGCGCAACGTATTCAAACGTACGGGGTTCTGAGAATCAGTTGTCGCGCTGTCCAAAATGACGCATGCGCCCGCTCGACTGCGCAACAACGCGCATGGCTGCCAATCGGTAAGCGCGCCGCTGCTCATATCGACGCGCAATGCATTCAAGCGTACGGGGTTCTGAAAAGCAGTTAGCGCAACAACGCGCATGGCTGCCAATCGGTAAGCGGGCCCGCTCGACTGCGCAACAACGCGCATGGCTGCCAATCGGTAAGCGCGCCGCTGCTCATATCGACGCGCAACGTATTCAAACGAACGGATTCTGAGGAGCAGTTGGCGCGCTGTCCAACATGACGCACGCGACCGCTCGACTGCGCAATAGCGCGCATGGCTGCCAATCGGTGAGCGCGCCACTGCTCGTATCGTCGCAGCCATCGCACAACGTATTCAAACGTACGGGGTTCTGAGGAGCAGTGGGCGCGCTGTCGAACATGACGCGCGCGCCCGCTCAACTGCGCAACAACGCGCATGGCTGCCAATCGGTAAGCGCGCCGCTGCTCATATCGACGCGCAATGAATTCAAACGTACCGGGTTCTGAGGGAGCAGTTAGCGCAACAACGCGCATGGCTGCCAATCCGTAAGCGCGCCCGCTCGACTGCGCAACAACGCGCATGGCTGCCAGTCGGAACGCGCCGCTGCTCATATCGACGCGCAACGTATTCAAACTTACGGGGTTCTGAGGAGCAGTTGGCGCGCTGTCCAACATGACGCACGCGCACGCTCGACTGCGCAACAACGCGCATGGCTGCCAATCGGTAAGCGCGCCGCTGCTCATATCGACGCGCAACGTATTCAAACGAACGGGGTTCTGAGGAGCAGTTGGCGCGCTGTCCAACATGACGCACGCGCCCGCTCGACTGCGCAATAGCGCGCATGGCTGCCAATCGGTGAGCGCGCCACTGCTCGTATCGTCGCAGCCACCGCACAACGTATTCAAACGTACGGGGTTCTGAGGAGCAGTGGGCGCTGTCCAACATGACGCATGCACCCGCTCGACTGCGCAACAACGCGCATGGCTGCCAATCGGTAAGCGCGCCACTGCTCATATCGTCGCAGCCATCGCACAACGTATTCAAACGTACGGGGTTTCTGAGAGAGCAGTTGGCGCGGCCCTCAAAATTATTGAGCTTCCACTCTTTCAACGCGGCTCTAACCCGCTTCTCTTTCTCTGCCTTTCTGCACAACCGCTTCTTCCTAGTGTCACGTTGGAGGGTGCGCCCAGTGCTCCTCAAAACCCCGTACGTTTGAAGTTCCTCATTGTCAGCATCGAGTTGACGAACAAAACTCTCTTCTTGCTTGAGCGTCGCCTCCCGATCCTTCAGTTGTACGTTGTGCGATGGCTGCGACGATATGAGCAGTGGCGCGCTTACCGATTGGCAGCCATGCGCGTTGTTGCGCAGTCGAGCGGGTGCATGCGTCATGTTGGACAGCGCGCCCACTGCTCCTCAGAACCCCGGAGCAGACGCTTCGGACCTGAGCACAAAGTTTGGCCTCCGGTTTTTTTTTTGGGGGGGGGAGTTTTCGGGTAAGTTTAAGCAGGGTTGCAGCAAGCTCCTGAATCACGGGCAGCCAGGCGGCTGTCCGAAACTCCAAGTCTCTTGCCGGCGTTGCAGAACCAATCTGCAAGCGGGACGACTTCACAACCCAACCGTGCACCGGAGAGCGCAAACGGGACTGCCCGTGGCAAGCGACTGCAACACGCCTCTGGTCCAGCGAGTTGAAGCCTGTGAACTAAATGGGCGAGCAAACGTTGGCATCTGACGTCACCGACAAATCGCACGCCTCACAAAGCAGGGCACCAATGATGCTCTGGCAACGCGAGAATCACCCAAATTGCACTCCCTGGGAAGAAGGGCATCTTGAAATGCTCTGAGTTTTGGAAGATATGGATTCATTTTCTTTACTGCACGTGCAACTTGCGGGGGATCTGGGTCATTCCCGGAGTTGCCTGTGAACTTGGGCGCATCGCCGGTGTTGGTGGGTGTATAGCACAGCGCGTTCCAGGCGCCACTTGTATCGGCTTGATGTTCAGTCTCGGTTGGTCCCAGCACGCGACACGCAGCCGGTTGACACGCGGGCTCGGTCTAGCGAGCCTTGCCCATTCGGGCTGGGCCTTGAAACGTGCAAAAAGCCAAACAGTGAGTACTGAGGTTCCCCCATTCGATGGTTAGCGCGCAATGAGTAATGAGGGAATGACTATGAACCATCCCTTGTGGCTTCCCTCAAAGAGGAGGTGCATTCCCAAAACGCGCCTGGGTTGCATTCCGGTGGCAATTTGGTGCCCTCTGGCGCTTTTTGGCACATGACTTTCCTTCTTAGACGGGATGGTGTGGAACCTCAACTTAGCCCCACATTCAAAGTCAAGACGCATTCTGGGGGCCGGCGTGGTCCGGAATCCGTAGTGGGACACCGCGGCAACAAGCGAAGCCACCGCCATGCTGCATAAGGCACATGGATTGATTGGAACAACCCAGTGGACCCACCCGCCCCAAAGCAGACCAGAGTACTATGACACCTCCTCTGCCGTTGGGCAGATTCCAACGACTTCAATATCAGTTTGTTCCATGTTATCTATCACTTGGTTCTTGGCTTTGCACGGCTCGCGTTGCGTTACAAACCCGGGGTTAATCCCCCCTCCAAACTGCCTCCAAACTGCGCCTGGTGTCAACCACTTGCTGGAAAGTCGATAAAATGCACTTCTGTCAGGACTTCAACCCTGCGATCCCCAAAAATGTACAAATTCACTCCGACCTCACGGACACGAACCCAAGGCAAAACAAACGTTTTGCATCCGGACCCTAGGTCAAAATGGGAGATTGCTCGAAATGGGGCAACCGGGCTGGCAGACAGCTCGGACTGCGGGATCTGGCCAACGCCTCGGGCGCCGTGGTGGGCGAAGCTTCAAGTTCAGAGGTGATTTCAAGCCAGAACCATTATGGACACGTGTCTTGAGCAAGACCTTAGCCAAAGGCTGGCAATATTTCGGACACTTTCAACTGCTCACCTGCCCCTGACAGGGGGACAGCAGGTGATCCGACGAGAGCCGGCGAAGTTGACGCAAGGCAAACATCTGCTGTGTAGAGAAACAAAAACACAAACACCACACCTTGCCTGAATGCCATGCGCTTGCGCCCCGCGAAAGCTTGAACATCTTGAACCCCGACGGCGAACATCTATGAAACCATGTGTCAGGGAAATTCGCATGACACCCGCACCTCGCCGCCTCGCCAACTCAACAAGCCCCAAGCAATGAAGCCCGGCGCAAGCAGATTGGTGGACCAACTGTAGCTTCCAAACCTTCGGTATGTTGCCAACCCCCCCCCAAAAAAATAGAAGAAGTAGGGGGCCTGGGGGGAAGTCTGTTGAGGGTTGCCTGTTCTGGTTTTTATGTTCATCTCAAATCTATGTTCCCCCTTATTCGTTTTTAAAAGAGGGTTTTTAGGGAGCTTATTTATCGTTTTCGTTAAGGTAATCATTTGGGTAAATTGTCGCCTTGTTCATTGTTGGGCTGGGGGCAACATTTTTTTCATTTGAAAGAGGTAGCCCTTTTAGTAGTTATCAAGTTCTGGGGTGTTGGTGGGTCGTTTGTTTCTTTGACGTTTATCTCTACAATTATTTATTTTTGTTCTACACTCTTGACAATATTTATATCTTCTTCCACTTTTTACATTTCCAAATTCATCAATTGTTTTATCATAAAGACATCTGTTGCATTTGAAGAATTCACCATAGTCTTCTGTTGCTTTTTCTTCTGTCATTCCATAATTATTCATTATAGTTTGCTTCACAACCATTTCTTAATATATCTTAACAACTTCTTTTTATGTGATTTTTATGTGATGGTCTAGTTATGTTTTATAGGTTGAAATTACAGTATAATGAAAGGTTATAAAAGTTTACACTGTTTAATCATATTATAATTAAATATTATGATTAAGCCATGAAATCATTGTTTCTGTTTTCTATAAATTTCAATTGCAACATGTTCGATAGTAATGATTTCGTGTCGTTTCATAGTCTGTTTGGTTTCTTCAACTGCTTGTTCAATATGGTATTGTAATGACGCTCTACTTGAAATCTTATTCTGTTTAGATGATGAATAAGAACGACTGTTGCAAATATTATTATTATACATAATTTTTGAACTAACTACTATTCCAACCTGTATTTCTTCATCATACTTCATCATTCTTAATAATTCTTTTGGTGGTTTCAACGCATATGAAAGCGCTTTATCACCTTTTAAGCATTTATTGCGAATCTCAACATAATATCTACTTTCTCCTACTCGTTCAGTGTAAATAGACGGTTTCCATTTCCTTTGTAATTCTCTTAAAGCATCACATTGTTTCAGTCTTCGCCACCCTTCACTACCATTAATGTAAGTAGTGATGATTGAAACTAAGCCTTCAGGTAAGCTAGCGCAATTCTCATCCATAAAATTATTCTCTGACATTTTACCCTTACTCATTTTTCTCTTAATATATAAGGCTTTTTCTCTTTAAGTAGTTTTGGCTAGGGGTTGCTGGTCGGCTGGTCTGGGTTTCAGGTTTAATTTAAATGTCTTAACCTCATTGTTAGATTATAAAAACTAGGTTTAATCATATTATAATTGAATAATATCATTAAACTAAATCACTCACGCTTTCCATCCACCTATTCCATCCCACCAGAATTCAATAATTCGCATCTGTCCATCTACTAGACTGTCTTCTGTGTTTAGTTTCCGTATCGCTCCTGATAAGATATAGTGGTTAATAATCATTGCATTAAACTGTCCATCTCGGTTTAACTTTTTACCACAGTCTTTTATGATGTCTTCATCTGTTAGGTTTTCATACATTTCTTTCATGATGTCAAACCTAACAAATGAGTATATTGTCATCAAGTTTAATCCGCTATTATCCCTAAACCTGTTAATAACATCTTTCCAGAATTCTTCGTTTTCATCAACTGATGGCAAAGGGTGTCTTTTGACGAAATCCTTTATTTTGTTTAACTCGTCATCTAATTCCTTTTTATAACTGTCATTATCATCATCTTCTTCGTCTGATAGCACCAGTTTGATAAGTCAGCAATCACTCCGACATTTTCAGTCATATTTTCACTTAATATAATAAGTTAATATTTCTTTAAGTAGTTTTTTATTTTATGTTAAGGGGTGGGGCTTTATATTGAAAAAATATTTTCTAACAATTTAATATAATGGCGAGATTAACAAAAGACCAAATAATCAGCAACATCTATTACGACTTAGACGAGGGTTTCGGAAGCACACAAGCGACACACAAGAAGGCAAAGGAAGAAGACCCAACAATAACATTAGACGTTGTAAAGTCTTTCTTAAAGAAACAGCCAAATAAACAAATCAAAAATTATAGAGGTACTAATTCCTATACCGCTCCATTCGCACGATATGAATATCAAATAGACATAATGCATATGTCTCCTTTAGCAAAAGACAAGAACGTTCCACAGTATGCTTTAGTCGTGATTGACATCTTCAGTAAATTAGCAGATGTAATACCGATGGAGGAAAGAGACGGAGAGCACGTTTTGAAGGCGTTGAGAGCAAGCTTTAAAAAGATGGGTTATCCGATGTCCGTGTATTCTGATGACGACGGAGCGTTTGCAACTAAAAATCACGTTCAGGATTTCTTCAACAGTGAAGGAATAAACCACATCGTTACGAAGACCCACGCAAATGTGGCCGAGCGTTTTATTAGAACGATGAAAAACAAAATTCACGATAGAGTTAGGTTTAACAACATGAAATGGACCGACGCCCTAACGCCGGCATTGAAACAGTATAACAGCACATCTCACTCATCAACAAGGATGACACCGTCTGAAGCACACAAGGACGAGAATGAAATAAATGTAAAGGTCAATCTTAAACTACGAGAAAAAAACAAAAGAAAGTATCCCAGAATAGTGGAGAACGACAAGGTAAAAGTGTTTCAAAAGAAAAGGGGTAATTACACCGACAGAAAGGAGTATAACTCTAAATGGTCTAATAAAATATTCAATATCGATAAAATTGAATATGATATTATGGGTAATAAAACTTACAAAGTAGCAGAAATAAACAAACCGCTTTTGAGACACGAAATTTTGTTAGTTAATGATTAAACGTATTTCTTGGTGTCTTCTTTATACTTGACTTGATAGTAATCCAGACTTGATTGTTTAGGTTCTTTTATGATTTTTTCATTCAGTTTTTTAACATAAATGTTTCGTTTATTTTTGTATTCGCTACTGTCTCTATCTACTTCTTTTGCTTGATAATTGTTATTGTTATCATATGTAGGTTTAATATTCAAGCTCTTTAAGATTTTCAGTATGTTTTCATTTTGCTCCAACACTTTTTCTAATCTTGGAAACAACAACTCTAAACTACTGTCAATGTTCGCTAAATGTTCCTCCATATATACTAAATTATAAAACTAAACTTTTAAAACTAAATGTTGCAATTATGTTAAATCTACTCTTTAAATACTATTTTTTCATCATTTGTTTAACAGTTTCCTGAGTTTCCTTATCGCCACTATCGGATGGTGATGCTTGCCGACCCCATTTAAAAGTTATATTATGAACATCTGTTTCTAAATTGATACTGTCTTTGGTTTTATCGATATTTATTCGTTTATCGTTTTTACTTAGTTTGAAACTTGTCGGAATACACGAACATTTACAATTTCCTTTCTTTTGAATTTCTAATTCATTTTTCATTTCTAACATCTTTTTACACATTGGACAAGCAAACTCAATAACTGATGTTTCTTTAACAATTTCTTCTTTTTCTTCATCACTCGAAGAAACAACTGGCTCGGACTTATTCTTTTTCTTTCTTCCCATCTATATTAATATTTATATTTTTAATATATTGTATTCCTAACTTAATTAATTCTAATGAATAATAACAACATTTCTTAATTTTATTATCGGTTATTATTACTTGTTCTATATTCTCTACTTTATCTATTATATCAATATAATCCGAATAACTTCTATTCATATAAAATAATAAATATAAAATATTTTCTAAATAACTTTAATATTATTTTATTATGTCTGATGTTCCAATAATAAAACCAATAAATATAACTGATTACGATTTCAAACAATCCAAATATGAACATGTACCAAAACTACCTTTTCGCTCAATTGTTGTTGCTTCATCAACGGGTGGCAATACAGTTTTAATTCAAAACCTTATCCTAAATGTTTATAGGGACTGCTTCGCCCGTATATTCATTTTTAGCCCGTCGGTTCATAATGACCCTACCTTCGTTGAAGTCAAGAAATATCAAAAAGATAATATGAAGGTTGATGACGAAAAAGAAAAGTTATATTATGACACCTACCAACCTGAAGAACTGGAAGAAATAATTAACACACAAAGAAAGATAATTCATTATATGAAAGAACAGAAGATGAAGAAACTACATTCAATTTTAATCGTGATAGATGACCATGCTGATGATGCTAAGTTTGTGAGATATTCAAAACTACTCCATGGATTAGCAACAAGAGGAAGACATGATGCGATTTCTTTTATTCTCTCAACACAGAAATACAATGTTTTAGCACCAATTATTCGTTTGAATGCGAGTTCGTTATATATATTTAGATTGAAGAATGCTACTGAACTTATGTCTTTCATTGAGGAAAACAGTGCCATTGTTGATAAGCAACAACTGTTAAACATGTATCATACCGCTGTTAATGATGAAGCCTACAGTTTCTTTTTCGTCAATATGAATGCTAAGGACATAAACAAAATGTTCTTCATTCGCTTTGAAAAATCGTTTAAAGTAAAATAAAAAAAAATAGTTTTAAAGAATACTTCTTAATACTTGTTAGGACTGTATAATGCCGAGAAAAGAAATAGACTATTCAAATACTCACTTTTATAAAATTGTTTGCAAGGACTTAAACATCAAAGACTGTTATGTAGGTCATACAACCAATTTCAAAAACAGAAAATCTGCTCATAAAACAAGTCATTATAATTCCTTTGGTAAGTCATATAACAACCATGTAAATAATAAATACCTATATAAATTCATTAGAGAAAATGGTGGGTGGGACAACTGGGATATGATACTGATAGAAACCTTAAACTGTGAAAATGAAATGATGGCAAAGAAAAAAGAGCGAGAATATATTGAACAACTAAACGCAACCTTGAACACGGCCAGACCAACACGAACAGAAGATGAAGCAAAAGAATACAAGAAACTATGGACAGAAAGGAACAAAGAACATGTCAAAGAAACAAAGCACGAATGGTATGAACGTATCAAGGATAAATTCAATCAAGAAAGAAGAGAAAAGTATAATGCAAACAAAGAGCGAAAGCAACTTATGACTGAACAAAAAGAAAATTAAATAATTAAAGCCTAATTTATGTTAATAATATGTTTTATGTTAGATTTGAAAAAGCATTTAAAATAAAATAAAGGTTTAAATATATTATGATATTTTATGATTTACCATTAGACATTAAAAACCTTGTATTATCTTATAACTTAGGTGATGTTAGATTATTAAAAATAAAAAATAATAGTATTATTAAAAATTATATTAATAAATTTAAACCAGTGTATAAGTCTTACAAATTAAATAATTCACAGTATTTTGAAATTGATAATATCATTATGAAAAATATTATCAAAAACGGCATATCATATATTTTTAACTTAAGCGAGTTAGATAAATTACATCAAAAACATAAACCATTAAAATTATTAATTGAATATGATATATTTGTTAAATCTACCTCATTTACTTTTTTTAATCATCTTCGTAATCGTACTTTAACATCAAATAATTTATTTGATATTTATTATTTTCTTAATAAAGACCTTTATAAAACTAATTTAGTGTATAGGGACAATGTGGTTAATTTTATTTCATTACAAGTGAAAAAAATAACTATTAAAGTCATCAATTAAGAAAGACAAAGTTTTATTAGTAAATTTTATTCATATTTGTTTAATTAATAATGTTAATGAATCATATTAATATTATTAATTTAAATCAATGAAGCGTTGCATAAATTCAACGCAGGTAATTTATATAATAGTTTGTCCGATTTTTGATTTTCTAACTTTTCTATTCTCGCTACACATTCTTGAATAGATTTTATTATTAAAGTATCCGCTCTCGTTTTTTCATCTACTCTTAAATTTTTGATGTCTTCCATACTGTTATTTTCTTCGTTTTTGCTTTGACCAATACCCATTATATATTATTATTTAGATTTTTCTTTTTTCAATTCCTTAACTTCTTTTTCAAGTTTATCTATTTTATCATTTAATTCTAATACTGCTTTATGAACCAACACGGGTAAAACTAAATAATTTAATCCTAAATATTCTCTGTCCTGACATACAATATTTTCAAACTCTTTAGGAATTGCTTTCAATACTTCATCTGCGATATATCCTATATGAGTTTTACCACCATCATTTCTATCGTGTCTCTTAAACTTCTTTGGCTTAAATTTCTTAATAATATTCATACAATTAGATTTGATATTGTCTATATCATATTTCAATCTTGAGTCAGATGAATCAACAAACGTTCCGTTAATCGTTACGGTTGTCGCTGTTAAATCTATATTAGTTCCTGTTGATGGTTCAATTAAATTACATAACAATTTCTTCGTTCCTGCAACTTTTACATTTTCATTGAATGTTGATGAGGCATTATTTGTAAAATTTTCAGTATTAATGGTAGCTCCAAATGTCTTATCAATAGATAATAAAACTGAAGGTGTACTTGAAGCATCTGAAACTCGAAAAGCTGTGTTTGATGTTTGGAATATTATATCAATAGTGCTTAAACTAGTAGTATCGTAATAAGTCGATATTTCACTTGTTCCCATTTTAATATCAGTTCCAGTAGTCATTGAAATATTATTTAAAAATGAAACTGTTGTTAAATCAAATGATTGAATGGTATTAGTTGCTAAATAAGCATTTTGAACTGCTAAGTTAGTATCAACGGTTATTAATGTTCCACCGTTGGGTGATAAATGATTGCTTCTTAATGCTCCATTGGTTTTAATATAAACATCGTCAGCAAATAAATTGCCCATAACATCAACAGTGCTTGTGTTAAAAGTCCATCCACTGGTAATATTAACTGCCCCGACTATGTTAGACTGAACAGCGGGGTCTCCACAAATAAATCTAATTGAAGAATTAGCATCGCTATTCCTCATATCAAAAGATGAAAAAGCACTAACATATCTATATAATTCGCAGTTTGTATCAATTGTTAATTTACCATCAGTAGCAATATTAACATTATCACAATTAACATCAGCATTCGTATAAATATTACCTAGCACATCAATAGGCTTGGAAAAAATTGTTTTTCCTACAAGCCCATCAGCCATAAAATATTGGTTAGAAGCATTAGTTATATCTCCTACACTACACGCTACAAAATTAGGATGATGCATATAAAAACCTTCTGTTGCATCTGGTGTATATGTTTCTAAATATGGTTCTAATCCATTTATTGAAGTATTGATATTATCTATTTTTGTTTTAATATCCGTTGAAAAATCATTATTTGTAAATAAATTTCCTTTCATATAAACAGCACCTTCAAAATATGATGTTCCGTGCATCTGCGCAAAATTATATGAAGTATGAACATTACCATTAATTGTAATTCTTGAAGCATTATTAGGCCTTCCAATAATGACATCTCCCGTATTCCACCCAAGTAATAATCGATAAGGCGTAGCACCTGTTAGTCCTTGATAAGAGTCCAACTGACAACCTCTTTTAAATTCTAAACGTTGATTACTTACAGCATCTTGAATTCTTAATATAGGATTAGTATTATCTGTTAAACTAATAATTAATGGCGAATTCACTGTCTGTAATGTTGTATTAACTTTGTCTAATTTTTGACTTATTACTGTATCTTGTGCGCTATCATTTGTAATTATTGAATTAATTGTATTTGTATTTCCCGTTATTAATCCACTTAATCCATCTGATTGTAAAACATAACGAGCATCAGAACCTGCTATATCTAAAATAGATGAACACGAAAATAAACCTGATACTTGTAAATTACTTAATATTGTAGTATTATGATTTAATATTATTTTATCATTTTGAAAAGTTGAAGAATTATTAATTTCTACATCTCCAAAACCTCTTTGATTTAAAAACATAGTTGCTCCACTTAAATTTCCATAAACATAAGTATCAATATAATTATTGTATAATTCATGATAATAATTATAATTTCCAAATTCTGCTATTTTGAAAGTTGAATTAGTTGTTATATTATGTATTAATGTATTATTTAATATTGATGTATTTAACTTATTTGATAATAAATTATTAGTCGTTATTTTATTATAATAATCTGCTTCATTAAGTGAACCTCCATTCTGTAAATCTGATATGGCTGAAATATGTGAACTGACTGTACTATTTAATCCTGTTATTAAATTAGTATTTGAAGAAATATTATTAAAATTAGTTGTCATAGTAGAATTTAAATTATTTATTAAATGTGTATTAGAAGAAATATTATTAAAATTAGTTGTTATAGTAGAATTCAAATTATTTATTAAATGTGTATTAGATGAAATATTATTAATATTTGAATTAATTAAATTAGTATTTGAAGAAATATTATTAAAATTAGATGTTATAGTAGAATTTAAATTATTTATTAAATGTGTATTTGATGAAATATTATTAAAATTTGTATTTGAAGTTATTGTCAGATTACCTATTAAAAATGTATTTGATGAAACATTAACTAAATTACTTGCTATTGTTGCTGTATTATTCATAATAAAATAAGCATTTGAACTAATATTATTTGATAATACATTAACTTCCGTCTTATTGTATGATTGATTTATATCATAAAAATTAGCGTCAATCTGTGCTTTTGTGTAAGTATCTACTTGGTCTGCTTTATTGTTGAGTAAATCAATTATATCTGATTGATTAGCATATATGTTTCTAATGTTTGTTATCCCACTTGTAGAATTGATTTCGCTAATTGTGTGTGCTACAACATTTTCAAAGTTTGTTAAATTTATTGAAGGCATAATCGATATAATTAATTGTAGAAATTAATTATATTAATTATTATCGTTAATGTATTCTTGATGTTTTTTAGTCTTTTCGTGTTGTGCTTTATGGTCTTGTCTATAAACAGACCCGCATTGACATTCGATTTTAGTCTCTTTCCATTCTTTCATTTTGTCTTTGTTTTTTTCTCTATATTGTTTGAAATATTCTTGTTGTTCTGGTTTATGCTCGTCTCTCCATTTCTTACTTCGTTTATTGACTACATCTTTTTGTTCTTGGTATTTCTCCCGTTGCTTTTCTAATAGTTCAGGTTTGTTGTCTTCATAGTATTGTTTTTTCTTTGCTTTCAGTTCTTCCTTATGTTTTTCTCTATATTGTTTAGAGTTTTCAGCGTATCTTTCTTTGTTGTTTTCATAATATTGATGGTCTCTTTGTTTAACATATCCTTTATTGTTTTCCTTCCATTGTTTTTTTCTCTCTTGCTCCTCTCGCTGTGATACTATGGGTCTTTGCACTTTATTTAATGTAGCGTTTAGTTCTACAATGTATTCTCTTTCTTTTGCTCTTGCCTCCATTCCATTTTCACATTTCACTGTTTGTATCAAAACCATATCAAAATTATCAAGTCCTCCATTTTCACGAATAAACTGGTATAAGTAAATATTGTAGTGTCTATCATTTTCATTTGTATATGCTCGTTTGTGGTTTGACTTTCTTTTGGTAAAATCGGTTGTATGTCCTACATAACAATCTTTGATATTCAAATCTTTACAAACAATCTTATAAAAATGAGTTTTTGAGTAATCTATGGGTTTAACTGGCATATTATCTTATAATATATTATAAGATGATATTTGTTTATATATGTTTTCAAGTAAAAATGAATGAGTTAATCAAGTATCTGGCAACCTGCATCGCGAATGGATAATATTTGTTCTGATACTAATGTTATATATATCGTGTCTGGCATATTTGCTGATACCATATTTCCAACAGGTTTCACACGAATTAAAAGCTGTTGCCCTGCTTTTGTGTTAATTCCAGTATATGAACTATCGGGAACCTTTTCGAAATCCATAGCAAAGATAAACTTATCAACACGATAAGCAGAATATTCAATCGATAAATGGTGTTGATGGAACAATGGTAAATTTAATGCTTTTCGTAAATAATAGAATGCTTGTGTTAATGAACGGCATGGATACTCAGGATATAGTTTTGACCCTAATTGAAGTTGAAATTCTAAATCAAGGTCGTGATTGTAGTATCCGCTTTCTTGGTAGTTCAAATAATACATAGGATGATAGAAGTTGTTGTATTCTTTCATAACGTGAATATCACCTACTCCGCTTTTACTGAAAGAGATGAACGCGGTAGCGAGTTTAGACACTGAACGAACAACAGTAGTGTTAATTGACGACGAACCATCGGGAACTTGATTAGATTGACAAATGTAAGTATTATAAGTAATAGGTAATTCTTTCCCATCAAGTAGGTGTGCAACATATTTATTATGAAGGTCGTTGTCCAAGCTTACCAAATCAGTTTGAAGGAATGCATTACTAATTGAGAACTGCTCATTTGTATGAAGGCTTGAGTCTGCGTTGCCACTTTCTGGAAACCTCGACCCGCCCGCTGAAACAACACAATCAGTAAAATTTGAAACTAATTCAAGTTCTAAAACAAGAGGACACGCTTTTAACGGGATATACTTAAATTGATTGAATAAACCAAGCATCGGTTTAAATCCTACAACCATTTTTCTGTTAAAGCCTGGAATTGTGTAAGCGTCATATGCAGGTCCAATATGACCCGATGCAGGAACTGCACGACGTGTGTTTAAATCATCATCATATCTATAACCAAAACTCTGGGCGTCTTCATTGTCTCTTGCTCCTTTTGACATCATGCAACTCATCATGTGATGATTTCGGTTGTAATAATCAATGTCTTCAACAAGTTGATTACCAGCAATTAGTCTTGCTCTTCTAAAAAAGGAATAAGCAGGAGACAGAGGACGTAAGCGTTTATTGTCTGACGAGTCAGTGTTTTCAACAGTGAAATAAACCATTACACTCTGTGGGTCTAACCAACTATTATCTTCAGCATTTAACGCTATTTTCAACACACGCTGGCCTGATGAAGGAGTGTAGATATTACTCCCAGAAGGAAAAACGAGACAGAACGACGGTCGTTGATATAACTTGCACCTTTATTTAATTTGAATGAGAGGTTGTCAATTAGAATATCTTCAGCACTAAAAGTTTCCATTGCTATATATAATTTAATTTAGAAATAATTTAAACTAAACTAAATTGATAAATTTATACATTTATTAATTTCTAAAACATATTACATTTTTTACAAATTGATGAAATTGTAATTTCATTAATTTCTAAATCATAATTAAGAATTATGATTTACAAATTGATGAAATTGTAATTTCATTAATTTCTAAAAAATACATTTTTTACAAATTGATGAAATTGTAATTTCAATAATTTCCAAATCATAATTAAGAATTATGATTTACAAATTGAATAATTTAGTGTAATCCTTTTGATTAGAATTATTATTATTTTTAAATATTTTCATGTTCTTTTTCTTAATCTTATCTTCAACTGGAGTATTCCCTTTTTCTCTCTCTAAAACAATCTCTCTAATTTCATCATATGAACTTTTCTTATACTTTTTATTTTCATTCTTAATCATATCATCCGTTGTTTCATTGTCATATTTCTTATGTTGTATCATAATAATAATATGAAAATAGTTTTGCGTTTTTTCTTTTTACTATTTCATCAAGGTCTGATTGAGTGTGATTACAATTGTTAGTGTTGTCATTGATGAGGACATAACCATTTATATATTTTGGTACAATCATATTATAAATTGAAGTAATCCAGTTATAATCAATATAGTCAGGTCTAACTCTGACACTCCTAATAATGAAACATCCACACAGACATTTTACATGTGTTCGTTTATTATCTCTATTTAAATCCCTTAATCTTTCTACAAGTGTTAATGGTTTAAAGTTTGTTTCACTTTCTGTCAAGTTTTCTTTTAACTGATTATACATATATAATATTATATAGCTATATATTTAAGTACTTATTTAACTATATTATCTCCCTGACCGGTTCAATGCTTCTTGAAACATCTTTGCCTTGGTCTCCATATCCAGTTATGTAATCGTGGTTAGTAAATGGATTTAATGAACCAGTATAAACAGTTATAGCGCCACGGTCAGCAATACTGACAGGGTCTAAGATACTTCTAAAATTAATGTAATCATCGGTAATTTTAGACCTTCGTGATATAAACGGCGCTCCATAAGTGGTTAAAGTTAATTCTCTTTCAGGGTAATCTTTTGTTATCTGTGCCCCTACACTTGAACCGAGACTATGTGTTATAAGATGTTTAACTTCATTGTTTTCATCCAATGCTGTTGATGTGTCTTTATATCGTTGTGAATATTTAGTCATTTTAAAGGGAAGTCCTACATCTGCCAGAATGTCATTAATAGCACCTCCAAAAGTTCCTTTTCCAAATGTTCCGCTTATATACATTTTATCACCATCAATATAAAAACCCTGACCATTGCCATATGCTCTACTCAATCCTTGTGCATCAGTTAAATTTGAATTAGGATAATAACTATTTAATATTTTGTCAGTTTGTTTCATAACATCAGTTATTTTAGCTGTTTTCTTATAAGGTTGATAATGTTTAATTGTCCCATGCTTCATTTCATAAATTAACTTTTTATTATTAATCATATAAATAAAGATATAAATTAATTTCTCAATTAATTAATAATGCTGACTTACAGCTTTGCTCTAAGCAACTTTTCATATAGAAAAGTTGACTTACGACGTAGTCCTAAGCAACATAATATTTTTTGATTAGAAAATTTATTTTCTAATCAAACATATTATGTTGACTTACAAGAAGGTCTATATTGACAGCGCTCATAGAATTAGTGGTACATCATCAAATTTCAAAGTTGAATTGCCGGAAACATTACAAACAGACAACGGAGTACATTGCTACATTCACGAAATAACATTACCTAACTCGTGGTATTCAATACAGTCAGGATTAAATAATATACTATACTTTTATTCTTCTCCGTTAGTTCCAGATGAAGATAATACTAATGTCCATTATTTAGCGTTACAATTGGACGAAGGAGTATATACTGGCACAGAACTAGCGACAGAATTAAAGGCAAAAATAAATGGTATTGTTGATAATGCTAATTTCTCAAATACTTATGAAATTTCTTACAGTGTAAAAACTAATAAAATAACAATTTATTCAAACTATGCTGATAGAAAGTTCGCTGTATTAACTGATGAACAAATGAAACTAACATATGCAGATTATATATGGAATGGAAGTTTTAATGTTAATAACTTACAGTCTGTTAATGAAGTTTTAGGAAATTATCAAATGGTAGTTTATCAATATAATAATCCTTATGTTTCTGGTTTCGTTAATCTTCAAACCATTAGAAATATTTATATTCATTCTTCTCAATTGTCTAATTATAATCAAGTAAATTTAAGGACAGGCGATAGCACAGTTGTTAAGAAAGTGCCAGTCTCAGCACCACACGCGGGAATTGTCTTTGATAATGAAATGAACCCTCTCGACTACTTGGATGTATCAAATAGAAGCTTTAAACAGTTAGACTTTTGGTTGTCTAATTCATTAGGAAATGAAATTAATTTAAACGGTGTAAATGTTAGTCTGAGTCTACTTTTCGTAAAAAGCGATATTATTTAAATAATATATAGATTTTCCATATGGAAAATCTATATATATTATATGTCAAGTATTGAGGTAGTAGATGTTAATAATGAAACTAAAACAGAAGAAGCACCTGTTAATAATGAAGTCGTTGAACAAAATGAAACAGTTAATGAAGAACCAACGTCAGAAGAAGTTATTCCTGAACCAAAAGCGAAAGCAAAAGCATTACCAAGAACTAAAAAAGAAGTTGAATTAGTAGAATGTGAACAATGCTCTAAAAAGATGACATTGAAAAGTTTGAGACACTCACATCCCAAAAATTGTAAGGGAGCACCTACTGAGTTATTACCAGTCAATCCACAAAAGAATATTAGAAAGATAAAACCTGAAGTTATTTCAGAGATTAAGAATGAGATTAAACAAGAAGTGATTAAAGAAACTATTAAGAAACCCACGGCAACAGAACTATTAAGCCAACATTATGAAGAACTTAAACAAAAGAAAAAACAAGATAAACAAGAAAAAATAAACAAATTATCTTCATCAATGTTTTAAATAATAATCTAATTATAATATATATTAATCATGCTTATGAGAAGTCATAGAAATGTAGAATTTAAAAGGGCGCCACAAGTAGAACGTCATTATGACGTTTCAGATTTATGGGGAGTTGCCTCGCGTATGAATTACTTTAAACAGTTGAAGGACACACTGGAAGCGAAACAATCACAAGGAGCATTAATAAAGTATAGAAACGATTTAGTTGAAAGCAACAGAACCGAAAGTTATAGAAAAGAGTTAGACAGAATAAGAAACATATTAGACAACACACGGACACCAGATGGAATACAAACAAAGGAACAACTAACTGTAAGAAAGAAGCATTTAGAAGAAATGATTAAGAATATCTCTGATTAATTTATTTTTCTAAATAATTAATATACTATGATTAAATCAATTAGTAGATTGAATACAGTAGGACCGGTCAGAGTAGGGTCATTGAAATCACAACTACATTTGAGACCTTCTTATGATGAATTATTGAAAGAAACGTTGGTAGGAGATGAGAACCGTCCATCAATTGAAAATGTGATAGACAGAAAAGCGACAAGATACAGATTAAACCAATACGGTAGTCAGTTTGATAATAAGGAAGCCTTAGACATTCAAAAGAAACAAGAACTAGACCGGAGAGGAGAAGTTATGAAAGGAGCAATGTCGGACTCTGACAGAGTAAGAGATAAACTTAATGACGAGTTGAAACTTGCTGACACACTGAAACAACACCAGTCTTTCATTCAAGAAGGACTAACGGAAGCACAGAAACAGAAAGAAGAACTTGCTGAAAGAATGAGACTTTGGAGACAACAACACGAAGAAATGGCAAGCGCTGTATCGAAGAGTTCATATCCTGCCGGTGTAGAAGTTCATTCAATGGTGTCCGCTGATGAAATGCCAGAATTAGAACCATTAGAGGAAGGCGAAGAAGAAGATGAACGAGAAGACGACCCAGTTGTTGAAGTAGAACCAAAAGCAGAAGACGCTTATGGCTACAACGAGTTTAAGAAAAGAGCGTCTGAATTAACACCTGCTTATCTTGCAAGCAGACCAGAAGAGATGAAAGATGTCATGGACAAACTGAAAGGATTTAAAAAGATTAAAGACAGTGTTCATGAAGAATTCACTGAGTTATATAATGCTTTAATTAATAGCGATGGTGATTTTATCAAGAAGGAACACAGATTGAAATTAGTAAGGTTTTACAATGATAAAGTGTATTACACAGTTTTCCACCCACGACCTAAGGAAAAAGAAGATAGACCAACCGTGATGGATGGTTCAGTTAAAGAAATACCCGCGGAAGTTTAATAAAATATATAATATTTAATATGACTGTTAAATATTATGGATTACGCCGACGTCCTACTTTTGAAGAAATGCTAAAGGAAGCGATGACGCACAGATTAAAAATTGAAATCATCCCCGAAAGACAGGTAATTGACTTGTCAATCAACAATATAGATTTTGACGATTTTGACCTTTCAAAATACGATAGGAGACTACGGTTGAATGCTAAGGTTCAAACTGATGAACAAGTTCTTCATCATGAATTGTTCCCTGATATGTTTGATGAAGTAGCGCCAACATCACAGTTATATGAAAACAACGAGGCAGACGCACAAACAACACGATATATAGCAAAAGATTTTGCTGATGAAATTTATAGTAATGCAATTTCAGGTAGGACTGAAGAAAAGAAAAAGTCAGATAAACCAACCGATGTAAAAGATACTGATTTAAAACAGTCTGATGAAAAGCAGGAAGATTTACAAAGTCTTCATTTAACGTCATCATCGTCAGCATCAACCGTCAGAGAGGAAGAGAAGAAAGAGGAAAGCCGAGAAATAAAGTCGTTAAGAAACATATTTTTAGGTGGAGAAGACAAGAGCGTATTTGAACTATTCAAACGTGATGACAAGAAGACATCCACACCATCAGAACAATCAAGGGAACAGGAAGAAGAACATCCAAGGGCATCATTCTGGTCAAGACGACAGGTAGAAGCAAGAAGCAGAAGCCACTCACCAGAAGAAAGAGCAAGAGATAATCAAATGAACAGAAGACAATTAGAAACAAGAAGCAGGAGCAACTCACCCCAAGAAATAGCTAGAGGTAGTGAATGGACGAGGGAACAAATGGAAACAAGAAGCAGGAGTAGAAGCCCAGAAAGCACAAATACAAAAAGTAGCCGAGGCAAGAAGAAAAAATAAAAACTACTTAAAGACAAAACGCCCTAATATAGTAAAATGACAGGAATTTTTATTAACGGTAAAAGTCGGCATAGAATAACGAATGACGAATTTGATATGATGGTTGAACTGATGAAAGCAGAAAACGACTTAGTCTTACAGATGATAAGCGAACAGAAACAGACTTCGAGCGATGACAGTGAGCAACCCGTGAGGTGGAGGGACGACCAGAAGAACTACCACCAGAATTACTACAACAATAACCTAAAACAGTCTTACACTTGTGAGGACTGCGGAAGGACGATATCAAGCAAATCAAATTTATCTAAACACAAGAAATCTAAAATTTGTTTGCAAGCTTCGCGACAATGCGCATTATGAAAAAAATAATAATCATTCATCTTATTAAAAACACTTAATGAGATTAATGCGTTCATTCTCAACCCGAAACCCATTTTCTCCAACACTGACCCCCTACCCGAAAAACTACTTAAAGAGAAAATACCTTATATTATATAGAGTATAGTATTATGGTTTCCATGACAGAAGGAAAAATTATAGATTTCATTTTAAACAGCCAACAAGGCGAACTAATACAAAAAGAAGGGAGGCAATCACAAAAACTCAAAATAGGTGATAAGACCTACAGATATGATAAGAACAAACCAGTTTCAAACGTATTGAACACGAAACTCAAGGAAGTGGCGAGGAGTGAAGGATATAGAAAGCATGGCCTTTTAATGAAAGGTGCTAATTATCTAAAACTAACGAGAGGCAGACCCTTACAGGATTATGTCAAGCGATTCAAGTCCAAAATCACAGACGAGCAACAAGCGTTCAAGGGATACGCCAACACCTACTCGGTAAGTGATATAAGATTAAAGGGGTTGAAAGGTTTATCCTACTTAAAATACCAGAAGCAACGACTGGCCGAATTCCTGAACAGAAACCCGAACATGAAAATAATCGTGGAAACCGATTTATCATTCAAAAATCCCGCCAACGAACTTATTCAAAGGCGGTTAAGAAGCAGAAGATACAATATTCATAATCCCGACGAGTTGAACACCGTCTTAAACAACATTGGGCACGACATTGAGACACAAATTGAAATAACCGAATACATTCAGTCGGGATTGGTTCTTGGTCAAGTTGAAAAGTTAGTCATCAGTTATGATAGGTACAATCCTACCCGTGGTTCATCCTTTATTCCATTGCCCGACTGGGTGGCAAACAAAAAGGCTTGTATTAACATTAAAAATGAGGACGACTTATGTTTTAAATATTCCGTTCAATGTGGATTTTATGAGTTATTCAAAAAAGACCATCCCTGCGAGATGTATCATTATAAGAAATATGTAGATGACAAATTTATCAAATGGGATAATATTGACTTTCCAGTAGGTAATGATGAGATTGAACTATTTGAAGAACAGAACAAACACATATCGGTCAATGTTTATTACATAAACCCCGATACGAATAGTAAAACTATTTTATTATACAAAAGAAGCAACAACCCACAAGCACAACACAAAATCGATTTGATTAAATTGACTGATGATGTTAAATCCCATTACGCTTATATCAAAAATTATGATAAGTTAATGAGTAGTCAGACTAACAAGATGAAGGCGAAGAAGTATCACTGTAGAACCTGCTCACATGGTTTCAAGACCGAAGAACTTTTAAAGAAACACGAAGAACAAGGATGTCTAGCAGTTGAGGGTCAAAAAATAGAAATGCCAGAAGCAGGTGAAACAATAGTATTCAAAAACCATTTCAAGAAACTTAAAGCTCCATTCGTAATCTATGCCGACTTTGAATGTTTAACTGTGCCAATTGATGTTAAAAGCAAATCGGCAAAAGCTAAAACTACATCATATCAAAATCATCGTCCGTGTGGTTTTATGATTAATGTAGTCAATGCTATAACCGGAAGTAGTGAGCCTTACTTATATAGAGGTCAGGAGTGTATGGATAAATTTGTTGAGAAAATCAATAAAGTCAGAGAGGAAGTTTTGGAGAAAATGAAGGAGGACAAAGACCGTATTGAAACCGAGAAGGACTGGGAGGACTTCAATAATGCCACTAACTGCTTCATTTGTGGAAACAAATTTGAGGAAGGAGAAAAGAAGTGTTGGGACCATTGCCACTTTACGGGGCAGTATAGAGGATGCGCCCACGAGGACTGCAATCTACGATTTAGTATGAGATATTATAAAATCCCTGTGTTTCTTCATAATCTTAAAAACTACGATGCCCACTTAATCATCAACAAGGCTCACGAACTGAACAAGAATTCTAAAATAGAATGTATCGCTCAGAACAGCGAAAAGTTTATAACCTTTGGTTTTAAAAATCTTTGTTTCAAGGACAGTTTCAGTTTCTTATCGTCTTCGTTGGATAAGTTGGTCAGGTTGAGTAAATATGAGGATGATAAAAAGCGTGAGAATTGGAAGAACAATTTCAGATACAGCGTTAGAAACCCGTATGTTAAAACCGATGAAGATTTGGATTTATTGACTGATAAGGGTATTTATCCCTATGACTACTTTGATGATTTTGAAAGATTTAAGGAAAGGGCTTTACCACCGAAAGAAGCGTTTTACAGTAAATTAAGTGAGGAACATGTAAGTGATAAAGATTATGAAAGGGCACTGAAAGTATGGAAGCACTTCGGGATTAGAACACTCGGGCAGTATCACGACTTGTATTTAAGAACTGATGTTTTACTACTGACCGATGTATTTGAAAACTTTAGAGACTTGTGTATGGAATACTACGGTTTAGACCCCGCTCATTATTACACATTGCCAAATTTCGCATGGGACGCGATGCTTCTAAAAACTGGTGTTGAAATAGAACAATTGCATGACCAAGAAATGTTTGAGATGGTTGAAAAGGGAATGAGAGGTGGTATGTGTCAGGTAAGTCATAAATTAGCGGTGGCAAATAATAAGTATATGGAGGAAGCATATGATGAGAACAAGCCATCAAATTATATTAGCTACTTGGATGCTAATAACTTGTATGGTTTAGCAATGTCCCAGAAATTACCGCTAAAAAATATCAAGTGGGCAAAGAAAACGCCCAGTGTTGAAAAATGGAATGAAAACGATGAGTTCGGTTATATTATGGAAGTTGATTTGGAATATCCCGAAACATTGCACGACTTCCACTCTGACTATCCACTAGCGCCTGAAATAATGAATGTAAATGTTAGTATGCTTTCCGACTATCAAAAGCAAGTCTTCAAAATATATTATGACGGTAAAAGTCCCAAGGACGAGAAAACGAGTAAGTTAATATTAAATCTAAAGGATAAAGAAAAATATGTGGTTCATATCAAGACTTTACAGTATTATTTGAAAATGGGAATGAAAATGGGTAAAGTCCATAGGATAATAAAATTTCAACAGAGGGCATGGTTGAAACCGTGGATTGACTTCAACACTGGTAAAAGGAAAGAAGCCAAAAGCGATTTTGAGAAAGATTTATTCAAATTAATGAATAATTCTGTGTATGGAAAAACTATGGAAGACAAACGAAATCATATGGACTTTGAATTAGTTGATAATGAAGTTAGATACGAAAAATGTGTTAATAATCCAACATTCAAAAATAGATTTATTATTAATGAAAACCTTGTAGGAGTTGAAAAAACTAAAGCGAAGCTGAAACTGGACAAACCGATTTTCTTAGGAATGACAATCCTTGACATCAGTAAATTACATATGTATCAGTTCTACTATGATGTTCTTAAGAAGAAATACAATGAAAACATCAAACTGGTTTATACTGATACTGACAGTTATGTAATTCAAACATTCACTGAGGACATCTACAAGGACTTCAAAGAATTAAACCAATATATGGACTTTAGCGATTATCCACCTGAACACCCCTGCCATGACAAAACAAATAAGAAAAAACTCGGTTATTTCAAGGATGAGTGCAACGGTCAAACAATAACACAATTCATAGGGTTAAAGCCTAAATCGTATGCTTTTACAATACACGGTGAAGAAGAAGAACAAAAGAAATCAAAAGGTGTAGTGAAACACAAGGTGAAGAAAGAACTGACTTACCAAAACTACCACGAAGCATTATTTCAAAACAAAAAGCATGAAATAACATATAATTTTATTCGTAGTCGCAACCATCAATTATTTTCAATGTCTCAAGTCAAGCAATCACTCAGTAATTATGAAAATAAAAGGTTTTACATTGATGCTTTCAATTCACTGCCTTATGGACATTATAAACTGCGTTAAAGAAAAGATAACTAAGGTTATTAATGGATAGCAGTAAATATAAAAACGCAAAGATTTACAAAATAACAGATGTTGGTTATAATAAGTGCTACATCGGAAGCACCTGTGAAAGCTTGAGCCAAAGAATGGCAAGACATAGACAAAATTATAACAAGGCAGAACAATGGAATAATAAAACAAACTGTCGTTTGTTGTTTGATGAATATGGAATGGACAACTGTAAGATTGAATTATTAGAAGACTACCCATGTGAAAACAGAGAACAGTTAATGAAAAGAGAAGGTTATTACATTCAAAATAATGATTGTGTGAATAGATGTGTGGCAGGTAGAACAATTAATGAGTGGAAGGAAGACAATAAGGAACACTATCAAAATATGAGGAAGGAATACGCAGAAAACAACAAAGAACATATATGTAATAAAAGTAGGGAGCACTACCACCAAAACAAAGAAACAATATTGGAAAAACGAAAAGAACCTATTGAATGTGAATGTGGTGGTGTTTTCAGGAAATGTGATATAAGAAGACACGAGAGAACTGAAAAACATCAACGATATGTATGTGAAAATATTAATATCTAAATAGTTCTAATAATATATGCACTTATTAGAACTATTTAGTGGTACTTCTTCAGTTGGTAAAGTAGCAAAGTCGCTCGGTTATAATGTTATATCATTGGATTTGAAAACGGTGGGTAAACTCCCCAATTAAGGGGGGCGAACTCCCCAATTAAGGGGGGCGAACTCCCCAATTAAGGGGGGCGAACTCCCCAATTAAGGGGGGCGAACTCCCCAATTAAGGGGGGCGAACTCCCCAATTAAGGGGGGCGAACTCCCCAATTAAGGGGGGCGAACTCCCCAATTAAGGGGAGAATGGCTCAAGTAACAAGGTCTGGCTCACACAACACAGTCAGGCTCACACAACACAGTCAGGCTCACACAGCAAGGTTTGGCTCACACAGTAAGGTCTGGCTCGCACAGCAAGGTCTGGCTCACACAGACATTTAAATTAAACCTGAAACCCAGACCAGCTGACCAGCAACCCCCTAGTCAAAACTACTTAAAGAAAAAATAGCATAACATATTAAGAGAAAAATGAGTGGGGGTAAAATATCAGATAATAATTTTATGGTTAAGAATTGTGCTAGCTTACCTGTTGATGTATTAAAAGGTATCATTTCATATAAATTAGGAGAACCTGAGTATTTGAAAATAAAACATAATCATATTAAGACATTAAAGAGAATACAACAACGATATAAAATAGACAGAACAGAAACAAAAAGAAAGACAAAGCGCTATACTGTTGAAGATGGCGATGATATAAAGAGACACGTAATTGAGTATTACATTTCAAGAAATATACCTTTAAGCATAAAAAGCATCAAAGATATAGTTTTTAATGAAAATGAAAACTTAGATTGCTTGTTAGATGGCATTGAAACCGATAACGGTTATGAAACAGTGATAATAGTTGAGGTAAATATGTTTGTAAGGTTTCATCATTTCAATTATGAAGACAACCATTTTAACACTTTTAGTTTTTATTTTCGTAGTGATGATTTTGTAGATAATATAACCATAGATAATATAACAGAAGTAATGATGGAGGCACATCAAACAATATACAGATGTATTGATGATGAAAGAAGTAGAATGAATTTTGGAGGAGTACAAAACATAAGGTTTAAACTAATTGTTGATGAACCTGTGTAATTCATAACTAAACCATAATTATAACATGTAAAATCTTATATGTTATAATTATAGCGAACTTTTAACCTATAAAACATAGCTAGACAATCACATAAAAATCACATAAAAAGAAGTTGTTAAGATATATTAAGAAATGGTTGTGAAGCAAACTATAATGAATAATTATGGAATGACAGAAGAAAAAGCAACAGAAGACTATGGTGAATTCTTCAAATGCAACAGATGTCTTTATGATAAAACAATTGATGAATTTGGAAATGTAAAAAGTGGACGAAGATATAAATATTGTCAAGAGTGTAGAACAAAAATAAATAATTGTAGAGATACACGTCAAAGAAACAAACGACCCACCAACACCCCAGAACTTGATAACTACTAAAAGGGCTACCTCTTTCAAATGAAAAAAATGTTTGCCCCCAGCCCAACAATGAACAAGGCGACAATTTACCCAAATGATTACCTTAACGAAAACGATAAATAAGCTCCCTAAAAACCCTCTTTTAAAAACGAATAAGGGGGAACATAGATTTGAGATGAACATAAAAACCAGAACAGGCAACCATCAACAGACTTCCCCCCAGGCCCCCTACTTCTTCTATTTTTTCCCCCCCCCCGCCCCACCGTGAAGCACATAGGGCATGTTTGAGGTATGCTGTCTTGGCTGCCGAAGCGATGGACCAAAATGCCGCATGGATACTAGAAACCAAGGAGACCTCTTGATGCGAGGGGTGAAGCAAGGTGAAGCCTGTGCAACCCAACCAGAAGACCTAAGCGCTCCCTTCTTCCCCAAGGTTTCCACACAGTCCCATGAATGAACTGCCCTGCTTCACACACGAAGAAAATTAAAAAAAAAAAACAGACCACGGTTGGCCCGAAAGCAGAACATCGCAAGCGAGGTCGGCCCAACGCTGCAGGATGCGTTCTTTTTCCCTACACTTCGTGAAGCAAGCGCGAGACAGCACCAGGCAAGGTGCTCTGCGCAAACTGGTCGGTGCAAGTTGGTCTGCGCAGGTTGCTCTACGCAAGTTGCACTGTGCAAGTTGCTCTGCGCAAGTTGCTCCGGCAAGTTGGTCCCTGCAAGTTGCTCTGTGCAAATTGCGCTCCCTGCAAGTTGCTCTGTGCAAGCTGCTCTGTGCAAGTTGCTCTGTGCAAGTTGCTCTGCGTAAGTTGCTCTGCGCAAGTTGCTCTAGGCAAGGCGCTCTGCGCAAACTGGTCGGTGCAAGTTGGGCCCGTGGGGGCCTGACGCAGGCGGACGTTGGGGTGGGAGCTCAATCTGTTTTTTTAGTTGCTCGTTGCCAGGTTGGGGCGGCGAGGAGCGAGGCACAGGCACCGGGGGGGGGGGGGGTTTCGCCGTTCCGTCGTGTCCGAAAGTTGCTCGTTGCCAGGTCGGTTTGGTGAGGATTGGAGCCAAGGCGCGGTCGCGCGAACCTCTGTGCGCTCATGTTGGTGCGGCGACTCGTTGCCAGGTTGGTTTGGTGAGGATCGGGGCCAAGGCACAATCGTGTGATCCTCTTTGTGCTCATGTTGGTGCCCGTTGACAGGTCACGGAGGTTGGCAGGCGGAGGGTGGTGGACGCGGTCCTCGGAGGCCGAGGACTGGACTTGACATTCTGTTGCAAATCATCCAGATTGGCCCACACGCTCAGGTCTCTCGTGAGGTGCGGTGTGGGTTTGTCTCACAAAGAGTTGCAGCACCGACGGATTTGCCACGCGCTTTGAAATTGTTTCCCTTATCTGGACAGGTTCTCCTGCCCTGCTGCAACAGTGATCCGCAAGGCGTGGCGACATCTTTCCGTTGTAGGGAGCTGTGATGAGCTGTGTCCTTCTCCCCGGCTGGCAGGTAGGTTGCTGGGTAGCTCCTCGACGTATCATGCGAGAGGTGCGGAAAAAACATGCTGATGTCGGGAAGGCATTGTTTGGGGTGTCTCGCATCGAAATGAGGGGACTACGACGTGAATTTTTCTGACCCTTTTGATGTCGTTTTTTTATCACGAGGTTTCCCAGGTTCTAGGTCGTCCTTGATTGTGGCCTGTAGCGCGGCATCGGAGTCGTCGGCGAGATCACTGGGGGAGGCGGGCTTCTTTTTTTTGCCCACTGTGAAAGTGGAGAAAGCCCACTGTAAAAGTGGAGAAAAGCCCACTGTAAAAGTGGAGAAAAAAACCACTGTGAAAGTGGAGAAAGCCCACTGTGAAAGTGGAGAAAGCCCACTGTGAAAGTGGAGAAAAGCCCACTGCGAAAGTGGAGAAACTGACTTTGAGAGTTGCGAATGTTTGGTGTGAGATATCCTTGGTTCGCCCAACGACCCTTAGTACGGGTTCGCCCAACGGCCCTTAGTCCTGACTTGCCCAACGGCCCTTAGTACGGGTTCGCCCAACGACCCCTTAGTACGGGTTCGCCCAACGACTCATAGTACTGGTTCGCCCAACGACCCTTAGTACTGGTTCGCCCTCGTAGTTGTAGGGTGATGAAACCCCATCCCTCCAACAGCATTTGGGTTCCAAAAACAAACGTCCACCTCAAGGGCTGGGGTGGACGTTTTCTTTCCCCGCTCATCCCTCAACCTCATTTGATACTTGCCAACGGATGCTCTCCGTTTTTGGCCCTCGGATCTCTCTTTTAGGCACCCACTAAACACGAACAGAAGTGTCTCAAATGTGTCTCAGACCTGTCCCGGCAATAACAAGACAGCCATCCAAAGATTGAGACACCTGAGACACTTCTGCTTGTGGTTTGGCGGATGTCTCAATCTTAGGCTGTGTCTTGTTATTGCTGAGACAGGTCTGAGACACGTTTCTTCGGCTGGCTGTCCGTCGGTGCACGGCTGGGCGGCAGCCGATGCTTGCGTGGACGCGAGCGGACCGAGCATTTTGATGTCCTCTTTGAGTGGAGGCCTGGGGGAACAGTTGTCCTGTTTGAGCGAGAAGTGCAATCGCCAGAGGCACAGGCTAGAAAGGGGGCCACAACAAGGCCGCGAGGAACCTTGTGTTGCAAGGAGTGGCCGAGGCACCTCTCCAGTTGGGGGACCACCTCATGGAGGACGTGGACAAGGAGGGGAACGAGCCGCAAATTCTCTTTGACCACGTGAACGAGGAGGCTCTTGGAGAGTTGGCCACGCGGGAGGTATCCAAGGTGTTCCGCTTGAGCAACGGCTCCGGTCCCACGCTGTTCCTTGTGCAGTGCGGCCGGAACAGGCTTCCCTGCGCGGCACGCGCCTACAAGACTGTCTACTTCGAGGAGTCTCTCATGGTGGATCTCAAGAAGAAGGGGAGGCGGCACACGGGGGGGGCGGACGGAGATCAGTTGAAGGCGCTCCGCTTGAAGAACCCAGGAGTGGCCAGCGGGAACATGGCGGCTTCCACCTTCATGCTGCCGAGATGGTTGAGAGACGTGGCCAGAGCCGGGCTGCGCAACCACTACACGTTCGACCTGGCGAACTGCCACGATTCCGCATTTTTGAAGAATTTCGTGGCAGAGCGGGACGCCGTGCTGGCAAAGACGCACCCCGACCGGACTGCAGCCAAAGAGCTCTACCTGAGGCTCCTCTACGGTGGCAGCATCGAGAATTGGGCGACGGCGCACAAGACGACCTTTCCAATGATGGACTACGCGCTCGAGTTTCAGAGGACGGTGAGAGCTCTGGTTGCCGAGGACTGCTCAAAGAACCGCGACGTGCTGAAGCGGCTGAGAAACGAGACCGCCCGACCCCGCGAGCTCCTCTGCTACGTTTTGAACACCGCACAGGAGAGGGAGCTCATTGACAGAGTTGTGAACGTGGTCCATAGGTTGGAGTTCGAGGGCGATTTGGGCCTGCTGCGCAACGAGATCAAGTCCGTGCTGGGAGAGTTCGCTTTCACGCTGAAGCCACAGCTCTCGGTTCAGAGCGCGCTCGAGGCGGCCGAGGCGGATCTGCAAGGACGCGGGCACGCACACTCTGGAACTCTGGAATGCCAGGGACATCCGCTGGCGGGAGCACCACGCTTACGTCATGAAGGCATTCACATCCCCGCCAACGCATCATGGGATTTTCGCCCAGGTTGTGATGCGGACACCCGCGGCCCACGTCAGTATGCCGTACGGAGTGCACGAGATTTTTCAAAATCCTCTCGGACACTGGACACAAGTGCTGCCTCCACGTTCTCCAAGATTCGCGACCCCAACGCACCCTCCCCCGTCTATGCGCTTTGCCGCGCCAGAAAGTTTGTGAGCATCCGGGAGGTGGACGGGAGTGAGACGATGCGGCTCCAGGTGTACAAGAAGTTCACCGACCCGATCTCCGAGCTGTCTGGGCGCGACCTGTACGAGAAGATCGTGAGGTACAAGCCGCAGTTCTTGGCGTTTTTCGCCGCCAACGAGCCCCCCAGAAAACGTGGGTCCCGGTGGAGGACACCATTCGATCCACCACACCCTCCTTCTTCGCGATCCTGCACCTGGTCTACAAGCACCTTTTGAAGGACAGGCCCACTCCATCGGCCCGATTCCCACGAAATGCCTGGCCCTGCTGAAGGTGGAAGTGAAGGACGAGGTGGGCGACTTAGTGAAGTCCTCCTGTCCACCAAGACGGAGAGAGCCACCGGCGCCTCGAGTGCGGACAGCAGGGAGGACATCCACGCGGCCTGCGAATCCTTTATCAAAGCGACCCGGCAGGAGCACGAGGTGGAGCATCCGGGCAAGCGAGTGAAGCTCAACGTCTCCGACCTGCTGAAGAGCGCGGGCGTGGTGGGCGCCGCAGCAAGGCCGCGTCCGTTTGCGGCAAGAGGATCAACGTCCACTTCTTGATGTACAGATTCGAGGACGCCGAGGCTCTCTCTGTTATTTGTGAAATCTAAAACCGCTCACAGCGCATCCTCAAAGGTTATCATTCAGCATATGTGGATTCTGCGAAAATTTGGTGGTTTTGCGCGGTGCGGCCACAGCCCTTCTGCTTGCACTTCTGCAAGGGTTTTCAGCTTGCTTCAATATGCAGGCAAAACGGGTCCTAGTCGCATTCTGTGCGTCTCGAAAGTTCGAGTTGCCCGGGCTTAAAGCGCTGTTTCTGGCCTTGTAAGTGCGTTTCTGTCGTGGAGCTTTGAGTGGCGCAGTGGTTGGCGTGTTGGGCCCCGTACCCAACTCGCCGTCCGGGCAGGCGGAGTAAGAAGCGGTCAGTTCCTTGGCCGACGCCTTAGCCACTGCACTAAGGCGTCGGCGAAAACATATGTAAAGATGTTTGAAGGACCTGTCACCGGGAACATCCCGGAGGTCCTGGACAACGGAGAGGTGACGGAAGGCACGCACGTCACCGCAGGGCGCCCTACGCGCAAGTGGCAGACCTAGTGAACACAGCAGCATCCGGCAACAACACAGCTGCCATCCAGTCTCTGGACGACCGGGTCACTGCAGAGCGCGCACTGGCGCCGCCAATCGCACCTCAGCCCTGGCCACCACGGACGGGCAGGTGGCTGCGCACGGGAGCAGCATCGCTGCGCTGCAGAGCTCGCTGACCACGGGTCTCTCGAACAAGGCTGACCAGTCGGCCTTCGAAGAGCACCCCCGACAGCGTGGACCTGAAGCTGTCAAACTGGCAGCCATGAATGGCTCCATCGCCTCGGCCAACAACGCCACGCTGGCCACGGTGGCAGCCAACTACGGCCTCAAGACGGTGGTGGACCAGCACTCCCTCGACATCGCAGCAAGGATCACGCCGCTGGAGGTCGACACCAAGGTGGCCAACACCCTCCTCAAGTCGAGACGCCTCCATCTCGGGGCTGCAGGCCTCCAAGGCAGACGCCACCCCTGACCGCGTACGCACAACGCCGGTGGAGGTAGACACCAAGATAGCAAATGCCCTGCTGGGTCTTGCCACCGAGGCCTACGTCGCAGCGCAGCTTGCTAGCCGGGACGCCAGCATCTCGGCGCTCCAGGGGGCCAAGGGCGACGCGACGCTGCTGGCCTCGTACGCCACGAACGCCGCGCTCTCGGCCAGCGAGACCACGCTCCAGAGCGCCCTCGACGCAATCCTCGCGGAGCTCGCCGCCCTGCAGCTTCCGGCAGCGGCGGAGTTGTTAACGCGCCGGCCTGGGCGGGGTTCACAACTTGGGAGCTCGTTCGCGGAAGCAACGTCGTTCGCAACCTGCATCTCGAACCTCCTCTCTCTGCTGCGCTGGCCAACGGCGACGACACGCTGAGCATCACGGCCGACTGCTACTCCATCGCAGCGGCGGACGCGGCCCTCGCAGCTGCGCTGCTGGCCTACTACACCTCGGCGCAAGTGGACGCGCTGTTGCTCTACCGAACGGGGACGGCGCAGGACGCCGAGACGACCAGCGCCATCTCGGCTGCGCTGCTGGCCTACTACACCCCGGCGCAAGTGGACGCACTGTTGACCGACTACCGGAGACGCAGGCAGCCATCGCGGGCGCGCTGCTGGCCTACCGGACGGGCCCGGACCAGGACGTTTTCACGACCAACCAGATCCTGGTGGCGTACCGCTCGGTTGCCGACCAGGACACGGCAACGGCCTCGAGCATCGCCGCCGCACTGCTCAGCTACTACATGGACGGCTAGCCGGCAAGCTGGGAGTCACGGAGGCAGCCTCGGAGGGGCCGACGAGGTGGTGGCTGGCATCAGGGAGCAAATCCTGGGCCCCACGGACGTTTCGCTGGCAAACTGGTCGGTTCGCCCCAGCAGCGCCCACACCGTGGGGGCAAGCCAGAGGCTTGCAAGCAGGCCAGCGGCCTGCTAGCGCTGACAATCTCATCGGATCCTCCATCTGCAAAGGACCCCGGCCATGTGAGAAACACGCTGGACGCCACCTGGCCTGAACGCAGAGGCCGGAAACGCCAAAAGCAACCTGGCTGTTTGCACGTCGGCTTTGCAAACTTCGCCAACAGAGGGAGCACTCCTTACTCAGCATGCGAAGCACTACGACCGTCATGTCTTTTGCATGGTTTGCATGGAGAAGGATGGCTTCTCCGAGGCGTATGGTGTGTGGACACAGTGGGCCCGGTGGACCCAACAGTACTTAGTGGACGTACTGGGCCGGCCTTGGTGACAGCCTAGTGTGTGAAGCTTTGCTGACGCACAGTTGTTTTTTTGCCATCCTGCGGCAGGTGCGTGCGCAGAAGCAGATCGTTTTCACCACGCCGTTTTTGGGGAAGCTTTTCTTGTGTAACGGGGTGCAAGGAGTCAAGGCCACCCTCCACAAGCCTTAAGCATCCCATGACAAAAAAGAATCCCGGAGTGTGATTCGCCCCAAAACCCCGTCGGCAGGCACGCCAACATTTTTCAATTCAGGTCTTCTAAGCACACACACACACGCAGACTCTAGAGATGCAGTTTCAATGGCTTCTTCGCAGCCGAGGTCAAAATAATTTGAATGGGGATTGCAATGAGAACCGACGCAACCCGTTCGTTCAGGTTCATGACCCCGCCTTGCAATCCCAAGCGCTCGCGGTGTTTTGGCTGCAACATGCACCAGCGTCCCACTCACATCCACTAACTCTGCTTTTTTCGCCTCCGTTCTCTGTATGCTGGTGGGACCAAAGAGCACGACAGCACGCGCTGCAGGTGCTCCGCCCCTGCTGCGATTAGCGGCGCCTCTGCAGAATTCTTTACACGTCTTGCTTGTCCTGCGGTGATCCTGCGATTCGACACGATAAGGACCAAAGTATGCCAACTTGTTGGAAGGTTCATTGCTGAGAATCCCTTCAGCTTGGGCTGAATGTCTCGCTGGAAGTTCAAGTCCTTCTCCATACCCTCCACGCTAAATTTTGCATCTAAGCAGAACAAGAGCTTCTCGCCATTGTCCAGCGGGACAATGAGGAAGTGGTCGAATGTTGAATCGTGATCTCCGGCCATGCCAATGGTCAACAGCTCCTTCTCGCCAGCATCGCTGAGAAAAGTTCACTGCTGCCACATCTGTGCCACCTCTGACCCAACGCACTGCGAGATCTTCCCTCACATTTTTTCTGAGCAGTTCCTGGGCCTTGGTATTGGAGGCCTCGCTTCCAAAGACATGCTGCAGAACGGTATGGCCACCAAGAATCAGGCCCATGTTGCAGCAACTCGCAAAGCTGGCGCGATGCCCGTGAGCTCCTCGAACTGCGTCCACGTAGGTGCAGTATGTCACGAACTTTCCTTTGAGTGCCCTTATCTATCTCAGTTGGAAGTTCGAACTGGCCTGCCGCAATCTGCAAGGGTGGCAGCGAAACAAGGATATGCCGGTCTTTGGGTAAGACGAAGGCGGCGCCGAGACTCAGGCTGTTCTGCATAAATGCAGTTTTCAGCATCTCAGAGCAGATGGGCACATCCGCAACGGCCGCCTGAACGAGGTCCGCCGTCGTCCAGTAGTTGGATGCAAGATTCTCATATTGGCGAAGACAGGACTGGGTGGGGTCCTGGTTCATTCCAAGTTCCTCTTTCGCAGAGGACCAAATGGCTAGCGGCCGCACACAGCCGCCGAAGAGCCCCGGCAATGACACTCCTTCGAAATTGATCCGCGCACCTGGAATCCTGTCCTGGAAAATCTGCTCCATGTCATCCTCTGCTTATACTGGCAGCCTTACATCGCGCGGTCGACTGGCAGAGGGGTTCAAAAAGGACGGCGCAAAAGCACCAACCACACTCATGCGAGTCTTTGACGGCACAATGATCATGGTAGGCCTTCCAGCGTGCTGAAGGCGAACTCCTGCACCTCGTCAAGAATGACGATTAGTTTGGCATCGGTTTGTTCAACATAGCCAGGAAGCTTCCACTGAGGATTTCCCATGTAAGCTGCAACAATCCCTTGAAAAAGCCTCGCATTGCCCTGCACCTCGTTGTCAATGACCCGCGTTGCCCGTATCCAGCCCGCAGTATTTGCTGCATCGGAGCACCTGGCTGCCCCTCTTTGCCCTCAAGCTGTCGTCCTTCACGGTGTCAGTCAAAGCTGGGCTCTTGTATCCATTGCTGAAGGAGATGGAAGCGACTCTCAAGCCGGGCTGCGTTGCGCAGGTCATCTCGGCACTCCGGATCGCAACCTCCGTCTTCCCAGTGCCAAAGGCGTTGCCAATGCCGAATGCTGTGGTCCGGCCATCATAGATCTCAGCGTTGTTTTTCCCAACTGCGGAAATTGGTGTTCACAACTCCCCAACAAATAGTTGCATCTTTTTTAAAGCAGAGCAAACGTGTTGAGGAAACGTCCGCCATGTCCATCTTAGTCTCTCGTGACAGCGCCAGGCGGCACACACGGGGGCGTCCGCGTTTTTGCGAGGCCCGTCTATGTGTCTGCACGCGAGCTTGAAACTCTGGGAATTGAAACTCTGGTACCCAAGTAGCTTCAACTGCCAACCCATCCCAGACTTCATGCCAAGCTCCCAGGCCCATGTCTGGACGATCTGATTCGCTGCAGTTGGGAATCCTGTAGCCCTTGGACTGCTGCAGAGCTCAGCACGTCAAAGGAGTGTATGGTAGTGCCTGAAAGTTGGGTTCCCGTTTTGGTGCCTTTTTTCAGGAGCTCGAAAGTAAACCAGCATGTTGCAAGTACGCTTTCGTTGACACTTAGCAGACAGGGTACATAGACATAGACATCGAAGCCTGCTGGGCCTGCTGGCAAGGTCGCGATGTCCTTACTCAAACGCGGAAAGAAGTAGGCCAAAAGTACCCAAAGGTGGCCATAGCATAAGATGTGTCGACATAACAGCGCCAACAGGACAAGCATCGCCTTCCATGTCCGCGCAGGGCTTGTGATAAATGCCGACTTGCAAGTTCCGTCCAGGCCGTCCACATGGGCCACGCGCTTTTGCCGAAGAAATCCACTCCTGGTCCTGAAGTCCTGGAGTCCTGGAGTCCCGGAGCCGCGCAAAGCGCGGCGCGAGGCACAGGGGTCTGTCTCGAAACAGCGGCTTGCCTTGCAATCATATGCAAGGAGCTGTGCATCTGCAAAGCTGCAGTGCAAGCGTCGCAGGCCAATGCAAAGCTGTGAATGGCTGGAGACACATAGCCATCTGCAGAGGTTACGCAGTAGAATCCACAGGAAGGAAAACCTTGATGACAAAGATGCAAAATCCGACAATACAAGAAACAAATTGCTTCAGCCTGGGCACCAGAGACGTATGCAACAACACCAGAGTCGCCCACTGTGTACTTCATACCATCGCCGTCAAGGCATCAAGGTCAACGCAAGCGATGTAGGCTTGCCTGCACATGTAGCATGACGGTGGACAAAAAATGCCCTTCATTGGAGTTGGACTGAGCCCCCCAGCCCTAGCTGCAGGCCACTTGCATCCGGCGTCTTTGTGCTTCTCCGCCATCTCATGTCTTATCACGTCGCACTTGCTTCATCTGCACGTTCAGCCTGTCGTCAGGCCGGCTAGAGCAAACATCACAAGTGAAGCTCAACTCCTGAGCCTGCATGAGGAGAAGTATCATACTCTCCCAATGGCACTGACTTGCAACACTTGCAACGCCTGCAACGCTTGCAAGACCTGCCACGTCTTGTCCTGAGAAACATGTGGCATGTGGCAGCGCCTGCGCTGCGCGGATCTGCTTGGGCTCCACGTCTGACACTCCAGGTAGACTCTCAGCCCAGAGTCCCCGGCGCCCGACCCGTGGTCGACCTTTGCAGCACACTGGGAAAAACGCCCTGAGGACCGTCATGGACGACCTTCGCTTCGAGCGTGGCTTAGGGCTCCAGCACTGAGGCAGCAGCACAGCGCGAATAGCTGCGCCCAGGTCGCAAGGCAGAAGCGTCCACCGTCACAGTCGGCGCATCACCAGACACAACAGCGGCGTATGCGAAGGACCACCTTCCAGCTCACGCCGTCACTGGAAGCAGTGACTAGGACTGCTGGTGCAAGAAACAAAAGAGATGAGTAGCGCCAACCCGCTGAACCTCCACTCTCCCCGGGTTCCTTGCTATATGTGCTATATGTGCTATATCTCACAAGGCAAGCCACTGAACATCCACTCTCCCAGGGTTCCTTGCTATATGTGCTATATGTGCTATATCTCACAAGGCAAGCCACTGAACATCCACTCTCCCCCAGGTCCTTGCTATATGTACTATATGTGCTATATGGCCCTATATAGCACATATACCACAGATTTCGCGCGTACAGAACATATAGCACATATAGTACATATAGCAAGGAGCTGGGGGAGAGTGGGGGTTCAGCGGCTTGGCGTGTAAGATATAGCACATATAGCACATATAGCAAGGACGCGGGGGAGAGTGGGGTTCAGCGGCTTGGCGTGTAAGATATAGCACATATAGCACATATAGCAAGGACGCGGGGGAGAGTGGGGGTTCAGTGGCTTGGCGTGTAAGATATAGCACATATAGCACATATAGCAAGGACGCGGGGGAGAGTGGGGGTTCAGCGGCTTGGCGTGTAAGATATAGCACATATAGCACATATAGCAAGGACGCGGGGGAGAGTGGGGGTTCAGGGGTTTGGCGCGCTTCAATGCCTGGTCAGGGTGGCGCGGCCAGGGAGCCCCCCCTTTTTTTTTTTTCATGCCGTGCAGGTGGCCCAGAGCGCCAAGCCGGTATGATCCGTATGACTCGGCGGGCTGGCGTGTCAGGGAAGAACATGTTCATCCGACATGTACTCCGACATGTTGAAATTAAGCGCTTTTGGCGGCTTGGCGCGGCAGAAATGTGAACACGAGTGGCACTTGTATTTGCACTTGTGTTGAAGATCTCTGTCCAATGCAGGGTTTTTCCAGGGAATCCCTGCATTCCCAGAACCTCTCTCTGTAGAGGGGGTTTTCCAAATGGCTTATATTCTACCTGAGAGGCTTCTAGCACTCGTCCGTCCAGCATTTGACCTCGTCCTGCGAAGGATTCGAAGTCTAAAACGCTGCGTGCAGGCGTGTGGCTGCAAAATAGAGACCCCTAGATATGCGCTGCAATTTGGCTCCAGGTTGCATTTTCAAGCGATGTCAAGCTTTGCCAAAGGAAACCCCTTTTCCCTTTTTTTCGGGGACCCCTTTTTTTTGGACCCCTTGTTTTCTTTTTTTTTTTTGTTTTTTCTTAGCCCTGCAAAGGTTGGCTCGCTTGAAATGCAACCTGGAGCCAAATTGCAAGCATATCTAGGGGTCTCTATTTTGCAGCCACACGCCTGCACGCAGCGTTTTAGACTTCGAATCCTTCGCAGGACGAGGTCAAATGCTGGACGGACGAGTGCTAGAAGCCTCTCAGGTAGAATATAAACCATTTGGAAAACCCCCTCTACAGAGAGAGGTTCGGCTTTTTATCTTGCGGAGAAAAACCGGCGCTCTTTCAAAATGCTGAGACTCCTGGAGCTTTTCTGCGGCACCAAGTGGGCAGGGCCTTCGAGGCGGCGGGCTGGGAGGTCGTCTCCCTGGACATCGTGTCGAAATTTGAGCCCACCATCCTGACATCCGGAGCTGGGACTACACTACTACTAGTTTCCGGGGCACTTCGAATGGTTTGGGCCAGCCCGGTTCCTGGAGGGCGACGGACGCGCTGGTGCTCCTTGAGATCATTGCGCACTTTGACTTCTTGATGGGGTCATAGAGAACCCGGCCACCTACCTGCTGAAGACCCGCCCGTTCATGGAGCGTCTGCCCTGCGTGGACGTGACCTACTGCAAGTACTCTGTACAGGAAGCAG
>CAUJNA010002016.1:0-47433 GCA_963377175.1 Effrenium voratum
ATACGGACTACAAGAATAGCTTGTTTTGCACGGTTTTGCGCCACAAAATGCTATTAGTCCAGGCCGTACATACATGTACACCCTGGACTAATAGCTTTTGCCCGGTTTTGCGCCACAAAACGCTACAGGCCGTACATCTAGAAGAATAGCATTTTCCTTCGCCGTACGAGTCAAAATGCGTGTATATAAACAAGCATGGAGGTAGTCACCGCCGGAGCCCAGGATGAGCTGATGCAGAGCCTGGACTACAAGCTGAAAACAAGCAACACAAGCTACGTGACGGCGCGGCGTGACGTGCAGTACTTCCCCAGCTCGCTGAGTTCCTTCTCCCCCACAACCTCTAGGGTCTGCCGCATCCCGCTCACCAGCGGCACGTCCTTCATCGACCCCGAGTCCATCAAGATCGCCTTCCGCGTCAGGGACACGGACGGCACCAACCCGCTGGCCCCGGCCACGCCCAACCCCGCCTGCTTCGTCCAGCACGTCCAGGTCTTCGCCAACGGCCAGCGCTGCGACGACATCAACTACTACGGCCGCACCGTGGCCGTGCATGACCTGCTGAAGGGCCGAGAGTACAACCGCAACAAGGCCATGGAGGGTTTCGACGAAGTGAACGACCCGCGCATCGCCCGCGCGGTGCACCAGGGCGGCTACGCGGACGTGCTGCTGTGCCCCACCATGGTGGGCATCCTGCGCTGCGGGAAGATGCTGCCGCCGCAGCTGAACCTGGTGATAGAAATTGAGTTTGCGGACGCCACGACTGCGCTGTGGTCCGAGAACGCCGGGGCGCACCCGGCGGGGGCCACGCTGAGCACCGACTTTGAGATCAGAACGTCCGAGTTCTGGCCTCCCAGGTCGTCCTGGACTCTGCGCTGGTGGAGTCCTTCAACCGCGTGCTCCTCTCAGGAAGGTCCCTGGTGTTCAGCTACCCCACGGTGCACACGCAGCTGTCCAGCGTCCCGAACGGCGTGGCGGAGCACAACGTCACCGTGGCGCGCGCCTTCACGAAACTCATGGGCGCGTTTGTGACCTTTTGGGACAACGACGCGGGCTCCAAGATCCACTTGCTGGCCAACCCGGGGCAGGACGTGGCCCACATCGGCGCGGCGAGGCAGGAGGACAGCCTCCTGGAGTCGCAGATGCAGCTGGGCAGCCTGCAGTACCCTCACAACCCCATGAAGGGAGCCTCGGAGCACTTCCACTTCCTCTCGGTCCTTGCGGGTACTTACGACGACACGGTGCGCAACATCGACATCGGCCGCGTGGGCTACCTGCGCCACAGCTTCATTGCCGGCTTTCCCACCGAGCGCGTGCCCAAGATGCCGCTGAGTGGTGTCAGCACCCGCTCGGGCAACCTTGCCCGGTTCACCTTCAATTCATTTGGTGGCCTACCAGCTGGTGACACTCTCCGGCACGGGCGTTTCCGTGCTTGACTAAGGCCCGGTGTGCTTCATTTTTGATGCAGCGTGACACCGCTTCTGAATGCGCCCAAAAAACAAGAAAAAAAGGCCCGGTGTCGCTCTTCACCATTTTTGGTGTTTAGTGACACCGCATTTGAATGCGCCCAAAAAACGAGAAAAGAGGCCCGGTGTCCCTCTGCTTCATTTTTGATGCAGCGTGACACCGCTTTTGAAGTTGAGCAAAAACGGCAAAAAATGGCCCGGTGTCCCTCTTCACCATTTTTGGTGTTTAGTGACACCGCTTTTGAATGCGCCCAAAAAACGAGAAAAGAGGCCCGGTGTCCCTCTTCTTCATTTTTGAAGTTTAGTGACACCGCTTTTGAATGCGCCCAAAAAACGAGAAAAGAGGCCCGGTGTCCCTCTTCTTCATTTTTGAAGTTTAGTGACACCGCTTTTGAGTGCGCCCAAAAAACGAGAAAAAAGGCGGGGGTGTCCCTCTTCTTCATTTTTGATGTTTAGTGACACCGCCCAAAAAAACATGCAAAAACATGGAAAAATTGCATTTTCCAGGCCCCTTGGAGGAAGCCTAGTCCGGAATGCTCAGCCGCTCCGCAAGCTCCTCCGTGGCCGCGCGCGCAATCTCCTCGCGCAGCGCAGCAGGAACGCTGTAGAGCAGCTCGCGTGATTGGCTGACCCTCTTGTACTGCCCCTCCATCAGCCGCGGCCCCCGCTGCGCGGCCCGGAGGTGCCTGCCGTCCTGCCACGCCTCGCAGCGGCTGCCGGGCCTGCACTGGCTCCGCCTCGGCCTCCAGCGCATGTTGGTCCACAGCCGCGTCTGCTTCCTGTACGGAGTTCCGTACTTGCAGTAGGTCACGTCCACCCAGGGCAGGCGTTCCATGAACGGCCGGGTCTTCAGCAGCCCGGTGGCCGGGTTCTCTATGACCCACATCAAGGGGTCAAAGTGCGCAATGATCTCAAGGGCGCTGAGCACCAGCGCGTCGCCCTCCAGGAGCCGTCGCGGGCACGTCGTCAGCGCGCGGCTGTGTTCCGTGCAGACCGGGCTGGCCCAAACCATGTCGAAGTGCCCCGGAAACGTCGTGTAGTCCCAGCTCCGGACGTCGCACAGGATTGTGGGCTCAAATTTCGACATCGTGTCTCGACCTCCCAGCCCGCCGCCTCGAAGGCCCTGCCCACCGACTTGGTGCCGCAGAAAAGCTCCAGGAGTCTCGGCATTTTTAAAGAGCAAGATCACCGCCACTGCGACGACCAAGAAAACTCGCGCGTTCATCGGACCGGACTTTTTTCCTACGGATAAAAAAAAGGAGCCGAACTTCGCAATGAAGCTTGCGCTCGGGCTGGACGTTCAGACCAATGCCAAGTTCATGTCCATAGAGGACTCCCGTCAGGGCGCGCTGGTGTGCAAGGCGGACGTGGAGGTGCTGTGGGAGCCCGGCAACTTCCAGGACGACGGGGCCAAGAGGGTGGGCGTGTGCTTTGCGAGCAACACCGACCTGGAGCTGTGGACGAGCAGGGCGTCATCGACAACATGATCATCTTCCAGAAGCCCTTTCCGGGGGCCGCCCGCACCGAGCTTGAGAGCCAGCTGCAGCGCGCCGTCAAGGTGAGCGCCAAGGGCAAGCACGTGAAGTGCAAGATGGACTTGGAGCGCTGCCTCTTCTGGGACCGGCCGGCAACCGCGTGCCGCGCCCCGCGGAGTTCGCGCGCCGCAGGGGCCGCGCGCTTGTGGAGGCCCGGCACGTGTGGCTGATGGCCAGGCAGTGGGGCGTGCTCTTCGAGGTGCGCCACCTCATGCTGGAGCCCCTGGAGGCGCCGTGCTGCCCGTTCTCGGCCGCCTCCAGCAGCTCGGAGCTCGTGGCCCGTGAGGCGCCCACGTACAGGTGGCGCAGCGTGAGGTGGCAGGACTCCAGGTCCAGGCGGACGCGGTTGTGGAGGGTGAGCCCCTGGCAGCTGGCGTAGGTAACTGCGTGGCTCGGCCGGGTGGCCCGCAGCAGCTCCTGGTTCTTCAGCCGCATGCCGTTGTCCAGCCTCACTCCGTCCGGCTCCACTTCCGCCACGGCCACAAAAACGCCCTTGGGTATCTTTCCGCCGGCCCCCATGAGGCGCAGCCCCGGCCACACCCTCATGCTCTGCGGGCTGTTTTGTGTTATGGACCCCATTTTGGGTCTCACCCAAATCTATGTGGATGACCTGCGTCTCCAGCTCCAAGAGCTTTGAGGCCTCCGGCGCCAGGGCGCGGTTCGCCGCTGCGTTCACGGCCATGCGCTTGCTGTGGCTGATGACCAGCGTGGTGTCCGGCCACCCGGGCTTGGAGGGGTAGAGCTCCTTCAGCCTCGCCTTGGCCTGCTCCAGCGTGGGACACGCCTCCTCGCCGACCCGCAGCCACTTCACGAAGTTGAAGATGCCGGGGTCGGAGCGCATGTTCTCCGTGAGCTCGTGCCTGTGCCCGCCGGCCAGGTCGCGGATGAGCTGGCTGTGCTCCAACGGCGCGCTGATGGGCCGCCCGGCCCAGGAGTCCAGCACGGCCGGCAGCTGCCGGAAGTCTCCCAGCAGCAGGAACTTCACGTCGGCGTTCAGCCCCACGCAGGCCAGGTCCGCCCAGAGCGCCATGTCCAGCTGCGTGATCTCCTCCACCACCAGCCAGTCCAGCTTTTGCGCGCTGCCCCCGCGCACGTACCTGCGCACCCAGTGGTCGGCCGTCTGCGCCCCCAGGCCCAGGTTCTGCGCGGAGCAGTGCGTCTTGGACACCAGGTGCACCGCCTCGCCCTGCTCTCGCAGCCTCGCCACAATGGTCCGGGCCAGGTGCGTCTTTCCGGTGCCCGGCAGGCCCGTGAGCAGCAGGGAGTTGCCCGCCAGGCAGTGGCCCACGGGGTCGTCCACTCCGTTCCACCTCCGTTGTTTGGGGCGCTCCGCCTCCATGCGCGGCGCCCGGCTGCTGCCCAGCAGCGGCTTCGTCTCTTCCACGCGGTAGACCGGCGTGCCGTCCGGGTGGCGCAGCGCCTCCAGCGCCCGCAGCCGCTCCGCGAAGCGCTTCGGCAGCCGCTGCGTCAGCAGGCAGTCCGTCTTCACCTGCGCGAGGTACCGCGGCGGCGCGTCCAGGATGCGCCGGGCCTTGGCCACCATGCAGTGCTCAAAGCCCAGCACCGCGTCGTGGATGGGGCGGTAGGTGCCGTTGCTCAGCAGCCTCCTGGCGTAGACGAAGTCCCACACCATGCCCCCCTCGTAGGCGAAGGCCTGAGAGAAGTCCGCGCCCGCGCCGTCCAGCTCGCTGCTGCTGCTGCGCACGCTGTAGACCACCTCCGTGCTGCGCGCCCGCAGGCCTATCATCGCGTTCACGCTGAGCTTGGCCATGTGCTCCTCGCCTTCGGGCCACGCGGCGTCCATGCGCTCCAGCGCGCGCCGCAGCGTCGCCGCGTCCACGTGGCTCCGCGCGGAGATGCCCAACACGATGTGGTCCCAGCGGCAGACGCCCAGGTCCAGCATCGCGGCCAGCGAAACCTTCGGGTACCAGCCGGGCCCCACGTACGGCAACAGATTCAGGCAGGACTGCCTCGCGTCGCAGCAGCCCTCCACAAGGCCCAGGTCCGGCAGCACTCCGTCCACGGGCTCAACGCCGTCCGCCGGGCACAGGATGGGCATTGGCCAGCCCGTTGCGCCTGCAGCGCGCCACGTCCACGCCGACGTACGTGCTGTCCTTTGCGCACGTCTGCGCCTCAAAAACCAGAGGAGGCAGCTTGGGGCTCCGGGCGTACTCCATGACGCCGGGGGCCACGCGGCTCTCCAAACTCGTGGGCTGCGCGCTCTGCCTCAGCGTCTTCTCGCTGTGGCAGTCGCCGCACAGCGCCTGCAAAGTTTGCGCGCTGCCCGCAAAGGCCTGCCTCACCGGCACCACGTGGTCCAGCTCGCAGGTGCCGGCCGTCAGCCGCAGCCGCATCAGCGCGCCGCTTGCCGGCCTGCGCGGCCAGGGTCTTCAGCTTCCGCCGCGCCGGGCTCTTCCCGCTTCGCCTTAGGCAGCTTCTAAGAAAAATACTCGTGCGCCAAGCGGACCCTCCCGCAGGGTCCTCGCACCAGACGCCCGGCTTTGCACGTCGCCACCCGCGGCGTCAAAGCGCCTCCATCCTTGGTGATGGGGCGGCAGGGTCTGCTCGCCTCGCCCCGGTAAAGAGCACGCGCGCCCCCCGCCTGCCGCTCGGGGCGTTGCGCCACACGCAGAACTCTCGCACCTCCTCTGCGGAGATGCCGAGGCGCCTCCAGTCGTGGCGCAGCATGGCGTCGAAGTCGGCGCACACCTCCTCCACGCTCAGCTGCAGCAGCTCGGCGAGCTGCCGGGGCACGCAGAGCGGCTTGTCCTCGAAGGCGCTCGGCAGCACGTCCTCCTCGCAGGGCAGCTGGAAGCTCACGCTCCTCAGGCCCCTCATGCGCTGGCGCAGGTGCGTCTCCACCTCGGTCCTGGAGTTCCTGTAGTGCGTGCTCTGGGTGCTGACCACCCAGTGCCCCTCGGGGTCGAGGAAGTAGGTCTCGTCCGAGAGCTGCAGGATGGGGCCGCCCGGGTCCAGCGAGGCCTCCACTTGTTGCCTGACCCGCTGCGCCACCTGTTCCTCCGTGAGGTGCGCCGGGTGCCTCGTGGCGCCGCCCAGCTCGTTCACCGGCAGCCAGTCCCTGCGCTCGTAGCCCGCCCCGGCGTTCCTCCCGCTGCGCCGCCTGCCACGGATGATCACCGGCACGTGGACCAGGTACTCGTAGTACTTGTCGCGGAAGAAGCCCTTGCCCAGCTTGGTCAGCCGGTGCTCTCCGCCCTGCAGGGTGCGCACGAGCTTCTTCTGCCCGTTGCGGAGGAGGATGTAGTCGTTGGGCCCCTCGCGGATGAGGGGCTGGTTGTAGTCGAAGTCCTTGCTGGGAGGCCGCAGGCCCAGGTGGGAGTAGTAGTGCTGGCCCGCCCGGGTCAGCTGCCCGTCCGCGCGCGAGAGCAGCGCGTAGGCCCCCGGTCCGCGCCGCAGGTTCAGCGCGACGGCACCATCCGCCCCCGTGCGAGCCCGGGCGCCGCCGTCCGCGGCCTCCGTGATCTGCTGTCGTTGTCTCGCCCAACTTGCCATTCTTTTTTTACGGGCCCAGTTTTTTTTGCCCGGCCGCGCATTCTCCCCGGGTATACTTGCCCGTCAAGCTTTTTACACGGTTTTGCGCTGAAAAATGCTATTACTGCAGCCCGTATATCTATATACGGGCTGCAGTAATAGCTCGTTTTTGCACGTTTTTTGCATGGTTTTGGCATCATGACACTTGCTTGATTTTGCATGGTGTTGCATGGTTTTGCATGATTGTGCTTGGCATGTACGCCCCAAACCCCGGAGTTTTTTGGATTCCCTGTCAGGCTGCCGTGCGTGTGAGGTGGAACATCCTGGCGAAGCACAACTCCGAGGGTCTGGCGCTGGGGGGCGGGTCGGCAGTGCCGAGCTGGCACTTAGGAGTGCCGAGCTGGCACTGGTACGTAGATGTGCCGAGCAGGCACAGTGCCGAGCAGGCACTTGTAGGTAGATGTGCCGAGCAGGCACTTAGGTACTGGTTCGCCCAACGGAGTGCCGGGCCGGACCGTATGATCCGTATGATCCGTATGATCCGTATGACTCAGCGCTGAGGCTTCAATGCCAGGCTTGCCGAGTCATACGGATCATACGGATCATACGGATCATACGGATCATACGGTCATACGAATCTCCCTGGGCCGGGGGGCGGTGTTCAGCGCGCCGGCGTCGACAAAATGTTGATATTTTTGCCAGTTTTTTCGGCGCAGTCACTCAACGCCAAAAAGGCTAAGAGGGACAGCGGGCCTTTTTGTTGTGTTTTTGATACCCAACGGGATGGGCTTGGTTCACCCAACCCGCTGGGGCTTGATACTGGTCCGCCCAACCTGCGCTCGATACTGGCTCGCCCAACCTCGTTTTGATACTGGCTCGCCCAACCCGTTCAGGTTTGATACTGACCCACCCAACCTGCGCTCGGTACTGACTCGCCCAACCTCGTGTTGATACTGGCTCGCTCAACTGGGCCCGTTTTTGCGTGTTTTTGCAGGCTTTTGGGATTGCGCGCTTTTGCACCCTGATTGCACCCTAATTGCACCCTAATTGCACCCTGATTGCACCCTTCAGCCGGTTGACTTTTTGCTTGTTTTTCTGCTTGTTTGATTGCACCCTTTTCTCATCCTCCTCCCCTCCTTTGCCCGTTTTTGTGTGTTTTTGCACGCTTTTGGGATTGCACCCTTTTGCACCCTAATTGCACCCTAATTGCACCCTGATTGCACCCTGATTGCACCCTTCAGCCGGTTGACTTTTTGCTAGTTTTTCTGCTTGTTTGATTGCACCCTTTTCTCATCCTCTCCCTCTCTTTTGCCCGTTTTTGTGTGTTTTTGCAGGCTTTTTGGGTTGCACCCTTTTGCACCCTGATTGCACCCTAATTGCACCCTAAGTGCACCCTGATTGCACCCTTCAGCCGGTTGGCTTTTTGCACGTTTTTCTGCTTGTTTGATTGCACCCTTTTCTCATCCTCCCCCTCTCTTTTGCCCGTTTTTGCGTGTTTTTGCACGCTTTTGGGATTGCACCCTTTGGCACCCTGATTGCACCCTAATTGCACCCTAATTGCACCCTGATTGCACCCTTCAGCCGGTTGGCTTTTTGCACGTTTTTCTGCTTGTTTGATTGCACCCTTTTCTCATCCTCCTCCCCTCTTTTGCCCGTTTTTGCGTGTTTTTGCACGCTTTTGGGATTGCACCCTTTTGCACCCTGATTGCACCCTAATTGCACCCTAATTGCACCCTGATTGCACCCTTCAGCCGGTTGACTTTTTGCTTGTTTTTCTGCTTGATTATGGGTTCAGGTTTTTTCAAGTACTGGCTCGCCCAGCAGGCCCGGGGGTTTTGGGGGGTGGGTCGTTTTTTTCAATGGTCCGCCCAACGCGCCCGGGGGGATTCGTTTTTCAATGGTTCGCCCAACGCGCCCGGGGGGATTCGTTTTTCAATGGTTCGCCCAACCCCGTTTTGATACTGGTTCGCCCAACCCGTTCAGGTTTGATACTGGTTCGCCCAACCTGCGCTCGGTACTGGCTCGCCCAACCTGCGCTCGGTACTGGCTCGCGGAACTGGGCCCGTTTTTGCGTGTTTTTGCAGGCTTTTTGGGTTGCACCCTTTTGCACCCTGATTGCACCCTAATTGCACCCTAATTGCACCCTGATTGCACCCTTCAGCCGGTTGGCTTTTGCACGTTTTTTCTGCTTGTTTGATTGCACCTTTTTCTCATCCTCCTCCCCTCTTTTGCCCGTTTTTGCGTGTTTTTGCAGGCTTTTTGGGTTGCACCCTTTTGCACCCTGATTGCACCCTAATTGCACCCTAAGTGCACCCTGATTGCACCCTTCAGCCGGTTGGCTTTTTGCACGTTTTTCTGCTTGTTTGATTGCACCCTTTTCTCATCCTCGCCCTCTCTTTTGCCCGTTTTTGCGTGTTTTTGCAGGCTTTTTGGGTTGCACCCTTTTGCACCCTGATTGCACCCTAATTGCACCCGAATTGCACCCTGATTGCACCCTGATTGCACCCTTCAGCCGGTTGACTTTTTGCTTGTTTTTCTGCTTGTTTGATTGCACCCTTTTCTCATCCTCTCCCTCTCTTTTGCCCGTTTTTGCGTGTTTTTGCAGGCTTTTTGGGTTGCACGCTTTTGCACCCTGATTGCACCCTAATTGCACCCTAATTGCACCCTGATTGCACCCTTCAGCCGGTTGACTTTTTGCTTGTTTTTTGATTGTTTTTTTGCTTGTTTTGGGAGCGTGTCCTCTGGCACCCACGCTTCTGGCCTGTTTTGTGTGTGTTTTTGTAGGCTTTTTTGGGTTGCACCCTTTTGCGCCCTACTGGTTCGCCCAACGGGCCCGGGGGGATTTTTTTCAATGGTCTGCCCAACGGGCCCGGGGGGGATTCGTTTTTCAATGGTCCGCCCAACGGGTCTGCGGGGTAGGGGTCGGGTTTTTTTCAATGGTCCGCCCAACGGGTCTGCGGGGTAGGGGTCGGGTTTTTTTCAATGGTCCGCCCAACGGGCCCGGGGGGGTTCGTTTTTCAATGGTTCGCCCAACGCGCCTGGAGGGGTTTCGTGTTTCAATGGTCTGCCCAACGGGCCCGGGGGGATTCGTTTTCTATGGTTTCGCCAACGCGCCGGGGGGAATGCGGTTTTTTTCAATGGCTCGCCCAACCCCCGTTTTTGATACTGGTTTTCGGCTCCAACCCGCTGGGGCTTGATACTGGCTCGCCCAACCCGAGTTGGGTACTGGCTCGCCCAACTGGGCCCGGTTTTGCCTGTTTTTGCACGATTTTGGGATTGCACCCTGTTGCACCCTGATTGCACCCTAATTGCACCCTAATTGCACCCTGGTTGCACCCTTCAGCCGGTTGGCTTTTCGCTTGTTTTTTGATTGTTTTTTGCTCGTTTTGGGAGCGTGTCCTCTGGCGCCCACGCTTCTGGCCTGTTTTTGTGTGTTTTTTACAGGCTTTTGGGTTGCACCCTTTTGCACCCTGATTGCACCCTAATTGCACCCTAATTGCACCCTGATTGCACCCTTCAGCCGGTTGACTTTTGCGAGTTTTTCTGCTTGTTTGTTGCATTTTTCTCTTTGGCCCTCCCTTTTTGCCGTTTTTAAAGAGAACCACACAAGCTTTTCAATGGCACCCTTTTGCACCCTGATTGCACCCTAATTGCACCCTAATTGCACCCTGATTGCACCCTTCAGCCGGTTGGCTTTTGCACGTTTTTCTGCTTGTTTGATTACACCCTTTTCTCATCCTCCTCCCCTCTTTTGCCCGTTTTTGTGTGTTTTTGCAGGCTTTTTGGGTTGCACCCTTTTGCACCCTGATTGCACCCTAATTGCACCCTAATTGCACCCTGATTGCACCCTTCAGCCGGTTGACTTTTCGCTTGTTTTTGATTGTTTTTTTGCTTGTTTTGGGAGCGTGTCCTCTGGCACCCACGCTTCTGGCCTGTTTTTTGTGTGTTTTTGCAGGCTTTTTTGGGTTGCACCCTTTTCCCAACGGGTCTGGAGGGGTTTCGTTTTTCAATGGTCCGCCCAACGGGTCTGGAGGGGTTTCGTTTTTCAATGGTCTGCCCAACGGGTGTGGAGGGGTTTCGTTTTTCAATGGTCTGCCCAACGGGTCTGGAGGGGTTTCGTTTTTCAATGTTCCGCCCAACGGGCCCGGGGGGATTCGTTTTTAAGTACTGGTTCGCCCAACGGGTCTGGAGGGGTGGGGTCGGGTTTTTTTAAGTACTGGTTAGCCCAACGGGCCCCGGGGGGGTTCGTTTTTTTATGGTCGGCCCAAACGGGTTCGCGGGGGGTTTCGTTTTTACGTACTGGTCGCCAACGGGTTGGGATGGTTTCGTTTTATCAATGGTCTGCACGGGTCTGGAGGGGTTTTCGTTTTTCAATGGCCTGCCCAACGGGCCCGGGGGGGATTCGTTTTTGAGTACTGGTTCGCCCAACGGGTCTGGGCGGGTTTCGGATTTTATTTTCAATGGTCTGCCCAACGGGCCCGGGGGGGATTCGTTTTTGAGTACTGGTTCGCCCAACGGGTCTGCGGGGTAGGGGTCGGGTTTTTTTAAGTACTGGTTAGCCCAACGCGCCTGGAGGGGTTTCGGATTATTTTTCAATGGTCTGCCCAACGGGCCCGGGGGGGATTCGTTTTTAAGTACTGGTTCGCTCAACGGGTCTGCGGGGTAGGGGTCGGTTTTTAAGTACTGGTTCGCCCAACGGGCCCGGGGGGATTCGGATTTTTTTTTCAATGGTCTGCCCAACGGCCCCGGGGGGATTCGTTTTTCAATGGTTCGCCCAACCCGTTTGGTTTGCCGAGGACCCCAAACCCTAAAGGGACATTTGTGCGGTTTTGCGCTACAAAATGCTATTCTTCTAGGGCCTACATTTATGTAGGGCCTGTAAGAATAGCTCGTTTTGCACGGTTTTTTGCGCTACAAAATGCTATTACTACAGTCCGTACATGTATGTACACCCTGGAGTAATAGCTTTTTGCACGGTTTTGCACGGTTTGCCCACGCCAGCCCCCGCTCATTTGATTGGTTCGCCCAACCCGTTGGTTTCCCGAGCACCCCAAACCCTAACCCAAAAAGGGCTTGATCAGGCTCCGGGAATTCCCCCCCAGCCTGCGCAATGCCTCGAAACCTTTTTTTCTAGTGTTTTCGCTCGATCAGGCAATTCCAACTTGAGTGTGATCAGCCTCTTTTTTGCGCCAAAACGGGTCTGATCAAGCTTCCTCGGAAACGAGGAGGCCTGAGCGTGCCTCAAAAAACAGTTTTCTTCAAAGGAGGCTAGTCGAGGGTCCTGGGCCTCGGAGGCGCCAGGAAGTCGTCCAGCTGCCTCACAGCCGCCGGCCTGCCCCGTCTCGTCAGCCGGCCCGCCGCGTTGCCGCTGCCCTGCGGCGCCGGCAGCGCCAGCTTCAGCAGGGTCTCGCGCCCCTCCGTGCTGCGGACGGTCATGGAGCCCACGGCCCCCAGCTGCTGCACGTCGCCGTACTGAGGGTTGAAGCTCCTCGCCGCGTTCGTCGGCGCTCGGAAGGCGCCCGCGTCCTCCACCGCCTTCACGCGCCGGTCGAGGTGTGAGGGGTTTTTGGTTTTTCCTTGTTTGTCTTATTTTTTTTTTTTCTGTCCTTTTGCTTTTTTCTTTCTTTTATTTTTTGTTTTCCTTTCTTTTTTCCTTGTCCTTCTTTTGTCTTTTTTCTTTTTTTTATTTTTGGTTTTTTTTCCTGTTTTTTTCATTTTTTTATGTCTGCTCGTATTGGTTGTTCTTTTCTTTTTCGTTCTTTTCTTTTTGTGTGTTCCTTGTTGTGCTGGAACTTGTCGGCGTTGTCTTGGAGGACCCTGAGCTCCGTGGCCGGCTGCTTCTCCACGTCCTCGGGCGCGCCGTGCACCGTCTCGTGGGGCCGCGCGTTGTAGGCCCCGGCCGCCCGCTCAAAGTGGTCGCTCCACTGCCCGCCCTTGCGCGCCACCCTCGTGGCCAGGTCCTTCTTCAGCGTCTGGATGCCCCGGTCCACCCCGGCAATGGCGTTGCGGTCCTCGGGCCGCTTCGTGCGGTGCACGGCATTTTCGGGCAGCTCCCGGTCCAGCGTGGCGAACTCGTTGCCCAGGTCTGTCGTGACCACGAAGTTCCCGTCGTCCCCCGTCAGCTCCCGCGCGGCGCGCTTGGTGGCGCGGCCCACCGTCTCGGCGTTCTTGTTCTGCAGAGGTTCCACGGCGGCCTCCCGGGTGAAGACGTCCATCACCACCAGGCCGTACTTCGTCTTCCCCCGCGTGTTCTGGCTGATGTCGATGAGGTCGGCCTGCAGCCGGTCGTTGGGCCCCTCGGCGGCCGACTTGCCCAGCGCGCGCGGCCGGGGCGCCTGCACCTGCCGGCCCACGTCGGCCTTCAGCGCCTCGAAGGCCATGGCCTGCGTCACGTCGAGGTCGCGCTGCCTCGCAAGTCGGTACAGCTTCCGCGGGTCCCTCACGTTAAAGTCGTCGGCCAGGTCCCTCAGCGCCTCCATTTAGCTTTGTTGCCCCAAAAAAGGGCTTCAGCAAGGTTCCCGGGATGCCGGGAGGCCTGAAGACACCTACTTGTTGCCCCAAAAAAGGGGCTTGCGCTGGCGTCCCGGGATGCCGGGAGGCCTGCACACACCTACTTCTTGCCCCAAAAAAGGGGCTTGAGCAAGGTTCCGCGGATGCGAGGAGGCCTGCTCACACTACTTGTTCTTCGGCCCCCGCTGCGCCTGCCAGGCTTCAAGTGCGTCCAGCCGGGCCTGGAAGCTCTTGCACACCCCCCACAGCACGCTGGTGAGGTGAGAGTAGTCAAGGGTAACCATCTCCGTGCCGTCGCTCCACCGCGTGGTCCCCGTCACTTCGTTCCTGCGAAGTCGTCCGAGGCGAAGCCCAGCCTTAGGTCCCCGTTCATGTCCGGGCGCTTGTACTGCTTGGCCTCCACGGAGTCAAACAGCTGCATGCTCGATACGCGCTTTTTGACTTGAGCGTTGCTTAGAAGTGCAGGCTCAGAGATGCTGGTGGAGTGACGATGCGCGTCCACTCCATTCTCCTGCATCTCATGCGGAGCCTGTCGGAATACCTCCCTGAGGTCACAAAAAAGAGGTATGTTGCACATGCATGCAATGCGTGCATGAGTGTGCACGGGAGGATGCGTCCTCCTGGCAGGGGCCAGTCCGGGCTGGCAGAATGCCTATGGCATTCGTCAAGTGCGATGCGTGCGCTGCGTGGGCTTTGCTGCGTGTGCTCGAAATGGTCCTGCGGGAGTATCGAGATGCAGTAATGCAACGAAACGTCGGGAGCTGACCAGCTTCCATTCATGCGAATGCATGCGTCTCTCAATCAGGCCGTGTGGAGGCTGCATGCCACCTGGGCCGTGAAAGGGTGGGAGGGTGGGTTCAAAAAGAACGGAAGAGGGGTCAAACCCTCCAGGCATGTCCCTTACCGAAAGGCTTGAAGCAGAAATGGCACGCGGCCGAAGATTCAACCAAGATTAAAACACAGGGGAAAAGACAAACCCCTAGCGTTAGAATCTTGGTCACTGCTTCAAGCCTAAAGGGACATGCAGGAAAAAAGCAATCGATTGGAGCAAACTCGATACGCGCTTTTTGACTTGAGCGTTGCTTAGAAGTGCAGGCTCAGAGATGCTGGTGGAGTGACGATGCGCGTCCACTCCATTCTCCTGCATCTCATGCGGAGCCTGTCGGAATACCCCCACTTTAGAGTTCTAAGCAAACGGTCAAATCACCTTACCCACTCTTTAGTGCGTTTGCGCAGCAGCCACGTGCTCGGGTCTCCACGGTGCGTCCGCAGGGTGAAGTGTGAGAGCTGATGCGTGAGGCCAGAAATCATGCGGCCTGAAGCGCACTCTTGCTTCTAAGCGATTCTGGAAAGCGGAAGTATTACCTCTGCTCAGTTGGTCTGCCCAGATGTTGTGTTCCCCTGGCATGTGTGACGCGATCACGGACCATTTGTGCTTATGGGCCCAGGCAGCAACAAGTTGCACAAAGACTTGCAAGGGCCAAGAAGTGGTGAACAGCTTATTAACACCGGCTTCGGAAGCCGTGTTATCTGTTCCTGTGGGCATGCAAATGCCATGCACGCCTTGTCCCTCGCAGGACCACGCGATTCGCATGAGTGCTAGTTGGGCCAAGGTTTCGAAGCATGCGATGTAACGCTGGGCTTCTTTGGTCAGGCATGGCCATTGTTCCTGGACTTCTTGGAATTGCCATGTCTCTGCAAACCACGCAACGGAGTTGCGGGAGATGAACCAGCCTCCTATGCCTACTATACTGCCCTCGGCGCATGCATCTGCGGCGGCTTTGCAAGCCAGCGTCGGTTTGCTTCTCAGCGGGCATGCGAGGTCTAGATGGAAGCGTTGCAGCAGCCATTCTACGCTGTGTTTGCTTATCTTGGATAGGCGAGTGTGCTCTGCGGAGGCGTCCGCTATGCGCACCCAAGCGGATTTGTGGCTAGGCACAACGCGAGGCAGGTCGGCTGGCGTGCGGATGCAGGCCCCTTGGAATTCTAGAACTTTAGAGCCTATTGGCATAAAAATGCCACGCGCTGCTGATTTGAGCACGGCTTTGGCGTCTAACGCTGAAAGGAAAGATGGCCATAAACGCGCATGGACAGAGATCATGCAACCCGGCGGCGAGTGCAGGTCTGTGTACAATGGCGCTAGCCAGGATCTGAGTTCGGTAGCCCAAATGAGAAGTCCTAGAACCTGCTCTAGGAGTTTGCGCTTGACCTTTCCTGCTTTGAGCAGCTCGTGCAACTGTCCTTTCAATTTGATAGTTTTTTCCGGCGTGAGTTCGATGGTCTCGTGCAGGAAATTAATGCGCCACCCACACCACGTGAGGTTGTCCTGAAATTGAACCTTCTTCCAGGAGATCGGGGCCGATATGGCTGCAAAAAACATCACCATGAGGGCCAGCTGCGAGTCTGCGTCCTTGCGATGCAGTGCGGCTAAAAGGTCATCTACGAACAACCATGCGCGATGCGGGTGTAGTCCCAAAATGCCGCGCAGTAGTCTGAGGAGGAATGCTCCGGTGCGCTGCCACCAGTATGCAGAGAAGCGTGCTCCGAAGTGGCACACTCTATAATGGTACAGGACATCGGCCACCCGAAACAAAAGCAGGCCATGTTCACTGGGGTGCACTTGGATCTGCTTGTGCGCTGCTTTGAAATCAAAGCTTGCCCCCACAAAGGACGAGCGCGTGTCCTCGGGGAGGAAGGCTAAGCGCACGTCTGAGGCCATTGGCAGGCTGATGCGTTCGGGAATTGCGCACTTGGGGTTCACCCCACACACAGTGCTGTCTAAGACTAGTCGCGGGTCTTTGCCTTCAGCATGCACGACGTTGAGCTTCCCGACTGCTATGCCTTTATGCCAATGCTGTCTGGCTTGTTCGATGGACATGCTGGTACGAATGACCCATCCGTTTGCAATTTCTTTTTCTAGTAAGGCGGACACTGTTTCTGGTTCCGCTTCAGCGGCCTTCCAGTTGCCGATGCACTCGGTGAGTTCACTAGGCAGGTCTGCCTGGGGTTTTGGCGGCCACTGCGTGCTGCGCGGCAGCTCTGACACCGCCCCTGTTGGCACGCCTTCTGCTAGCAGCGGCACTAGCTTGAGGTCGGGGTCATTGGATGCCGTCGCTAGGGCGTGCAAAAGTAATTGCGTGCCCTGCTCCGATCAAAAAGAATCAAAAGAAAACTTTTGGAGCAAGCGCTGGGGCTGCTCATCTGGGCCACCAGCCGAAGCCTAGAATTGAGATCTTGGCTTGCGCCTTTATATGCGGATCTGCATTCGCCGCCAAGCTGCATGATCTCAGCGAACGCACGGCGCTGAACGCCAAAGCCGTACCCCAAAGGTATTAGAATACCAACAAACCCCAGTACGCAGCCCATCCGACTTGCCTCGCGTGGTACCCAGTCACAAGACGGCTTGGGTGCGCGTAGCAGACCCCGCTGCCGAGCACACTCGATTGTGCAAAACAAGCAAAGCCAATGTAGAGTGGCTTCTGCAATGCTTTCAAGCTTGGCATGCCCGTTGCAAAGCAAGCCAATCCTGGCATGCAAAGCAGACGCAGACGCATGTGCCGAAGGCACCAAGGTGGGCATAGGCGGCTGGTTCATTTCCAGCCGATCCGTTCGCTCAAATCTGGGACTTAGCAGCAATGGCCGTGCCTCACCAAGGAGGCCCATCGCTATATAGCTTGCTTCGAAACCTTGGCCCAGCTTGCGCTCATATCGCGTGGACCACCGAGGGCCAAGCAGTGCACGGCCTCTGCATGCCTTCCAGCACGGACAACACCGCATCCGAAGCCGGAGTGAACAAGCTGTTCACCGCAGCGTGGCCTTTGCAGATCTTTGTGCAACTAGTAGCCGCATGGGCCTACAAGCGCAAATGGTCAGTGCTAGCGTCGCACATCCCAGGCGAGCGCAACGTGTGGGCTGATCAGCTCAGCCGCGGAAACACATCCGCGTTTGACAGCAAGCCGCACGCTTGCTTTACGTTTCGCCCACATGATTTCTGGCCCCATAAATCCGCGCTGTCATTGCACCCGGCCGACGCACCATGGCGGCCGGAGCCTAAAAGTGCTGCTTGGAACCCTGAAGTCGGGGCATTTGAGCAGGGGGGTGCAGGCACAGGGAAACGACACGCATTGTTTTTCTCCCCGCACCCCCGAGCCTTCACTTCCAAGCAACGCCTCAAAAAGAAAAAACAAGCGTTGTCGGTCGTACTCTTTTGTCTTTCGCCGCATATTCCCTTACGGCTTGAAGCAGTGATCAAGATTCTAACTTGGATTTTGTGGGGCTTTGCCATTTTCAGCGGATCGCACGCGACTCTCTGCAGAAGCACTAAACGCGCTGGGATTGGTACGTGCTCGGGTTTTGGTACTTTCTTTGCCTTGCCCGGGGATACCAACTCCCTCCGGCGTCCTTTCGGCAATGGTCCCAACAAAGCAGTCAGCAGCTAGTTTTCGAGCGCGAGCTGCTGTTAGCCCGCAAAGAAGAAGGTACACGTACGTGGCATTTGATATCCACGCCTTCCAGGGGGGCAAGGAGTATTGGCCACGTGGTGAGCCGGGAGTTTTTGGCCCATCTGAATGGGAGCGCGATGCGAAGAGGAGAGTGGACGGAAATGAGAACGTCACTCTGAATGGGAGTGTGGGGGATTGGGAACGGGAATGCTGAAGTGGGATGGGAATGCGAACGGGAATGGGAACGGGAATCGGCATGAGAACGTGAAAGGAAACGGAAATGGGAATGGCGGTAATCAGAATGGGAGAGCAACCTGGTGGAAATACACCACATTCCATTGATTTTGCTTGTAAAAATCGCCCCACCAATTTTTCCCTTAAATTGGAATCACACAATGCATATAGGCTTGTGTGCATAGCCTCTACCATCCTCGGGAAAATACAAAAATGTGTGCTGTGTAAATGTGTGGAAAACGATTTGGAAGCGGGGTCCTGCACAAAAGTGCGTGGTGTTGGTGGGACACTTTGGTGTGAACAAAACTTCCAGAATGCTAGTGACAAAAAATGCATTCAACATGTGTGATTTCTAGTGCAGTGGCGAATGTTGCAGCCAATTATGCTGTCAAATCAGGTTCATATGAATTTCCATTTCACATGCTGGAACTTGGAAAGTACAACCGAAAGAGAGATGGGATCATGTGATGCAGTCGGATGAGAACACATTTTTTCAATTGGAGAGACAAAACGGTTGCTGTTGTATGAGATATCTTGCCTTTTGGTATAGATTCTTGTGGACATTGTACTTTTGATTCACTTGTGTTTTTTCTATTTAGCACAGCCCCTGGCTCAAAAATGATCCCACAAGCCGCAGTAGAAACTGCCCCTACATTCGACACAATCGATAATTTGAAAAACAGGAAGTCCCAAATGACGGTTGTAATCCATTAAACAAACACATCGAGACCTAAACAGAAGAGTCACTTTGCTGTACACGCTCGCGCAAGCATTGACATACGGTCCATAAAATGCAGTCGCTCGCGCGCCAGGCGAAGAACTTTTGTTTGAGAGTGGTATGAGTGGGTATGAGAGTAAGGGTCTAGTCTAAGAGATGGTTGAACATTTCCACAAAAGGGTGCTGAGTGTATCCCTGGGATGTTGTCGTTGTAGCAAAGAACGGGCTCATAAAATGCCTTGTTAGTGAATGCGGTTCCAACGTCCATCAAAACTATGTTATACCAGTATACAACATCCGTCGTACAAACACAAGAACAGTTTTCGATAGGCGATTTGGATTGTCCACATGCCTGAAATGGGTGCCCCGGCTTCACGGACCCGGGCAGCGTTCACATCCAACTCATCGAACGCGAGATGGCCGTCGCACCATGGAGATGGCTGAGCAAAAAGTATCTCGCGAAAGCTCGCTGTACGTGTCGGCCGCACTCACGGCTGCAGAGGGTGATGGGCCCTGAAACCCTCTACGACCTTCAGAGTGATGAGGGCCCAGAATGGTGGTGCTCTGTTTTTGGTTGTTCTTTGCTGTGTGTAACACGCAAAGATGTGATGTGTCCAGACAATAGTTTTGGACTTAATTCGTTTGTGTGTGTGATACTCGGTGGGATGAGCACAATGATGAGGTGATGCTACGGTTGAAGAGAAGCTGGGTTCATCGTTGCTTAAAGTATTGTGAGCAATGTTCCTGTTGCACGATCAGCACATAAGCGTCACTTTTTACTTTTTCCTCAATGTTTGTACGAGTGACATGTCAGGTGCACATCAAGCCATAGCGTTCATTGCAATCACTTTGCAACATCTTGATGCAGTGGTTGGTGTTGCAAGGTTGTTTTTGAGAAGGAGATACATGGACAGCGCGAACATAACCGAGGCAGAATGGCCTTTGCAGTCTTGACGGGTGTCGGCTGGCTGTGACGCATGGGCTTCCGGCAAGTGTTGAAACACATGCAATGTTCTCTTTCTTTCTGATTTCCAAAACAACATTTGCAATTTGCCACATCAGAGCAGGGCCCTAATTCTTTGCCAGCTTTCTAGGTCAAAGCGTGTTCTGGAAGACCTAGAAGTGTCATCCACGCTCTGTCAAAGCTTTTGCAAAGTCGCTTCGCGTGTACCAGTTCTTCCTTTCCATTCGCATAGGCTGAGATTGTCTTGCCAAACAAGGGTTGCCTGGGTATTCCAACGACGCGCATTGCAGCCGATGCTGAACGCTGCCAACCGTCAGTACCTGCACAACGCCTTTCGATTTTTGCGCGGCGGTCCGTTGCTTTTGATTATTGCGCTGCCGCTGCGCTGCCTCTGTCGAAACCATGTTTCGCGTCCGCTTTGCGATGTTTTCCTTGACCATGGGATACGGAGAGGGACGCATTGTCGCAGCTTCGTGTACCTTCGTGACCGACACGCCGCAATGCTGGCAGCTCGTGTACCCGCAACGAGTGCGCGGGCGACTCAGGCGTGCGCAAGCGCCTCAGAAGCAAGAAGTGTTGCATGTTCCCGGCGCAGGTGGTATCTACTAATAACCTATAACCTTCCAATACTAACAGGTCAGCTGTTAGTATAGGATATTAATTGCCTAGAATCCTGGAAGGAGTATAACATATAACCATAACATAGCAAGCTATCATAATCTACTAAGTTAGGCTCAGGTAGATTATGTACTAATATTCGGCCGCCGCTGCGCCGATACTGTCCTCCGCTGCGTCGAAGCCAGTGCGCGGGCGATGGCGTGCGCAAGCGCCTCAGAAGCAAGAAATCTGGAGCGCATCAGAAACACATCCGGACGCTGCGTTGAAGCCATGCATGCGTGATGGCGCCGCTGAAGCCATGCTTGCGTGATGGCGCCGCTGAAGCCATGCTTGCGCGATGGTGCCGCTGAAGCCATGCTTGCGCGATGGCGCCGCTGAAGCCATGCTTGCGCGATGGCGCCGCTGAAGCCATGATTGCGTGATTGCGCCGCTCAAGCCATGCTTGCGTGATGGCGCCGCTGAAACCATGCTTGCGCGACGGCGCCGCTGAAGCCATGCTTGCGCGATGGCGCCGCTGAAGCCATGCTTGCGCGACGGCGCCGCTGAAGCCATGTTTGCGCGACGGCGCCGCTGAAGCCATGCTTGCGCGATGGTGCTGCTGAAGCCATGCTTGCGCGATGGCGCCACTGAAGCCATGCCTGCGCGATGGCGCTGCTGAAACCATGCTTGCCGGATGGCGCCGCTGAAACCATGCTGGACCACTGAAGCCATGCTTGCGCGACGATGCTTGCGCGACAGCGCCGCTGAAGCCATGCTGGCGCGATGGCGCCGCCTCTGCGTGGATATTGTGCCTGCACATCCGCCTTGCGACGTTCGCCGCCGCTGCGTCGGTTCCATGCTTGAGAAAAGGGGCCGCCGCTGCGTCGAAGCGATGCTTGCGCGATGGCTGCTTTGCGCATCCGCCCTGCGACCCACTCTGATAAAAGGATAGCCAGGGAGATCCAAAGTGCTTTGATAAGAGTGACGGCCGTTCATCGCACGTGCTGCTTGATGATGATGAGGACATCGACGTCAATCCCAGTGACATTCGAAAACACCGGGTCGCTCGAAAACTGAAGTGTGCTGCTGCAGTGGGTTAGAGTGGGGTGCGATGGTTCGATGGGTTTTGCAGGTTTGGGCGATTTGAAAGGACCCGATAGGGCTCCTGTCGGCAAGGGCGGCCGGCCAACGGGGCTGCTCGTACCGCAGGTTGTGTTGACGCCGATGTAGGACGAGGTGATTGAGGCGCACGTTCTTGAATCAACTCCATTTACTATTTCGGTGGGCAGGAGATGTATGGATATGGTTTGGGGTATTCATTCATCTGGAAGTTTGGGCGCGAACCTACTCTGTTATGCCGCTATGCCCGTCTGCGGGGCGCGAGCCTTCTCGCTTATGCCCGTCTAGCCGCACGGTGGCGTTGGACGTCATCATTTTTTCTCCCGCGCAAGACGGGGCGGAAACTACCCTGCTATGCCGTTGTGTTAACGCTCCAACATTGTGCACTACTTTTTAGGTCCAGGGCGAGAATGAAGGCGAGGGGTCTGCGAGGGACCCCAAAAAAAAGGGTCAAACTTTGCACGGGGACAATATTGATGATGACAAACACGCCGACAGGCGTGAGGGGCTATAGAAGGGGGCAGGGAAGCACAACTCAATCGACGTGTATCGGACTTCCTTGATGACCTTCACGTCCGCTCGCAGCAGCCGGATCGGGTTGTCCATCCCCTTCCTCGCTTGGAGCATCGCCTGTATGCTCACACCCGCATCCGGCTCAATGCTGGTAAAGCCCGTGTCTGGAACCCCGCTGGTATCGCCCCGCCGGAATCCAACACCTCCCCCACTCTGCGGACGTTTTGGGTTGGGAGCCAGGCCCTCCCTAGCGGCATCCGTGTCCGTGGCACTCCGCTTGGGAGTGGCGAGCTCCAGGCTGCCTGGCCGCCCTCAGCGCTGACCATGCAGCCCTTCTCGACCAGCTCCCCGGCCTGCCGGATCTCCAGGCAGCTTGGTTGTTGCTCCTATACCGCGCCGCTGCCCGCGCCCACTACGTCCTGCGCGTCCTGCCCCCGGGGTAGGTTGCCTCCTTGCGGCGCCGGGCCTCCAGAAGGGCGGCGGGTCGGGTCGGGTCGCGCCGAGAACGGGCCTCCCTAGCGGCGGTGAGCGGGGACACAATGGTCGTGTCAACCGCGAGCTGGGCCCCATTCCATAAAGGGAGCCCGTTGGCGATGACCTCGATGCGACGGTCATCAAAGCGAGAGACCGCCACGTTGAGGTCACGGGCAAGGGTGTTCGTGGTCACTCGAGCCCCGGCCTCGCGGCACACGCGGGCTGCTGCACGCTCGAGCGGGCAGCCTCGACTCCGGAGTGCACCAGGCCGGGAGCACGCTGCACGGTGGTCGCCAAGAGGGTCAAGAGGGCGACGACACCGACAGGTGCGGGCGGACAGAGGCGGAGGCGCCGCAGGAGGAGAGCCAGGGTTCGGAGGGGAAGGTGAGCTCAGGGCAGGTCGGAACGGTGGTGAAAGGCCGACTGCTGAATGGGCCAGTCTGGGAAAACAGAAGGGCCTGCGAGGGCACATCCAATTGAGCCAGGAGCTCCGTCTGGAGATGCGCGGCGACTGCGGCCGCAGCTGGCGCCTGCCAGCCCCGCGCGCTGGGTTGGGTGGGGCCGACGGGCTCACCGGCTCCAGCGCGGGAGCTGGCGGTGCAGCACGGGAAGAGTGTCGGCCCACGAGGCCCAATACGCGGCCGGAGCGAGGGCGACCGCAGACCGCAGGTTGAGGCCACCTTGCTGGAAAGGGAGCTGGGCAAGGCGGAGCGCGTGGTCCGGGAGCGGGCCGGCCCCCAACAAATCCGCAAGGCAGGCGGCGACAGCCGCGTCATGGGCTTCCGCAAAGGCGAGCGGTGGCAAGGACCGCAGAAGGTGACAGCAGCGCGGGGAAGCACAAAACAGAAGCAGCAACCACGCGGACTGAAGGTCGGGCAGCGAGCGGATGCCTTGAAGGAGCGAGTCCTGCTTGGCGGGCGGCAAGGCTGGGTCACCGACCCACACCGGGGCGTCAGTGGAGCCAAGCTCACGGATGCCTGGCGGCTCGAGCCCGGCGGCGTTCCAAGCCCTTGTGTTGCCTTGGTGGACTTCGATGCGCGCATGCCGGAACAGGTGCTGGGACAGTAGGTCGAAAACCACACGGGCCCGGGCTGAGGGGACGATGACATAAATGTCATCGAGGTAGGCAAACACGAGCTCCCCTGGGCGAAGGTGGCGCTGGAGTTCTACCAGGGCCGGGTGCTGACCCAATGCATAGAGTGCTGGGGCTTTTGACGCCGTCAGCCGCCTGGCAATGCTCCGCGGTCTTTCCCGCGTGCCCGGTGCTAGCGCCTGTCTCCCTTTCGTGCGGCAGTCTTACACGGCACCCTCTCGGTTTGTTAGCATGATGCTGCAGGTCGGCCGCGCGCGATCGACCAGGCAGAAGGCGGTGAACAAGGCGACCCGCTCATGCCAACCCCATCCACGGACAGGATTGTGGCATCGGTGCCGGCACGTGTGGAGAGGGCGAACTGAAACGGCTGGCAGGCCTCCTGCAGGTTGGACGAAAAAATTTTGGGCAAGGGAACGGGCCACAAGCCGACGAAGGAAGTCACCGACCACTATGCCCCTGACACGACCATTTGGTTTCTGCAGCGCCACGATGCGGCCAAAGCCAATGGCGGCGGCGATGCCAGGGGGAACCTGCGCCCTCAGTGGCTGCTCGGACGAAAGCAAGACCAGATGCTTCGTCATCCAAAACAAGGCGGCACAACTCCGAGGTGTGGTCACTGGGGCCCGCTGCTGCTCCTTTACGGGCACGGCGCAGGTTTGCAAGGAGCGTGTGGGCGGAGAGCGCGACAGGGGCCTCAGGCTGGAATTCCAAAAGCGCCGGGTCCAGGGGCTCGTACGGCTGGGCGGGTCGCCTGGCTGGGTCGCGCAACTCGGCAAGGGTGTGCTCCGACAAAGGGGCCAAGGGGCCGGCGACGAAGGCTGCTGCTGACCAGCCTGGCTGCACGCTCCGCGCGGCGGTTGTTTTGCTCGGGAGGCGAAACCGGCGGTTGGGCGTCACCCTCAGTGGCTGGGATGCAACGGGTGGCACTCTGAAGGAGCAGCTCCCACCGGCCGGCTTGGAAGTCCAAAAGCCGCGAGCGCCACTCTGGTTTTGTGAGGCGGTGGGTGCCAGGGGGGCGGTGGAGCAACAAGCGGGGCAGGAGCAGCCACAGTGTCCAGGCCCGCACCTGAGCGGGGGCATCCTCGGGCCGCGCGACATCAATTGCCCGAAGAGCCAACGAGAGCGCTGCACGGAAAGGTCCTCGGAGGAATTTGGGCGGGCACTGGAAAAAGAGACAGCGCTGTTGAAGGAGCACCTGCAAATCCACCTGGTCAAAACGGGCAAGGGCAGAACGAATTGGGGGGCTGTTTAAGTCCGGCATGCGTGGCAAGCCCGCTGGAGGGGCTGTGTCCGAGTCGGCCTCGAAACGCGCACTGCTTGCCCGACGTCTGGTGTGCTGCGGACAAGGGCTGTCCCCCTGGAGCGGGCGGTCGCGCGCGTCTGCCGCGAAGCGGGGGGGCGGGTGGCCATGCACGTCCGCGTGGTTGAGATGAACGTTGATGTCCCGGTGTCCGATGCCCGGTGCATCGAGATCCTGGCGTCGGCATTGCCGGTGTGGCATGGCGCCCAGGTGGCCATCGACACAACGTTCGTGAGCCCGATCGGGAGGGACGGCCAGCCCAGGGGCCGCAGCGCCAGAGAAGCCGGGGGGGTGCTGGAGCAGGCGGCCCGGCGTAAGCGGGAGACAACTTACCCGGAGCTGCTTGCTGCGCGGCGGTGCCGCCTCGTTGTCTTCGGCGTCGAGGTTGGTGGCAGGTGGAACGGCGAGGCGAGGGAGTTGCTGCGCGCCCTAGCCCGTGCCAAGGCGAGGGAGCGGCCTCAGTGGCTGCGGGCCTCGGCTGTGCAGGCCTTCCACCAGCGCTGGTCCGGCATTATTGCCGTTGCGGCGCAGAGGGCGCTGGCTGCCACTCTGGCTGGCCTGCCAGGAGCGGGCCTGGACGCCTTGGATGGCACCGCGCCGCCCTGGCCCGAGGTGCTGGCGGCCGCACGCCTCGGCGAGGCTGAGGAAGCCAGCCGGCTGCCGCTGCGGGCCGGCTGATGGGCCCCGGGCCGTGGCGGCACGACGGCGGGGAAGGCTCCTCCGCCCTTGTCGCCGAAAGCGCTTCACCCTGCTTGCACGAAAAACAAAATGTCTCACCCTCGCTGCACGGAAAAAAGGCGCGGAGGAAAAACACAAAAAAACGCGCACCTCCATCAGGGCGACCCGCGGAGTGAGCGGGGGAGCTGGGCGCGGGCGGGGCGCCGTCCGCCAGCGGCTGGGCGACGGGACGGGGGTCGCGAGGCAAACGTCCTCCTCAGGAAAACGAAGAGGAGGCGGGCCTGCCGGCGGCTGGGCGACGGGGACGGGAGTCCCGAAGCCAACGTCCTCCTCCGGGAAGCCAAGAGGAGGCAGGCGTGCAGGCTGAGAGGCAGCAAGGGGTCTCGGGACTAGAGCAGGGGAGGGGTCACGCTCGGGTGCCGGAAGCGGCTGGTCCGGTACCGGCAGCGCAGCGGGCTGCAGCGGGACCACCGGTGGCGCAGGCTGAGCGCCCGAACGCAAACGATCAGCCAACACAGACAAGTCAGAAGCAACACGCTCGCTGAGGAAGACCTGCAGCAACGCTTCCTGAGCGGAGGCAGGGACATAGCTATGTGGTGTAAGGCATCGCTCCAAAACCCACCGAAAATGCACAAGCGTGTGGGTCGGCAAGGCGGTGCCCGCCTCACGGAGCGACGGCACCAGCAAGGCTTCGGCCGCAGGAACGCGTCGACCAGGAACCGAGACAGAGGCACTGGCGGTGAACGGCGGAGTTGAGACACAGCCGCCTGCCAACCGACGGCGAGAACGGGATGAGCCGACCATTGGCGTTCTGCATTTTGGAGCAAAAGGCCTCCGCCGGCAAGAAGGAGCGGCACGAAAAACAAATTGTTGACCGGAGGCACTTGGCCCTCTGCAGGGGGGGGCCGGGCAGCTGTCCAGGTGTGAGGACCTACCGCTGGCTGAAGCGCGGGCTCAACAAGATCCTGGGTCGCAGGCGCAACGGGAGCTGAGGCAACAAAAACATCAAGCTCGGGGGCCGCGAGAGCCATAGCAACGTCAGCGTCGGCAGAGGGCGGGGGCTGGACAGGCACAGGGTCATGCAGCTGCAGGGCGTGCCAATCAATTCCAAGCTGGCCACATAAGGCTTCAAGGTCGCTGTCACCGGTCGCCAACCTTGCCTGCATAGGGCGCATTGCATGCGCTGCACGTGGGCACGGGAACGAGCAAGGCACAAGGCATGGTATGAATGCCCGCATACAGGCCAGCGGCATGCCGTTGCCGGGCCGGCCCCCTCCGGCACAACCGTCAAGGCAAGCAGGGCAAACTGGCAAACATCTACATTTTGCGGCGGGCATGGCTGGAAGCCCGGGGTGACTTCCCCACTCGGGAAGGGAGTCGTAGCCACGGTGACCGCCTTGTTCGTGTCAACGCGTGGGGTGTCAGAACGCAATTCCGGCGAGGAGGGCACAAACTCGGGCCCTGATGCAGCAGGCGCGGACATGGCACGGTTGACCGCTGGTTTACACTGGTCCCCCCAAAACGGCTGACCGTTGCAGTTGCCGCATGGTCACGGGGACGGTCCCCCCGGGCCTGTTTTTTTTTTTTTTTTTTTCTTTTCTTTTTTTTTCTTTTTTTTTTTTTTTCCGACCCCCTCCTGGCCAGGGAGGAAGGCCGGGTGGGTTTGTTTATCCTGGGCTCACCACCCCAGCAGCGGTTTGTTCCCGCCACCCAGCGGTGCACGACGGCTTGTTTATCCCGGGACCGTCCCCCAGCAGTGGAATCCGTGGCGCCCGCCGCGCAGCCCAAAACAGAAACAACAACCAGGAAGGGGCAGCCCAAACACACAAAAAGAACAACAAACAAAGGAGACCCAAAAGAGAGAGCCAGGCAGCCAGCCAACACAAGCCTTGAGCCTTGAGCGAGCCGCACGCTCTCCGCGTGAGCTATCCCGCCCGGTGGCCTTGCTTGAGGCCCGGCGCTCAAAGGAAGCCGCCGAGGTCTTGGCTGACAAATGTTGTTTGTCCTTCCGTGCGGCGCGTGTGGGTGAGACGAGCAGTGAGACCTCCGACGGCTCGGGCGCCGGGCCATCAAGGTTGCTCAGGCCAGGAGAAGGCACGCAGGCCAAGCTGGCGGGCGCGCCTTGGCCCGAGCAAGCAGGCGCAAAAAGTCCGCAGCCTCTGTGCTCCAACAGCCGCCGACTTCGACACCAAACACGACCAAGCGGCAGCGGTCGCTGCCATGCTTGCCCGGGCCCGCGCCCGCTCTGTGCCAGATGACATTCAAGCCTCATGTGCCGCAGCAGTCGGCCCTCATTTCTGTTGCCGCGGGCGTATGCCACCAGCCCTCTTGCCCAGCCCGGAGCCGGCGCTCACAATCTTCACGGGCCCGTGCCAGATGTCAGCGACATCCTTGCTGACTTCCGGTACTCCGACAGACCGGGTCAGCACAGGCTGGCCTCCACAGCAACAGCCTTTGTCCTCCAGTGCCCGGGGCACCCTTAAAGAGGGGTACCTCGAACCTGCCAGGGTACTCAACCAAAACGAGTACCTCGAGGAACCTGGCCGCCCTCACTCTGAAAGGAAGGGGCGGACGCGACTTTTTCGGTGACCTGGCAGTGCCGGAGGCTGCAGCTCAAGCGCAGCAAGTGCACCGGTTTCCGTTTAGGGTGTTATTTTCCCTTATGTTTTAATCTTGATCGAATCTTCGGACGCGTTGCCGTTTTCTGCTTCAAGCCACCTAAGGGACTTGCGTGAGGGTTACCCCTCACTTTTTTGCGCCTTGCATCGCCATGGAACCGGCCACCGCTTCCTTTGCATTTTGCATCCACTTTGTGCATGCCCCGCTTTGTGCATGCTTGGACGAGACCAGCCTGCACACACTGCATTGTGTTGCTTGGTGTATGCGCAACAGCGTGCCTGACGACACGCCGCCGGCATCCCCAGCATCGATGCCGCAGCCGCTTTGGGGGAGCACTTATTTTCTCACGCCGGCCGAAGCCTTATGGCCTTTCCTGACCCTCGGCGAGCGAGCGTCGCTACAAGCCGCCGAGTGGTGGGTGCATGCGGACTTGCGGTGGTATATACGTGGCATGGCCGCATTGCCCGATTTACTTCGTGACTCCTCCAGCAGTGCATCTGAACAGGAGGCTCTTCGCGCCCGCCGCGCCAGGCGCGCCGGGTGACGCATGCCTGACTCACTCGCCTCGCGCCCGTGCTGGTGAACGAAGATAGTCAGAATGCCCTTGGTGTGGCGCGCACCGCAAGAGCACAACTATGCCTGGCTCTTTTGCCTGCTTGATCTGCATACCTCTCACCCGGAGCGGTCCCTCAGATATACTCAGCACCAGGCATGCATTGGCACCATTCCAGATTGCCTCAACCAGCGCTATAACAGGGCAACGTGTGACTGCTTCATTTTCATTTGCAGATAGCGCCTCAATGCATGCCGATGAGACGCATGGTGATGCACTGCCAGACCACTCCCTACATACGGTGCCGCAGCTGTTTCGCGCTTTCCTTGCAAGCCGCTTTCCGGCTTCCCTGCAGTTCGCAACGCATCGTGTGGAGCTTAGTCACACGTGACCGCTGCCGTTTGCCGAGTTTCCGTTTCCTTTATGGGTATGCACCGCTGATGCATCCCCGCAAAAACCCGCTCACTGCACCGCAGTTGCTTTGAGGGGTGGCCAGAGTGCGCAATGCGCTCGACCCGGACACATGCACCGCCGCGTGCGGGCCTTATGCGCAATGCATACGGTGTCGGGGCTTGCACCGCTCTTGCATCCCCACGAAAACCCGCTCACTGCACCGCAGTTTTCTTTTTTGAGGGGTGACCGGAGTGCGCAATGCACTCGCTTCAGGCACATGCGCCGCCGCGTGCGGGCCTTATGCGCAATGCATAAGTGTCGGGGTTTGCACCGCAGTTGCATTTTTTTTCCGCGCGCGCGCCTTTTTCCGCAGTGGCTTCAACGTGTTTCAGGGGGGATTTTAAGGAGCGCCTCCGGGCACGGGAGGTCTTTGCCGCTGTTTTTATGGAGGCCAGCTCCTCACGTGCAGGCGGGCACCCTTCACCGGACGCGGCTGCGCGCGGCAAACGGCTCCCCGCCGTCTGCCAGCACGTCACTGACCAAGGGCGGCGGCCCATCGACACCTGCGGCCGAGTGGGCGGGCAAGGGCAAGAGGCTGGCAGCGTACGCCCGGCTCGCGCCCGCGGCCAAGAAGGAGGACCAGCGCCGGGCAAAGGCAGCCGACACGGCGCCGCGCACACGAGGCGGCACACTTCTTGCACGCGCCCGCGCCAGCCGCTGCACGAAGTGCACGGTTTCCGGGCTGAAGCGCCCACCAACCTCAAGCGCAAGGACCACCAGCCTGCAGCGCGAGTCAGGGCGAAGGAGCTCCGGGTATGTGCGCTCCTTGGCCCGTCGGGCTTGGCGCAGGGCTGCGCCCTCGGCTCTGTTCTGGTAGCGCTGCGGCACCTGTAGAGGACAAGGCCGACACCAGCGTGGTATCCACAGCAAGTTGCATGCCACCCCACAGGGGTAAGCCATTGGCTATGACTTCAATCCGAAGGTCATCTCCGGGCACGCTGCCGACATTGAGGTCCCTGACCAATGTGTGCATAGCAACCACGGCCCCTGCTTCACGACACATGCGCGCTGCCGCCCGTTCAAGTGGGCCGCCCCGTGCTCGCAAGACACCAGATCGCGGACATGCAGAGCGGTGATCGCCAAGAGCGTCCTGCTCCCTTCCACACCGGCATCGCGCAGGGACGAAGGGCAAGGGCAAGCGCAGGCGTCGCAACAGCAACGCACGGAAATGCGCGGGCTCCAAAATGAACTCCGGGCAAACGGGGAGCATCAAGAAGATGGGCTGAGCACGGTCCGGACTGGGACAGCAGCATGGCTGCAGAGGCTGCATCCAAGTTGTCGCTGTGGGCAGCCGCACTTTGCAAGTCAAGAGCTGCCGACGCTGCTTTCTGCCACCCCCGCCCGATGCCAGGGGCATCGTCCTCAACATCATGTGGTTGCGGTGCATCGTCGCCAAGGAGTTGGTGCCACTGAGGGGCCTCAAACCCCTGCCGAGCGAGCAGGGTCACGGTTGCCTTGAGCGTGTCCAGGACACGGCAACAAGGCGCATCCGGCTCAAGTTGGCGTACAATATGTTGCGCGAGGTCGGGATCTCTGCGCTGGATCGCCGACAAGCTGTCAGCCCACGAGGCCCAAAACGCCGCGGGTGCATGCAACCGGGCTGAACGCAGCCCTAGTCCACCATGGCGGAAGGCAAGTTGGGACTGCCGACTGGCCGTGTCCGGGAGCGCCCCCCCGTCCTCTCCAAACAGCATTGCACTGAAACATCTCTGCACTGCAGCGTCGTGCTCAATGGCAAAAAGATCGGTGAGTTCTGGGGGTATGATACGAAGTGCATAGTTGGACCGCGACAGCAGCCAAGCGACCTGCAGGTCAGGAAGGGTCGGGAGGACCTGCAGGAGGCGAAGTTGTTTGTTGCGCACTGCGTCGAGCTGGGCCCGCACGAATGCATTTCCGCCCAAAGGGGCTCCTAGAACGGTAATCCCTTGCTCTGCCTCGGGGAGCTGAGCATTGCCACGCCACACATCTGCTGCACTGATGTCCGCCAGGCCTGGCGGCTCCACTGCGGCTGCGTTCCACACTCGTGTTTTTGCGTGATTAAGGGAAATGCGGGCACGTTCATACAGGCACCGGGACGCAGCCTGAAACAGCGGTTGTATGCGATCAGGCTGCGCTGTCAAGTACAAGTCATCCAAAAAGGCAAGGGAACGCTCCTCCGGGCGGAGCTCCGGCTGCAGGGCGACAAGCGCTTGATGCATGGCGAGTGCAAACAATGCCGGCATGAGCGGGTCGCCTTGCTCCCCGCCTTCTGCTTGCAACACACGGTGGGGCTGGCCTACACTGTCATGCCACACATAAGTTGACGGGGACCCATACCACATGCGGACGTAAGGGAGCAACCGGCACGCACCCGGCACGTCACGGAGTGCCTCGAGCATGGCCTGCCTACTCACGTGGTCGTAGGCTCCTACGCCATCCACGGACAAGACCGTTGCGGTCGGAGAAGTCTCCGTGAGGACTTGCAAAGTGTGGACTAAAGCCTCGGCGTCGGAGCGGGTCGACAACGCATACTGGTATGGGTGACAAGCCGCATCGAAGTGATCTGCAAATTGCTGCGCTAGAGTTCGGGGCACAAGCCGCCGCAAGAAGTCACCAACTACCAATCCCCGCACGCCACCGGACGGCTTTTGGACAGCGACAAGCCGTCCAATCCCAAGCCAGCCGCCTACTGCGGTGGGAACATCGGCTCTGGCAAGTCGCGCTGCAACTCTCCAAAGAACATGGGAGGACTCGTCATCATCCAGCACTAATCGCAAGATTTCCCCGTCAATCCACTAGGACCTGGCGCTGCTCCTTTGCGCGGGCGTCGGAGATTGGCAAAGAACTGGTCAGGCAGGAGCTCGGCGGGGCTGTCCGGGTTTCAAGCCAACAGATCGGGTGCCATGGGCTGATAAGCTTGGTCGGGCCGGCTCCTAGAATCGGTAAGTTGCTGCAAAGTGGCGGCATCACCTGGCGCGAGTGGCTCAGACAGCAGAGCTTGTCGAGCCGACGAGAGTTCCCTAGGCGCGCTAACCGGACAGCACGCTCGGCCCGCCGGGTGGCGTCATCAGCTGGCACCCTTGGACTGTGAGAGCGTGGAGGTGCCTCAGCAGGACCTGTCTGGTTCTCGTCCGGAAAGGACCCGGATACATTCACTAGCTGCTGCCACTCCCCACGAAAAAACGTGTCGAAGCGAGCCAAAAAGTCTTGCTTATGCCACCCGACAGCCCCCCAGGGCTGCATCGTTCCGCACCGCAACACGCCCTATTGCCTCAGATTCCAGACCAACAACTGCCAGTCCAGAGCATGCAAGCTTGCGCATATCTGCCTTGTGCCAGATTGCACGCAAAGTCAGGCTTCGCGCCCTACCTCCGAACAGGAGGCAGCTCGAAGCTTCACTCCGACTAAAAAACGTGCGGCCTAACACTGCTTGTTGAACTTTCACAGATTAAGTTCCACTTGCCCGCACCCCGCACAAACTCAGGTGCCGCAGCACGCAGGTGCACTCGCCTCAGATTTCATGCACGCCCAGTGCCTACTGCATTGCTCAGGCGCGCAACCTTGAAGGCTCCTCACTACGACGCGTTCTAGTGCCCCGCAAAGTGTTAATTGCATTTGCATGGCATGCTCGCTGGATTGTCACTGCAGCCAAGCATGGCGCGTGTTCCTGCTTAGCCATTTAAGCTATTCACCGCAATCCTCGCAACCGCCTCGCATTCATCGTTGTTTCCGCAATGAGCACCAACCTGCAGAAGCTCGTTGAGGAGAACAGAGAGAACCCCGAGTTCCTGCGAGAGCTCATCGCCGCATTTGCATCCGCCTCAAATTCAGCATCCGCATGCAACCCCGCAGAGCATGCCACCGCTCAAGATGCACCGCATGCAGACCTGCTGGAAATGGAGCCAACAGCAACCCAAGAGGCGGCTCCCGCATGCATGGCAGAGGAGCTGCCAAAGTGCAAAGCACCACCTGCACAGTTCCTCAGGCCAGACCCGCCGGCCCTGCCCGAGGATGCATTGCAAGACGACACGCCTGCCACTCACACGCATGCGCAGCAGGACGTCGAAGAAGTGGAAACCGACGGGGCCCGGCATGCATCGGCATCCGAGCCTCCAGCCGTAAGGGCTCCGTGGGCTGAGCTCACGGAGGAAGAGCATAAGCAACGAGAACGTGAACAGCATGCACGAGAGCAGCATCCGCAGCAGCCTTGGATCGAGCTCACGCCCGACGTGTTGCGTAGTGATCCCGGAGCCTGAAAACCCGCATGCATACGCTGAGAATCAGCCTCAGCACAAGGCTCCCCCAGCTGAGCCCAAGTTCAACGCACGGCATGCAGACGCACACTTCGCCTCCTTGGCCGCCTCATGAGCATGACTCCCGGCACCAGCCTGCATTGCAAGGCTTTCCTTGGCCGCATGACGGGTCCTATTGGGCCAACTATTGGAGCCTGGGCGGGGTCCCCGAGGCGGCGACACGCTACGCATCTACGCATTCCTACAGCATTGACCCGGCATACCAGGACAACCGCCGCATCCTGCCTTTTGAGGCCATGCATCCGGGCAATCTTAGCTCACGGCCCACGCCTTTGCCCGAAGTGCCTCGGAGACAGCAGCGTGCAACCTTTGTTTCGCAGCTAGATGCATGCATTCGCATTCCGTCAGTTCGCTTGCCCCGCACCATGAGGCATTTCCAGAACAGCGGCAGGCAATTCCGCATGCATTTTTATGATGATAATCAGCGGGCGAGCTGCGCATTACCTTGTGCCAATCCGCATTGCCCGTACGCAGCCGTCTGTGGCCAGTACGTGGACGGAGCCAACGATACGCATGACCGCCACCGGTGCAGCGGCTGCGCAGCCGATGCCCGGGACAGGGCATACTAACATGCATCATCGGCTTGGCATCCGCATTCACAGGATTTTTTTGCCTTGCCTGTACAGCAGCGCACTACGCATGCCCGCAAACGCATGCCGGCAGAAAAAATCAGGCCAAATGGCAAGCAAGCCCAAGCATGCCACACCCCCATTAGTTTTCTTGGCCAGATGCATAGCACCAGGTACAACGCCGGGCGCCTCCTCGACACGGCAGGATACTTCAGTGCTGCTCCGTTTGGCCCGGACCTTACTTGGCAGCCACGCCGCGTTGCCTTCACCAATGCCCAGAGCAGTGCCCCCTTGCATCCACCTTGCTGCGCAGTTTGTTACCAGCATGTTCCGTGCTTGCGGCCTTGACCCATCTTTCAAGTTGTTCTTCCACGCTCGCGGCCCCTCCCATAACAGCAGCTCCTATGCCATGGCGCATTCGCGAGCATTGGGGTTCAACATGGTCCGCGAAGCGACCCCGCGAGCAAGACGAGAGTGAACACTCCGAACATGCCTCAGTTTGCACAAACCACTCTTTCTTGCAGCCTACGGCCAAGCCGACACCCGCGCGAGCACCTCGGCTGGTGCCCACCCATAGCATGTCCAACTTGCACTCGCATCTGCCTGCATCAGCAAGCGGCATTACCTCCTGCCCGGCACCAGCATCCAACTCTCAGCCCCCCCCAACACGCATCTGTTGCAGCATCAACTCCGACCAAATGCCAGCAGCACACCGCATCGCGCAAGAATCGCGCCTGCATTAGCACGTGGGGGACTTGATGTACCGAGCCGGGCTGCGCTTTTTCCGTGGCCTGGGCAAGTTGCCTGCCCCTTGCAGCCACCTCCCTTTTGGAGGCAGTGGGCACATGCTCGGCCATGTACGTGACAGCGATCACATCCAAGTCACCCGAGGCCGCTTACGAAGCATCGCTGAGAGATTTTACTCCTTCTACGCTGGCCCAGTATTTTCGCTGCATTCAAGTGTTCCTGGCTTTCGCACACGCACTCGATGCCTCGGTAGGAGACCTTCAACTGGTGCACATCGTGGACCTGATGCATGCTTGCGACACATCACACACCGAGGACCGAACCAGCGTCCGCATCTCTCCCAAGCCTATGCTTAAAGCGCTTTCATGGCTAGCCCGCATAGGACAGATCCATTCTCTCATAGCACCGCTCGCCAACCAGCTGGCTCGGGCGTTCGCATCGCCACAGCAAAGCCGGGAACGCAAGGAAGCCTTGCCGCTCCCTTTAGCCGTCTTAGCGGCTTGGGAGCAGAAAGTCTGCTCAGCAGATTGCACGACCGGCCTACGCATCGCATCCTTCCTCTTGGCAGCACACACCAGCATGCGCTTCGGGGACATCCAGCGCATCCGCGTGCAAGACATCAGCCTCACTCAGCATGCCTTGCGCGGTTCATGCTGGGCAACCAAAACAGGCAGCCCTGGGCCTGCACGATCTTCGGGTTAACCGGTCGGGACGAAAAATCCTCTTGGGTTCTTTTCTGGCTTCGCAGTTTGAGCATTTCGGTCACTCATAGTGCAACCAGTGCGCTAGACCTGCCGTCGCCCGACTTTGTGCTGCCTGCTTTGGCATCCATCACTAAGGACCTAAGGGCGCACCTGCAAGTTTCCAAAGCCCCATGGCATACACACAAGCTCTGGCAATGCTGCGGTGGGCAGTCCAACTGCCGTGGATGCCCCGCACCGCCTCGCACTTGAATCACGACGAGGCCGAAGCATACACCTTGCATAGCTTGAAAGCGGCATTGCTTAGCGCCGCAGCGCAGCTTCGCCTGCCAGAGGAGTCCCGGCGTCAGCAAGGGCACCTTACCTCAGTGCAACTGTGCAGCCGGGACGACACAATCGAAAGCCTCTGGGTGCAGTCGCAGATCGCATCTGCACTGATAAGGGGGTGGCGCCCCACAAGACCCCAATCACGGGGCGGCCAGCATGCAGTTTTCAAACCAGCATTCTCGGTGGGGGCGGGTCCGATACCCACCAGCGTCACGCTACATGCATTGCCATCAGAGCTGAACATGTTCGTTTACGAAAGAGAGCAGCAGGCCCAACCCTGCACTGTGGACCCAGAGGCTTGGGCTGTGCAAGAAGTCGCCTCCTCCAGCGACTCTGACACTCCGAACTCAGAGGAGGGCAACTCACATGAGACACCACCCGCACCAGGGTCATCAGCAATCTGCCTAGCGCAGCTCACAATTGGGGCAGCAGTGCCAAAGGCAGGCAGTGCATGCAGTGCATGCAGTGTACAGCTCGAACGCAGATTTGCCTTCCGCCTTTTGCACAGCTTGCGGCCTCGGCATTACCGCCCCAGTGCATGGCATCAGTTACTTGGGCCAAGAGCACCTCTGCAAGCACAAGGCTTGCCAGCACGCTTTCTCGCTCATGCCGTGACAGAGAGAGCACTTGGCACGCACCCCCCTGGTATACCCTGCCGTGCCCGTTTCCCGGTCATGGCAGAATTGGCGGCACCAGTGACACAGCAGGCGCACTGCGCGCATTGCTGGCCAACCGAGTGCCGGACATGCTCGCTGAGCATATCCTGAGTCTCGGTTTTCAAGACATTGCCGATTTTGCATATGCATACTCTGATATATCAGACCTGAACACACTACTCAATGAGGTGCCTACAGAGATTTGGTCCGCATTGGAAGTGGCAGACCACACGCACTCCATTCCAGCCGCACGCATCAGGAAAGCATTCGAAATCGCCAGGGCCGCCTCATCACAGGAGATGCCCACATGCCCAAAGCGTTGAGCCAGCCATCAGGCCCGCCCGACGCAGAGACGCATGCATCACCGGCCATCGCATGGGCAAGAACATTTGCCTCCTAAACTGACCCCGGAAGTGGTGCAGGACCTGGTAGACAAATTCCAAAAGAACTACCCAGGAGAGCTCCTGGGACCGGACAGCATGCCAAGCATCCGCCTGCTAAGCATGGTCTACGAGATGACCAAATCCAAGCACTTTAAGTGGATACCATGGCAATTACGGCTCTCAGCACGCCAATACCAGGAAGCCGTAGAGGCGCGCTCCCACAAAGCCGCGCGCACCGAGACGCAGCTTCTGGCACACGCTTTCTTCGATGATACCCCTGAAATCAGCTTGGAGGGCAAGGCACTCACCACCGGCTGGCTGCATCGCATTCAGCAAGTGTTTCGCAACGCACTCGCCCTTTGCCAAGCAGTGCATCTGCTTAACGCCAAAGCACTAGACCAGCAAATCGCCAACATGTGCTTGCTTCAGCCGGACCCGGCCCTCTCACTCCGCACAGTTACAACTTCGGAGCTTCTGCATGCCGATCGCCAAATTTGGGGCACCATCGTCGACCTACTGCAACGCAAATGGTCCATGGACGATGCATTCCATGAGCTCACGCACGGCCGCATGGAAATACACTCCCTGCTCATGCTTCGCCCGAGAACAAGCAGACAGCCCCTAGAGGCGCCGCCCGCCAAGCGACCGACTAATCCAGCACGATCCGGCAAACGCCCAGCTCCCAAGCCGCCTAAGGCGGAACCACCCAGAAAAAAGGGTAAAGGGAAAGGAAAGGGGAAGACGCGCGACAATTGGGCGGCAACGCATCAAGGCAAGCCAATCTGCCGCAGATTCCAACAGGGCCTCTGCAAAACAGACACCTGCCAGTTCGCGCATGTATGCGCCATAAAAGGCTGCCAGCAAGCGCACGGGGCTTCGCAACCGCACCTGAAACAGTCCGGAGGCCGCTCCGGGCCGCCCCTCCGGACAGTGCAATCCCACAGCCGGTAGCACTCGGCACTGCCCACCCAAGTCGCACCGCGAGACAGCCTGCAACGCATGCTTTATCGCCCGCGAACGAGGCGCTCCAGCCCTCACTGTCTGCACCAACGCACCGTCCTGCAGCCAGGGATAGGACAGGCAACTCCGATGGCCCACCCAACATTGCACAGCTGAGGAGCGCATACTGCCCCACATCAAAGGAGGATTCCTCTTGGATGTTTTCGCAGGAATCCATGCACCCATTTCAGCAGCTGCCGACAAGCAAGGCCTCTCGCGTTTCGAGGCTTTTGGCCTAGAGGCCAATTCAGAGCACGCACGACATACTCGACGATGCATGCTTTGAACTGCTTATGCGCATCTCTTGGTCAGGCATCGTCAGCCTGATTACACTAGCTCCGCCGTGCAAGGAGTACAGTAGACTGAAACTCCACCCCGGAGGACCGAAGGCCTTACGCACTCCAACCTGCATGCACGGCGTGCCTGGCTTGTCTCCCGAAGAAGCATCGCGCGTTGCACAAAGCAGGGAAATCCACAGGAGGAGCAGAGAACTCTTCAAAGCAGTTGCCACACAAGGAGGCGTGGCAGTCTTTGAGCAACCGCCCTCGAGCATGGCACGGCTCGAGCCGGAAAACTTTCAGTGCCTCAAAGCCTTCCACGGACACTTGGCATGGGTGGATGCATGCCAGCACGGCATGTCTTTTGCAAAATCTTGGTGTTTCGCTTCAAACAACCCATGCATCCAGCATGTAGCAGCGCGTTGCAATCACCCAAAAAAGCACTGACCGCAGAATATCCCGCGACTCTGGCCGCAAGCCTCGTCACGCATTGTGCATTCAAAGTTCGAGGCGACCCGCTGGTACGCGAGCTTCAAAAACCCTGCATCCGTAGCCTGCATCCCAACAGACTCAAAATCTGTGATGGAGCCGGCGTGCATTCCACCGCAGACCATTCAGTACCCCAGCCCAGTCACCCGCTGGGAACGGTAGCGCACGCTTGGCTGCGGTGGGCAACAACACAAAATTTGATACCGAAAATTCTCGCCCACGTCAGCTCGGACACACCTGAGCCACCCTTGTCGGCCCAGGAGTCCGAAGAGGCAGCGCTGATTGCTTTCGTGGCAGTAAACCTGCCCGCCCCAACCAGCCTGGCTCCCGACAACGGCCAGCCGTACCGGCTGTCACTGCTGCATGCACTGGCCTCCGCATCGGATGACCCAGACATCAAACTCCTTCCATTGCTCTCCGAAGGTGTGCCCACAGGAGCCCTATCCGAATTGCCCCGTAGCATGCAATGGCCGCTCAAAGAGCACGCCGACCTGCCTCACGAGCTCACAGAATGCATGGGCAACTGGAAAGCCGCCGAAGCAGAGCCCAACACAGTGTCTGCCCTCTTGGATAAAGAAATCTCCAATGGGTGGGTCGTCCGCACAGAGATGTTCATAGAACAGGGGCGGCGCTGGAATAAAGGAATTGCAGTGGGCAAACTCAATGTGGTGCATGCAGAAGGGAAGGAACCACGCCTGGTCCTGGACAGCACAGTGTGCGGGGTGAACCCCAAGTGCAATATCCCAGAACGCGTCAGCCTGCCAATGGCATCCGACGTGCGCCTCGCTTTCATGCCAGAAGACACGCATGGTTCTTTCATAGGCGCAAGTTTTGATTTTAAAGCCGCACACAAGCAAATTCAGGTACATCCTAGCGAACATGGCTTGCTCCTGTTTCGCTTCGCAGACACTTTGTACCATTACGGGGTGTGCCACTTCGGAGCACGGTTCTCCGCATACTGGTGGCAACGCACAGGAGCTTTCTTGCTGAGGCTGCTGCACGGCATCCTGTCAGCACACCCGCATAGAGCTTGGTTCTTTGTGGATGACCTCTTGGCCGCGCTGCACCGCCCAGATGCGCATCAGCAACTGGCACTAGTTGTCATATTCTTTGCAGCAATTAGTGCGCCCATTTCTTGGAAAAAGGTGCAATTCCAAAACTGCCTGACGTGGTGCGGATGGTCAATCAACTTCAGCCTGGAAACGATTGAACTCACTCCACTCAAAACCCTGAAGCTGAAAGAGCAGCTGTTCGCACTGCTCCGCTCCAAAAGAATCAAAAGAAAGCTTTTGGAACAAGTCCTCGGGCTGCGCGGGCGTTCTGACAGCCCTGACCTGGAAGAGATGGTCCGGCAGATCCACATAATGCTCTTCGCCCTTGGCTCTTGGTGTTACTGGGAGTGGGTCCCCACTAAGAGCAACTGGGCGGATGCCATCAGCCGGTTGGGCCGGGCGGATCCATGGCATAGAGCGAGTGGTTTTTCCACAAAAGAGGCCTTTTTCCCGTTTGAGTTGTGGCAGTTGCCGCTGCCCGCCTTGGTGCTCGTCATGCAGTTTCTGTGAAGTGCTTTGGGGTAGTGCGTTGGGGGTCTCTGACCATGATGCCAGAAAGCATCTGTCTGTCAGGAGGAGAGGCCTGACAGATCCCGAAGCAAATCCCTATGGTAGGGTTTGGAACTGCATTGCATCGGGCCGGCGAGTGAAAAAGGAGGCGTGCTCCGTTCTAAGTGACATACACAGGAATGTGTGAATGCATTGAGTTTGGTAGGCCTGGTAGGCTTGGGTATGCATTTATCATTCCTTGGTGTCTTGCAATTTTGGGACTCAAGCGGCCTTGATCCAAAAGTGGCTATTTTTGAGTCCCACCCACCCACTCTGCAGAGGGACCCGACGTTCGGGTAATCTCTCCGTTTGAAGGCCCGCGACTTTTTTGGGCTGGGGTGTGCGCAGGGCGCGCTGATGTTTTTGGCATAGGGGAGATTCCTGGACAGGGTGTCCACAAAGGGTCTCTGACCATGATGCCAAAAGCATCTGTCTGTCAGGAGGAGAGGCCTGACAGATCCCAAAGCAAATCCCTATGGTAGGGTTTGGAACTGCATTGCATCGGGCCGGCGAGTGAAAAAGGAGGCGTGCTCCGTTCTAAGTTCTAAGTGACACACACAGGAATGTGTGAATGCATTGAGTTTGGTAGGCTTGGGTATGCATTTATCATTCCTTGGTGTCTTGGACTCAAGTGGCCTTGATCCAAAAGTGGCTATTTTAAAGTCCCACCCACCCACCCTGCAGAGGGACCCGACATTCGGGTAATCTCTCCGTTTGAAGGCCCGCGACTTTTTTGGGCTGGGGTGTGCGCAGGGCGCGCTGATGTTTTTGGCATAGGGGAGATTCCTGGACAGGGTGTCCACAAAGGGTCTCTGACCATGATGCCAAAAGCATCTGTCTGTCAGGAGGAGAGGCCTGACAGATCCCAAAGCAAATCCCTATGGTAGGGTTTGGAACTGCATTGCATCGGGCCGGCGAGTGAAAAAGGAGGCGTGCTCCGTTCTAAGTGACATACACAGGAATGAAAATCCTTCGCCCCCCCACAGCCCGACATCAAGTCAGATGGCAAGCGTGTGCAAATCCAGGATGGTGGTCCACGTGCACAAGGACCACCGGATGTCGCTCGGACCCAGGATTTAAGGGGACCTGTAGACGTACAGGCACAAATGTCCTCTTTAATTGAGCTGGTCCATCAACTTTCAAAGTTAGTTGAGGCCCAGGTCGGGGTATCAGGCGCTTCGCCCCCGATCGCATCGGCTCAGGCACCCCACCTTCCGTAGCTGCCCAGCACACAACTGCTGTCCCCACGCTTAGGCCAACAAGTGCAAGTAAACAAGTCAAGTGGCTCAATTCCCATCCTTCCCACTCGCACCTTCAAGGCAAGCTCCGACACATCCTCAGAATCCGGTGACAAGGGTCATACCCGGGGATGCTGCTACAAGCGCGTCAGATCCGGCCTCATATGAGGAGCATCAAGGATTTTAAGGATTTAGTGCTTCCGCTTCCGCCAGAGAACGCCGGTCAGGCGTGTGGGTACGTGAATCAAGTCCTGACGTTTGCAAAAGACGACCAATGACGAGCTCTATCTGTTGGCTCAGGATTGCCTGACCTCATCCGAGGAACAACTCAGGGCAGATAAACGTTTCCCACGCACAACTGAGATAGCCGCCAAGCTGTTGAAAACCTGTCGCAAAGGCAAGTTTGGGTTGTTGTTCCAAAACATGGTGGAGCACGAACGGAACACCGCAGGTACAATGCCCAATGGGTGCGTGATGTTGCGCTCGATCTTCAAGCATTTTCAGCTGGAGCGCGACCGGATCGGCGTCCTTGGAGAACGCAATCTTCTAGGTGAAGCTTGCCGGCCAGTCAGTAGCAGACATCGAGGCATTCCGTGAGAAGGCATTCCGTGCGATACCTCTTGATGAGCGCCCCAAGGAAAGAACTCTTTTCAATCATCTCATTGACGAGTTTGAGAAGTGCCCCATAATGAAGCATCGCGTTGAGAAGGCCCGTGAGTCCGCCATCATAGTCACCGCCGCGCATGTGCATGGTTTTGGGCAAAGGCAGATCTGGCCATTGAGCTTGCCCAGCAAAAGCGCAACTGCGATGAGTTTGATCAGGATGTTAAGCTCAAACCGGCTGTTCGTGGCACGGGCAAGGAAGCAGCTACCAGCGCTTTACCAGCAGAGACTAAGAAGGAGAAGAAGAAGAAGAAGAACAAGAAAAGTGAGGGGATCAAGGGCAGGATAAAGGCGGCACCCCAGCTGCTCCTGCGCCTAAAGGAAAAAGTTCTTTTAACCCTAAGCCTCCGCCTCCTCCGAAGTCACAAAATGCAAACAAGGGAAACACGACCCCTTCTAATCTCACCCCGAGATCGAAGGCCCCGGCCGCCGTTGCCGCCGTAGTCCCAGCAGTCCCAAGTGTCCCCGCCAGGAACAATAGCATCAGCTGGCTATGGGACACCGCTGGTCGCCACCTCATCGGTAAGCAGGCTTTGAACAGCACCATGATGCATTGCGTACGCAAGACCAACACACCGGTAGGCTTTGCCAGAGATTAAGGTTGCTAGCTTAATGCGCAACGAAAAGCCAGCCATGGCAGCTCCGGAGGAAAGGCCTCCGGCCGAGCCCCCGGATCTGCCACCACCTGTTGGAGCACCTCCTGCACCCGCCCCAGCGGTGCCTGAACATCCTGACGACGAGCGCAAACTTGTCGATTTTGGAGAAGGTTGTGAGCTTCGTGATGAACCGTGGCTTCGAGCCGAAGCCAGTTCACCGGAACACCAACGGACTCACTTCCGCAAGAATCCCTTCTGCAAGACCTGCAACATCGTCAAGAATACCTCAATGCGTGTTGCCCGCAAACCAAGGCGCTGCAAAGGCGTCTTCCCTGGAACCCCCCGCAGAGATTGAGGCGCCTGGGGAGGGAGACCCCGATATTGTCCGTGCCTTGCTTGGCCGCCTGTTCTCGGCCCAGTGTTCCGCATACCGACGCTGTCCCCGCATCAACCAAGAAGGATGAATGGGTTTATAAGCCTGGTGGTAACGTGTTAATCCGCGTGCATCATCAGCCTAGGATTAAACTTTTCACTCCTAAGGATGTCGGTGATTGTCCTGTGTCAGTGTGCAGAATCACACCCGGTAGGACAACTCGCGTTGTGTCCCAGCAGGATGGTAGCAAGGAAGATATCAGTGATGGTTGGGCAGGCAGATTCTCAGCACATCGAGAACTCCCTGTGCTCTGGACTGGCACAACCATTTTTAGGTTATGTTATATAGATTCGGCTGCAGCTTTAAGCGCAGCAGGGGGGCTCAGTCCTCACGAGGGTAACATCCCAGTCAGCTCAGGAGCAGCCGTCGCCGTGTCAACCGCATCCAGCACAACACTTTCCGAGACCACGAAAGAGAAGCCATCCGTTTTCAGAAACCCTTGCCAGCTTCAGGGGGGCGATGAACGCCCTCCGTTTACCTGTTGGCGACAAGCGTGCTCGCAAGCGCCTAGCGCGTCATGCTGTTGGCCCGATGTTTGAATTTGCTTGTTTACCTAATTCCTCAATGGGCAATGTGTTCAAGGATCTCAACATCCCACATGTCCGATTAGCAAAGGAGTACATTGACTTAGAGTCAGCCGTTGCGGATGAGCAGCTCGCGTATCAACTCTCGCAGTGCGTCCAACCTAACTTGTGGGCAGCCATTCCATGTGTCTCAGGATCACCTTGGCAGAGGCTGAACCTCCACAGGCTAGGCAAGCCGTTCAAGAAAAAGTTAGGGGAAAAAGTCAAGCGATCCAAAGTGATGTTTTCAAAGTTTGCATTGCACGCCGAGCATGTTTTGAAAGCTGGTGGATCAGTCACTTTCGAGTGGCCGCGTGACTGCGAAGGCTGGCAGAGGCCAGATGTTGCCGAGTTTTTTGAGTGTCACAAGGATGTGTTCCATGGTGTTTCGTTTCATGGCTGTGCTGTTGGTTTGACGGATGAAAATGGTTCACCCATCAAGAAGCCTTGGCGCATCAAAACTACAACAGGGGGGGATGACCGCCAGTGTCCGCACTCAAAGTCCGCAAAAACATACTCCAGCACGGAGCCGAACCTCCCGCACTGCATTCTAGCCTGAGCAAATGTGTGGTTTGATCGCCAAAGCGTTGTATCCCAAAGTGTGTAGGACTCCGGTTCAAGCAATGCCTGTTGTTCCAGTCCTTCCTGAAGCATTGGAAGCAATCAAGCAGGAGGCGACCGGACTCCAAGACGTCGGAGTATGGGATAGTTCAACTGTCCGGGTCTGTCGTTTGCTCAACCACGCTAAAAGAAAATTGGTGTTCGGTCCTTTGAGAACCAAGAAGCCACCGGACGTGGACTTCGCATCCCTTTCTCCAGCATAGTCGGCATCCGCATACAGAGCGAGGTGAAGATCTTGCGGGTTGTCCTTTATGACACCTACCAACCGGTAGTGCGTAGTCGAGTGGATGTACGCGATGAGACGGGCGAGTTGCCTTTCGTGGTTGCGAGAGGGCTTGATGATATCAGGACGCGCTAGTTGTCCCAACCAGCTCAGCACCTCCAAAAGGTAAAAGGGCGCATCGTGTTCACAACAGATGAAGCCGGTGCACCCGCAGTGTACCAGGAACTGAGACGGATCACTTCCTCCTGAAGATGATCGTCAGCTGGTATCAGTGTCCAGATCCACCGAGGTCGTTTCACTCACATTCTCCTTGTATCAAGAGGGTCTTCCCTCTTTGACCTTGTGGGAACGTTTGCTTGGACGCCCGGTTGAGCTGGTGCTACACGAAGATAACCAAGAAAGGTTACTCCCCAAAAATGCGGCACAGTGAACTTGTCCGCACTTGCTGAGCAACTTGAACCCGGCACGGGCGAAGTGATCAAGTATGTAGCAACCGATCTCCAGGCAGCCGACATCTTCACAAAAGCACTGCAGCTGGGACCACGCTCTCAAGCTTTTGGGCATCAGAACCAATTTGCCCGAAAAGTTGAAAGATGTCCGGCCTGAGATGACCAAGCGGTAACAAAAGTGCAGAAATCATAGGTAAGCCTTCTTATTGGTCTGGTAAAGGACCTTGCATCACATGGGTCGCAGCTCAAGCGCGACTGTAAAGTACAAGTCTCTTAATGAGCACGGGGAGGGGGGAGTTGAATAATCACGACCCCTTGACCCCCAAAGAGGTACCCCAGAAGGGTGTGCATGCATGTGATGTTAGAGGCCCCGTTGATTGCAAGTTTGAGACAAGTCGAATGCCAATTTGCATTTGGCTCAAGATTCCAAAGATTCAATGCCCAACACCAAAACAGGGTTTGCGCTCGCCTACCGGACTGGGGTTAATAAGGGTCCCGGTTTCTGGTTCGCTGTGTTTCTTTCCCTGTTGAGTTTGTTTACCCCAACTCCCTTCGCCTGGGCACGGGCTTGTGCCCGAATCACAGGATATTACAGTTCGGTTGATCGTTGAGTAGTTGGTCTCATAAACGGGAAGCCGGTTCTTTGCCACCCTGCGTACCGCGTCGAGACTTACCCGCTTCCTGGCACTACGACAACAACAGCAGCAACAGCAACAGCCACGCAACTGCAAGTATGCCGTTCCATGCTGGGAGCATTTTGGCTCTCTCCCTGCCGCGAACATGATCTCCACAGGCGCCAGTGTACGATGTTGGTTTTTTCCCTTGCTTTCTTGAGCTGCAAGGCTGGCTGTATTTCCCATGCCGGCGCTGCGGCGTTGTCATGGACACCGTGGCGGCGCACCAAGCACATGAACGGGCTTGTGCACATAGGCACGGGGTTTGGGCACGCAACTCCGCTTCCCCATGTGGAATGATTGCCCAGCTTGCGCATGTGTGATGATTGCCCGCCTTCCCCGTATGGCAGGGTGGAGCTTCGTACCCCTCGCATTCGCAAGCGCCAATTCAAATATGCAGAAGCCCAGGCGCAACAAATTGCCTGGTGAGGGACGCGGGTTGATGTTGTTGTTGGATGTTGAATGGCCAGGCGCGCAACAAGTTCCTGATCGAATGTGGGCAGGCCATGGCAGGCAGACCATTCTTTTTGGAGGCTCAAGACGGCGGTCCTCGATCACGGAGAGTGAAGAGCATAGTGGAAGCGCGGCAAACACTGAAGCCAAGCTACGCACATGACCTTCTGGAGGCCAAGCAGCAACTGCAAGGCAAGATGCAAGTGCTTGAGGAAACAGCGGCTGAGGCAATTGAAGCAGCCGACGTGTGCAGGAAGGACGCCTCTAATGTGAGACAATCCACGGAGGCGCTGATTACAGTGGGTGAGGTGAGAGAGGCAGACAATTTGGCTTTGGTGCGAGAAACAAGTGACCTGAAGCAAGAGCTCCGCAAAGCCAGACATGTGGCACATGAATTAGAAATTGCAGTTCGGTGCGCCATTTGCTGCTCGAAGAGGGCAGACACCGTGCTCATGCCGTGCAAACACGTTTGCTGCTGTCAGACTTGTTGGGCAAGAGTTTCCGAGGAGAACAATATGTTGGCTCCCTGCCCAATCTGCCGTGTGCCAGTCCAGGGTTGGATACAGATGCGGGTTTAAGCATGGATCGTTGGGGCCGCTAGTTAGAAAGCTCTTGCAGATTTGAAGGAAGAGAATCCAGCATCAGTGTGGACAATGAAGTGTTTGCAGAGACATCTAGCGGACCAAGAAGCCATTTTCCGGTTCACCCAGCCAGTTTCAATTTCGGGCAGTGATGTGCAGGCAACAGCTTAGCAGCTCTCGCAGCCACCCGTCCTTCCCTTGGGAAGTTGCTTCAAAAAGCTGCGCATTCCTGGGCTTTCGCGGGGCGTAACGACGGGGCTGGCCGGGTGCAGAACAAAATCTGAGCTTTATGGATGCCGGGCGCCGGATATTTCGGCTGCAGCCAAGAAGTCAGACATGTTCAGACTCTGTTTGGCAATGCGTGAGCAGTTAGCAAAGACCAGCCTTCCTAACTTGGTTCATGGATACCTTGACTTCAATCGACGCAGGTTGCTGGCGAAAGGCTCCCGTTTGTCCTTCAGGGCTGGCAGGGGGTTTAGCAATTGCAGGGGTGTGCAGCCAAGCAGCCAAGCAGACAACCAAGATTTTGAACCGACTGCCCTTCCTCGTCATGTGACGGCCCCACTGCGCCGCGTGTTGCGGATGGTCGATCAGATATGCGAGCACGGTCAAGCCATCAGGCACTGGGTTTCCAGTCTCACTTTCCTCGATGAGCAGCTGTTTCGCTACCCATCGCTCGAGCGCTTCGTCACTCGCTCGCACACACGAGTGAGTGTCCATCGAGGTGACGTTTTCAACCTCTCGAAATGCGACCTGTGCAGCATCCGCATTGGGATTGTGCACGAGGTATGGCGCACAGCGCAGACCGGAGATCATGCAGCTGACCACCTCACGGATCGGGTTTACCGATGCCATTAGAGGAGCCCAGACACTCGTCTCCCCATGGTACCAGCTGTTGGGCCTGACTGCTTTGAGTCCGTCCAACCACGCTGGCTGCCCACGCCTTATGCTGGAGCGAGCGGTACCTGGCACCCACTCCCGATAAAATATGGGCAAATGACACCCATTGCATAGAATGGTGCCACACATGTTCAAATGTGAGCTTTGTCCCAGGCAAATGGCTCCCCTCTCTGCGGGCCCGGGACATTCAAGGTCCGGATCGCCCAAGGTCGGATGTAGATAACATCCCCCTCCTGGTGC
>CAUJNA010002017.1:0-47410 GCA_963377175.1 Effrenium voratum
CACGGCGACGGCCACGAGCATCGCCGCCGCGCTGCTCAGCTACTACACCATCGCACAAGTAGACGGTCTCCTCGCCGGCAAGCTCGGAGTCGCGGAGGCAGCCTCTGCGCTGCAGATAGCAGTGCGCTTTCCGGACGACGGAGGGGCCGACGAGGTGGTGGCCGCCATAGGAGAGCAGATCCTGGCCCCACGGACGTCTCGCTGTCAAACTGGACGGTTCGCCCCAGCAGCGGCTGCAGCGTGGTCCTGGCCACGCACACCGCGGGAGTGAGCGTGGACGGCTACACCCTGACCCTGGCGGCGAACCCGTGGAACATTGTGCGCACCTACCACTTGACGCCCGGCAGAGAGCTGCTCTTCGCCTGCCGCTACCGGCTCGGCACGGCCTCCAACTTCGTGGTGTACATGTCCGAGGCAGACAACGTCTACGACCCATTGTACGGCAGCTTCGCGGGCGACCAGGGCGCCTGGAGCACGGCCAAGATGTACTTCACCGTGCCGCCAAACGGAGTGGCGAAGCTGCACTTCGGGGCGCACTTCCAGGCGCCGGGCCTGCCCAACCAGACGGCTGAAACGGTGGACGTCTACGGCCTCCAGATCCTGGACGCAACCCTGGAGACCGGCAACGCGGTGGAGGCGGAGGAGGTCACGGCGGCCTCGGCGCTGCTGCTGAAGCACGAGTTCCTCGACGGAGGGGCCGACGACGTCACGCTGGCCACCCTGGGCGAGGTGCTGCTGGAACCCACCCTCACCACGCTAGGAAATTTCCTGGTGCGCTCCAACAGCCAGAGCTCCGTGGCCTCGGCCAGCTTCACGGTGGGAGGCTTCCAGCTGGAGGGCTACGCCATGACCCTGAGCGCCTTCGCCTGAAACATCGTGCGCACCTACACGCTGACGCCGGGGAGACGCTACTCCTTCGGCTGCCGGTACCGGCTGGGCACGGCCTCCAACTTGGTGATGTACGTCAGCGCGGCCGACAACGACTAAGTGGGCGTCACCGGCACCTTCCTCGGCACGCCCGCGCAGGGAGTGTGGAGCACGGCGCGCCTGGACTTCTCGGTGCCGCCGGGCGGAATCGCGAAGCTGCACTTAGGAGCCTTCGGCGGGTCCATCCCCGGGCTGGTGCAGCAGTCGGCGGGCACGCTGGACCTGTACAGCATGCAGATCAGGGCCAGCGCCTTCGAGGGAGAGTCTGTCTCGGTAACGGACCTGCTGGCGGACTCGCTGGCCTTCACGGGCTCGGCCACGCTGGACGGGCTCACCGCGCAGGGCAACGTGGGCTGCGACCAGCTGCTGTGCAACGACGTGAACTGCACGGATGTGTTCACCACGGGCGTGGACGCCTCGGGCGCCGTTTCCTGCGCTGCGCTCACAGCCACCGGCACCGTCGCCGGAGCAACGCTGTCGTCCACGGGGGCCGTGTCAGGCAGCTCGCTGAGCATCAGCGGCGCGGCCAGCGTGGGCCTGCTGAGCTCCGCCACCGGAATCACGGGCAGCACGTTGACCATCAACAACACGGCCTACGCCGGGAACTTCACCACGGTGGGCGACGTGTCCACGGGCACGCTGACGGCCTCGGGCGCAGCAACCGCGGCGAGCTTCGCAGCCACCGGCGCGCCTCACGGGCGCCACGCTGACGATCACGGGTCGGCCTCCACGGGCCCGCTGGACTGCGAGAGCCTGGACTGCACCTTTCACGGCCACGAGCGGCGGAGTGTTCGGGGGGGGGGGGGGGGGGGGTGGATCCCAGCGGGGGGGCCCCTCAGCGTGGTCTGCGGCGACGAGTCGAGCTCGGGCACGGTCTCGCGCCGCAGCTCTTCGCCTCCAACACGCTCACCGTGACCAACACCTAGTCTCTCGGGACGATCTCTTCCTGACGAAGAACTGGGCGGGTGGAGCAAGCTGCATGTTGTCCAACAACAGCGCGGCCCCCGACAGCGGCCGGTAGGCTTGCGGCCTGGGCAACAGAGCGCCAGGGTCTTCTGGAGCGGGACGGCGGGGCGAACCAGCACCAGTGCGAGCTCATATGATCAACGACGAGGTCATGATCAACGACGAGGCGCTGGTGCAGACGAAGAGCCTCTCGACGCAGCTGTCCTTGACCACGAACCAGAGGAACCCCGGCCGCCTCGTGATCGCAGGCAACACGGGCAACGTGGTCTGCAACACGAGCTTCACGAATTTGTCGGACAGCCGGGTGAAGACGGGGATGGCCGAGGCCGACGTGGCGGAGCTCCAGCAGCTCTTCGACTCCGTGGAGGCCAAGCAGTACAAGCGCCCGGACATGAACGGCGACCTGAGGCTGGGCTTCGCCTCCACCGACTTCGCAGGAACGAAGTGGAAGAATTTGACGGGCACCGCCCGGTGGAGCGACGGCACGGAGATGGTCACCCTCGACTACTCTCACCTCACCAGCGTGCTGTGGGGGGTGTGCAAGGGCTTCCAGGCCCGGCTGGACGCACTTGAAGCCTGGCAGGCCCAGCGGGGGCCGAAGAACAAGTAGTCTTCAGGCCTCCTTTTTGGGGCAACAAAGCCAAATGAACAAGTAGAAAAAAAAAACGGTCTTCAGGCCTCCCTGAATTCAGGGAACCTTGAGTAAGCCCCTTTTTGGGGCAAGAAGTAGGTAGGCCTCCCTGCATCCAGGGAACCTTGATTAGCTCCTTTTTGGGTTATAAATGGAGGCGCTGAGGGACCTGGCCGACGACTTCAACGTGCGGGACCCGCGGAAGCTGTACCGACTTGCGAGGCAGCGCGACCTCGACGTGACGCAGGCCATGGCCTTCGAGGCGCTGAAGGCCGACGTGGGCCGGCGGTGCAGGCGCCCCGGCCGCGCGCGCTGGGCAAGTCGGCCGCCGAGCGGCCCAACGACCGGCTGCAGGCCGACCTCATCGACTTCAGCCAGAACACGCGGGGGAAGACGAAGTACGGCCTGGTGGTGATGGACGTCTTCACCCGGGAGGCCGCCGTGGAACCTCTGCAGAACAAGAACGCCGAGACGGTGGGCCGCGCCACCAAGCGCGCGCGGGAGCTGACGGGGGACGACGGGAACTTCGTGGTCACGACGGACCTGGGCAACGAGTTCGCCACGCTGGACCGGGAGCTGCCCGAAAATGCCGTGCACCGCACGAAGCGGCCCGAGGACCGCAACGCCATCGCCGTGGTGGACAGGGGCATCCAGACGCTGAAGAAGGACCTGGCCACGAGGGTGGCGCGCAAGGGCGGGCAGTGGAGCGACCACTTTCAGCAGACCGCTTCGGCCTACAACGCGCGGCCCCACGAGACGGTGCACGGCGCGCCCGAGGAAGTGGAGAAGCAGCCGGCCACGGAGTTCAGGGTCCTCCAAGACAACGCCGACAAGTTCCAGCACAACAAGGACCTCACCGAGCGGCGCGTGAAGGCGGTGCAGGACGCGGGCGCCTTCCGAGCGCCGACGAACGCGGCGAGGAGCTTCAACCCTCAGTACGGCGACGTGCAGCAGCTGGGGGCCGTGGACTCCATGACCGTCCGCAGCACGCACGGAGGGCCGGGAGACCCTGCTGAAGCTGGCGCTGCCGGCGCCGCAGGGCAGCGGCAACGCGGCGGGCCGGCTGACAAGACGGGGCAGGCCGGCGGCTGTGAGGCAGCTGGACGACTTCCTGGCGCCTCCGAGGCCCAGGACCCTCGACTAGTTTGAAAATGATTTTTTGAGGCACTCTTCAGGCCTCCTCGTTTCCGAGGAAGCTTGAAGCAAGTCCCTTTTGGCGCAAAAAAAACTTTGATCACACTCAAGTTTGCCTGATCAAGCGTGCGCAGGCTGGGGGGGAATTCCCGGAGCCTGCTCAGCTCCTTTTTGGTGCTCGGGAAACCAACGGGTTGGGCGAACCAATCAAATGAGGGCTGGCATGGGCAAACCGCGCAAAACCCGTGCAAAAACGCTATTAGTCCAGTCCGTACATCCATGTACGGACGACACTAATAGCATTTTGTGGCGCAAAACCGTGCAAAACGAGCTATTCTTCCAGCGTCTATATTGATATAGGCCCTGTAAGAATAGCATTTCGTGGCGCAAAACCGCACAAATGTCCCTGGGTTTGGATCCACTCTCCCCCAGCTCCATGCTATATGTGCTATATGTGCTATATGGACGCCAACCCGCTGAACCTCCACTCTCCCCCGGGTCCTTGCTATATGTGCTATATGTGCTATATCTCACAAGGCAAGCCACTGAACATCCACTCTCCCCGGGTTCCTTGCTATATGTGCTATATGTGCTATATCTCACAAGACAACCCACTGAACCTCCACTCTCCCCCAGCTCCTTGCTATATGTACTATATGTGCTATATACTCTGTACGCGCGAAATCTGTACTATATGTGCTATATAGGGGCCATATAGCACATATAGTACATATAGCATGGACCCGTGGGGGAGTGGATGTTCAGTGGGTTGCCTTGTGAGATATAGCACATATAGTACATATAGCATGGACCCGGGGGGGAGTGGATGTTCAGCGGCTTGGGGGCCATATAGCACATATAGTACATATAGCATGGAGCCGTGGGGGAGTGGATGTTCAGCGGGTTGGGGGCCATATAGCACATATAGTACATATAGCATGGACCCGTGGGGGAGTGGATGTTCAGCGGGTTGGGGGCCATATAGCACATATAGTACATATAGCATGGAGCCGGGGGGGAGTGGAGCGGGTCAGCGCGCCCAACTGTGCGTCTTTGGGCAAGACGGCCTCACGAGCCCGGCAAGGGTGTGCGCCAGAGCGGTCAGCGCGCCCAACTGTGCATCTTTGGGCAAGGCTGATCTGTATGCGTTCGGTCGGGCTTCTGCCTGGTCTGTGCCCTTAAAAGGCAGGCCCCCGTGTCGCGAATTACTGGCCGTTGTACAAGGCCCTCAAACTCTCCGCCATGGAGACCGCCTTGTCGGACCCGAACTTTCGCCTCTCGCGCACAGAGTCCTTGACACACTGCGCCGTCACTTCCACGAGGATGCAGCGCTTCAGCACCGCGCGCGTGTCCGCGTCAAAGACCTTGTCAAGCGGGCGAGCGCGCCACTCAAACCCTTCGAGCATGAGCTCCGGAGGGCGAATCTTCGCCATGTCGCCCAAGTTGCGGTGGAGTTTCGCCAGGTCCTGCACCGTGATGATCCTGAACGTCTCCGCAGGCACCTTCACGTCGTTGTAGCAACATTTGATGATGGCTGGCAAGTCGGGCGACAGACCGAGGAGATGCTTCAGCGTGTCCACTCCCCCGCCTTGGGCGCCGATGTTGCTGCTGCTGATCTGAAGCTCGTCCAGGAGCAAAGGCCTCTCGTCGCGCAGGAGGCTGCGCTCGACCGCGGATCGCAGCATGTCCGGGCTGGACACCATGACGAACTCGTCCAGACCCACGTCGCGGGCCACCCTGGCTGCCAGGCAACTTGCCAGGGGAGTTTTCCCCTTGCCGCTGTCTCCGTAGAAGATCAGAGTCCTTCGCTCGTCGCGAGCTCGCCCGTAGGCCTCGAAAAAGTCCAGTGGCTGCTTCTGGTGGACCTCGGGGTTGTACCACCAGCAGTTCACGGTGCTCTCGTTGATGACGAAGTCGGTCATCAGAAGTTGGCGATGGCGCGACACCAGCAGGCTCTCCGTTTGCAACTGGTCGTCCTGGAGTTGCTTGCGGAGCTGCAAGAGGGCCCTGCTCTGCAAGTGCACGAACTCGTCCTCCGTGTTCGGCGGGCGCTTGCCGGTGTTCAAGGCCTTGTCGCCTCGGAAGGTCGTGTCGAGCTTGATGAGATGGCTCTGGAACTCGGACGTCGTCATGTCGCCGTAGTTCTTCAAAACCCGTCGTGGGGAGAACTCTGGCGCCGGAGGTTCGTTTGCTGCAACAAGGCCGTCCCGACTCATGGCCCGCATGGTCCCCTTCTGCTCCAAGCAGTTGGCCATCAGCTTCACGACATCGTGAAGCTTCCCCTTGCCAAGCTTGTAGAGCTGGGTGGACGCCGGAGGATGGGGCAGCAGCTTCATGGTGGGCTTGTGGAAGAAGAAGACCCACAAGTTTGCCCCTCTTTCGGGTCGAAGCACGACGTGGTGGCCGACGTCAGGAGGCTGAGCTTGGCCCACGAGGCGCCACGCCATCCAAGCGCAACCTTTGCCCTGGTACTTGTCGTCCCCCACGCTGTAAAGGCACTCCAGCAGTTCTGCTTCGGACACACCCGGGCCTGTGTGGCGGAACTCGCAGGGAACCAGAACGTGGTTGCTGCTGTGGAAGACGGGAGCGGTTCCTCATGAAATCCTCGTCTTGCGGCTCGGCGGCCCTTGGCAGCAAGAAGGTGGTTACCTCCGGCTCCGGCTTCTCCGGCTCGCTCGCCTCGCTCGCCTCGCTCGCCTCGCTCGCCTCGCTCGCCTCGCTCGCCTTCCTCTTCAAGTTCAGGTAAATGGGCTGGCGCGGAGACTGAGGCTTCACGGGCGGAGTGTCCGGGGCGGCTTCGCGGCGATCCAACCACTCCACCAGGCGATGCTCCAAGTTCGTCGCCGGGTAGTCTTCACCCGCGGGCGCCTGGCCGGCCTTGACGAGTTCTTCAAAGATGGGCAGAGCCTGCTTGCAGCCGATGCTGTGGTAGGACAGTATCTCCAGCATGTCGCCCAGGGTCTCGAGCACGCGAGTCCCCATTCTCACGGAGTGCGGAAGGGCGGTAGACAGCACCAGGTTCGCTGCCGCCTCGCGCGCCTCGCGCTCGCACTCGGATCGATTCGCCATCGCAGACTGTCGCAGAGCTTGCTTCTCGAGCAAATAGTGACTTTGTTGAAAGCCAGCTGTGTTTAAACCCTACAGGCACCACCCCGCCCGCTGTGAAAACGCTCTGACGGCCTGATAACCCGTTTGAACGCACCCCCGACTTGGCCGCGCCGAGCAAAAAAAAACTGGGCCCGTAAAAAAAGAATGGCAAGTTGGGCGAGACAACGACAGCAGATCACGGAGGCCGCGGACGGCGGCGCCCGGGCTCGCACGGGGGCGGATGGTGCCGTCGTGCTGAACCTGCGGCGCGGCCCGGGGGCCTACGCGCTGCTCTCGCGCGCGGACGGGCAGCTGACCCGGGCGGGCCAGCACTACTACTCCCACCTGGGCCTGCGGCCCCCCAGCAAGGACTTCGACTACAACCAGCCCCTCATCCGCGAGGGGCCCAACGACTACATCCTGCTGCGCAACGGGCAGAAGAAGCTCGTGCGCTCCCTGCAGGGCGGAGAGCACCGGCTGACCAAGCTGGGCAAGGGCTTCTTCCGCGACAAGTACTACGAGTACCTGGTCCACGTGCCGGTGATCATCCGGGGCAGGCGGCGCAGCGGGCGGAACTACGAGCGCAGGGACTGGCTGCCGGTGAATGAGCTGGGCGGGGCCACGAGGCACCCGGCCCACCTCACGGAGGAGCAGGTGGCGCAGCGGGTCAGGCAACAGGTGGAGGCCTCGCTGGACCGCGGCCCATCCTGCAGCTCTCGGACGAGACCTACTTCCTCGACCCCGAGGGGCACTGGGTGGTCAGCACCCAGAGCACGCACTACAGGAACTCCAGGACCGAGGTGGAGACGCTCCTGCGCCAGCGCATGAGGGGCCTGAGGAGCGTGAGCTTCCAGCTGCCCTGCGAGGAGGACGTGCTGCCGAGCGCCTTCGAGGACAAGCCGCTCTGCGTGCCCCGGCAGCTGGCCGAGCTGCTGCAGCTGAGCGTGGAGGAGGTGTGCGCGGACTTCGACGCCATGCTGCGCCACGACTGGAGGCGCCTCGGCATCTCCGCCGAGGAGGTGCGAGAGTTCTGCGTGTGGCGCAACGCCCCGATGCGCGTGCTGAGCTCGCAGGGCGACCTGGTGGACAGCTACGACCCGGCGCTGAAGGAGCACCGCACCGTTTGCTTCTTGGCCTTCGACGGGCACTGCTACATGTACAGGGCCGTGAAGCGGGTGCTGGAGAGGCAGGCGCGCGTGCTGTACCGGGGCGAGGCGAGGCAGACCCTGCCGCCCATCCAAGAGTGGAGGCGCTTTGACGCCGCGGACGTGCAGCCGGGCCTGTTCTGGTGCGAGGACCTGCGGGAGGCGCGGCGCCAGCTCATGGCCGCCGGCGAGAGCCCCAAGGTGGCCATCAGCAGCCCGGCGCAGTACTGCGGGCGGAGGCTGAGGCGGGGCACCAGGATCCGAGAGCTGCCGGAGGAGCACGAGGTGCTGCGGAGGTGGTGCGAGGCGCTCAACCAGGAGTACAGGGGCCAGCGCCTGGCGGCTTGGCGCACGAGATTTTTCTGAAGCTGCTCAAGGCGAAACGGGAGGTGCCCGGCGCGGCGGAGAGGCAGAAGACTTTGGCCGCGCAGGACGGCAAGTGCGCGCTGTGCGGCTGCGGGCTGACGGCCGGCACCTGCGAGCTGGACCACGGGGTGCCGGTGAGGCAGGCCTTTGCGGGCAGCGTGCAGATTTTGCAGGCGCTGTGCGGCGACTGCCACAGCGAGAAGACGCTGAGAGAGAGCGCGCAGCCCACCAGCCTGGAGAGCCGCGTGGCCCCCGGCGTCATGGAGTACGTCCGGAGCCCCAAGCTGCCCCCTCTGGTGTTTGAGGCGCAGACGTGCGCAAAGGACGCGCTGTACGTCGGCGTGGACGTGGTGCGCTGCAGGCGCAACGGGCTGGCCAAAGCCCCCTTCCCCCTGCCCATCCTGTGCCCGGCGGACGGCGTTGAGCCCGTGGACGGCGCGCTGCCGGACCTGGGCTTTGTGGAGGGCTGCTGCGACGCGAGGCAGTCCTGCCTGAACCTGTTGCCGTACGTGGGGCCCGGCTGGTACCCAAGGTTTCGCTGGCCGCGATGCTGGACCTGGGCGTCTGCCGCTGGGACCACATCGTGCTGGGCATCTCCGCGCGGAGCCACGTGGACGCGGCGACGCTGCGGCGCGCGCTGGAGCGCATGGACGCCGCGTGGCCCGAAGGCGAGGAGCACATGGCCAAGCTCAGCGTGAACGCGATGATAGGCCTGTGGGCGCGCAGCACGGAGGTGGTCTACAGCGTGCGCAGCAGCAGCAGCAAGCTGGACGGCGCGGGCGCGGACTTCTCTCAGGCCTTCGCCTACGAGGGGGGCATGGTGTGGGACTTCGTCTACGCCAGGAGGCTGCTGAGCAACGGCGCCTACCGCCCCATCCATGACGCGGTCCTGGGCTCAAATTGAGCACTGCATGGTGGCCAAGGCCCGGCGCATCCTGGACGCGCCGCCGCGGTGTGTGGCGCAGGTGAAGACGGACTGCCTGCTGACGCAGCGGCTGCCGAAGCGCTTCACGGAGCGGCTGCGGGCGCTGGAGGCACTGCGCCACCCGGACGGTACGCCGGTCTACCGCGTGGAAGAGACGAAGCCGTTGCTGGGCAGCAGCAGGGCGCCGCGCATGGAGGCGGAGCGCCCCAAACAACGGAGGTGGAACGGGGTGGACGACCCCGTGGGCCACTGCCTGGCGGGCAACTCCCTGCTGCTCACGGGCCTGCCGGGCCCCGGGAAGACGCACCTGGCCCGCACCATTGTTGCGAGGCTGCGAGAGCAGGGCGAGGCGGTGCACCTGGTGTCCAAGACGCACTGCTCCGCGCAGAACCTGGGCCTGGGGGCGCAGACGGCCGACCCCTGGGTGCGCAGGTACGTGCGCGGGGGCAGCGCGCAAAAGCTGGACTGGCTGGTGGTGGAGGAGATCACGCAGCTGGACATGGCGCTCTGGGCGGACCTGGCCTGCGTGGGGCTGAACGACGTGAAGTTCCTGCTGCTGGGAGACTTCCGGCAGCTGCCGGCCGTGCTGGACTCCTGGGCCGGGCGGCCCATCAGCGCGCCGTTGGAGCACAGCCAATCCGCGACCTGGCCGGCGGGCACAGGCACGAGCTCACGGAGAACATGCGCTCCGACCCCGGCATCTTCAACTTCGTGAAGTGGCTGCGGGTCGGCGAGGAGGCGTGCCCCACGCTGGAGCAGGCCAAGGCGAGGCTGAGGGAGCTCTTCCCCTCCAAGCCCGGGTGGCCGGACACCACGCTGGTCATCAGCCACAGCAAGCGCACCGCGCCCTGGCGCCGGAGGGCTCCAAGCTCTTGGAGCTGGAGACGCATGTCATCCACATAGATTTGGGTTGCTACGAATCGGTACCAACCCAAAAAGGGTGTTACGAAACGGTACCTCCCAATGGTGCAACACAAAACAGCCCGCAGAGCATGAGGGTTTGGCCGGGGCTGCGCCTCATCGGGGCCGGCGGAAAAATTCCCAAGGGCGTCTTTGTGGCCGTGGCGGAAGTGGAGCCGGACGGAGTGAGGCTGGACAACGGCATGCGGCTGAAGAACCAGGAGCTGCTGCGGGCCACCCGGCCCAGCCACGCAGTGACCTACGCCAGCTGCCAGGGGCTCACCCTCCACAACCGCGTCCGCCTGGACCTGGAGTCCTGCCACCTCACGCTGCGCCACCTGTACGTGGCGCCTCGCGGGCCACGAGCTCCGAGCTGCTGGAGGCGGCCTAGAACGGGCAGCACGGCGCCTCCAGGGGCTCCAGCATGAGGTGGCGCACCTCGAAGAGCACGCACCACTGCCTGCCCATCAGCCACACGTGCCGGGCCTCCACAAGCGCGCGGCCCCTGCGGCGCGCGAACTCCGCGGGGCGCGGCACGCGGTTGCCGGCGGAGTCCCAGAAGAGGCAGCGCTCAAAGTCCATCTTGCACTTCACGTGCTTGCCCTTGGCGCTCACCTTGACGGCGCGCTGCAGCTGGCTCTCAAGCTCGGTGCGGGCGGCCCCCGGAAAGGGCGTCTGGAAGACGATCATGTTGTCGATGACGCCCTGCTCCACCTCCTCCGTCCACAGCTCCAGGTCGGTGTTGCTCGCAAAGCACACGCCCACCCTCTTAGCCCCGTCGTCCTGGAAGTTGCCGGGCTCCCACAGCACCTCCACGTCCGCCTTGCACACCAGCGCGCCCTGACGCGAGTCCTCTATGGACATGAACTTTCCCCCCTTGGCATTGGTCTGAACGTCCAGCCCGAGCGCAAGCTTCATTGCGAAGTTCGGCTCCTTTTTTTTATCCGAAGGAAAAAAGTCCGGTCCGATGAACGCGCGAGTTTTCTTGGTCGTCGCAGTGGCGGTGATCTTGCTCTTTAAAAATGCCGAGACTCCTGGAGCTTTTCTGCGGCACCAAGTCGGTGGGCGGGGCCTTCGAGGCGGCGGGCTGGGAGGTCGTCTCCCTGGACATCGTGTCGAAATTTGAGCCCACCATCCTGTGCGACATCCGGAGCTGGGACTACACGACGTTCCGCCGGGGCACTTCGACATGGTCTGGGCCAGCCCGGTCTGCACGGAATACAGCCGCGCGCTGACGACGCGCCCGCGGCGGCTCCTGGAGGGCGACGCGCTGGTGCTCAGCGCCCTTGAGATCATTGCGCACTTTGACCCGCTCATGTGGATTGTGGAGAACCCGGCCACCGGGCTGCTGAAGACCCGGCCGTTCATGGAGCGTCTGCCCTGGGTGGACGTCACCTACTGCAAGTACGGGACTCCGTACAGGAAGCAGACCCGGCTGTGGACCAACATGCGCTGGAGGCCGAGCCGAGGGCTGTGCAAGCCCGGCAGCCGCTGCGAGGCGTGGCAGGACGGCAGGCACCTCCGGGCCGCGCAGCGGGGGCCGCGGCTGATGGAGGGGCAGTACGAGAGGGTCAGCCAATCACGCGAGCTGCTCTACAGCGTCCCTGCCGCGCTGCGCGAGGAGATTGCGCGCGCGGCCACGGAGGAGCTTGCGGAGCGGCTGAGCATTCCGGATTAGACCGTTCAGGCTTCGTCTAATCGGACGAGCCTGGAACAGTCCTTTTTTCCATGTTTTTACTGGTTTTTTGGGAGGTGCCACTAAACTTCAAAAATGAAGAAGAGGGGCACCCCCGCCTTTTTTCTCGTTTTTGGGCGCATTCAAAAGCGGTGCCACGTTTCACCAAAAATGGTGAAGAGGGGCACCCCCGCCTTTTTCTCGTTTTTTGCTCAACTTCAAAAGCGGTGTCACTAAACTTCAAAAATGAAGAAGAGGGACACCGGGCCTCTTTTCTCGTTTTTGGGCGCACTCAAAAGCGGTGTCACGTTTCACCAAAAATGGTGAAGAGGGACACCCCCGCCTTTTTTCTCGTTTTGCTCAACTTAAGCGTGAAGAGGGACACCGGGCCTTAGTCAAGCACAGAGACGCCCGTGCCGGAGAGCGTCACCAGCTGGTAGGCCACCAAATGAATGAACAGGTCCGTCATCGTGCCGTCCAGTCCCTTGAAGGTGAACCGGGCAAGGTCGCCCGAGCGGGTGCTGACGCCACTCAGCGGCATCTTGGGCACGCGCTCGGTGGGAAAGCCGGCAATGAAGCTGTGGCGCAGGTAGCCCACGCGGCCGATGTCGATGTTGCGCACCGTGTCGACGTAGGTGCCCGCGAGGACGGAGAGGAAGTGGAAGTGCTCCGAGGCTCCCTTCATGGGGTTGTGAGGGTACTGCAGGCTGCCCAGCTGCATCTGCGACTCCAGGAGGCTGTCCTCCTGCCTCGCCGCGCCGATGGGGGCCACGTCCTGGTGCGGGTTGGCCAGCAGGTGGATCTTGGAGCCCGCGTCGTTGTCCCAAAAGGTCACGAACGCGCCCATGAGTTTCGTGAAGGCGCGCGCCACGGTGACGTTGTGCTCCGCCACGCCCGGAGGCACCGTGGACTGCTGCGTGTGCACCGTGGGGTAGCTGAACACCAGGGACCTGCCTGACAAAAGCACGCGGTTGAACGACTCCACGAGAGCTGAGTCTTAAACGACCTGGGAGGCCAGAACTCGGACGTTCTGGATCTCGAAGTCGGTGCTCAGCGTGGCCCCCGCCGGGTGCGCCCCGGCGTTCTCGGACCACAGCGCAGTCGTCGCGTCCGCAAACTCGATCTCTATCACCAGGTTCAGCTGCGGCGGCAGCATCTTCCCGCAGCGCAGGATGCCCACCATGGTGGGGCGCAGCAGCACGTCCGCGTAGCCGCCCTGGTGCACCGCGCGGGCGATGCGCGGGTCGTTCACTTCGTCGAAACCCTCCATGGCCTTGTTGCGGTTGTACTCTCTGCCCTTCAGCAGGTCGTGCACGGCCACGGTGCGCCCGTAGTAGTTGATGTCGTCGCAGCGCTGGCCGTTGGCGAAGACCTGGACGCGCTGGACGAAGCAGGCGGGGTTGGGCGTGGCCGGGGCCAGCGGGTTGGTGCCGTCCGTGTTCCTGACGCGGAAGGCGATCTTGATGGACTCGGGGTCGATGAAGGACGGGCCGCTGGTCAGCGGGATGCGGCAGACCCTAGAGGTTGTGGGGGAGAAGGAGCTCAGCGAGCTGGGGAAGTACTGCACGTCATGCCGCGCCGTCACGTAGCTGGTGTTGCTTGTTTCAGCTTGTAGTCCAGGCTCTGCATCAGCTCATCCTGGGCTCCGGCGGTGACTACCTCCATGCTTGTTTATATACACGCATTTTGACTCGTACGGCGAAGGAAAACTATTCTTCTAGGGTCTATATTGATATAGAGCCTGGAAGAATAGTGTTTTTGTGGCGCAAAACCGTGCAAAACGAGCTATTAGTCCAGGGTCTATATTGATATAGAGCCTAGACTAATAGCATTTTTTCAGCGCAAAACCGTGCAAAAAAACTCTCCCCGAGGAGGAGGGTTTTTATTTTATTTTTAAGCAGCCTCAATGTCTCGCGCCAGCTGGTCAAAGCTGGGCGGAGGCAAACTCCGGCGTGACTGCCCGGAACTGGAGCTCGCCCGCGAGCTCTGGGACTGGGGCAGGGCCACAGGGTTCAGGCCCCAGGAGAAGGGGCGCGGCGGGTTGTTGGACTGCGCCTGCACGCGGAAGCCGGACTGCGAGGAGGCGCGGCTGCTTGCGGGGCTGCCTGAAGTGCTGCTGCCTGAGCGCAGCGAGAAGTGCTGAGGCTGCGTGGCGTCGTTCATGCCGTTGGCGGACCGGTCGTCCTGCACGGCCGCGTCCTCGCTGCCCTGCTGCGGCCGGAAGAGCGTGTTCTCGAGGACCCAGCCCGTGCCGCGCGCGAGGCCGTAGGCTGCGCCGCCCGCAATGCCAACGGCCAGCCCCGCCGTTGCCGCCGCGCCAACTCCCGCCGCGCCAGCCAGCGTTCCAGCAACCTCGCCCGCGGTGGGCGCCAGGGCTGCCGCTCCTTCCGCCAGGCCCCCCAGGTACCCAAAGGCTCCGCCCACGCCCTCGGCGGCAACGGCCACCTCGCCCTCCTCCGCAGCCACTGCTGCCGTCTCCTCTATTGCCTCCGCGCCGCGCTCCACCTCCTGCGCGCGCTGCCCCGCCTCGTCCAGGAGGCGCTCCACGTCACTGGGCCGGCCGATGATCTGCGGTGGTGGCTGCGCCTGGCCCGGACGGGGCAGCACGTTCAGGCGCACGTACTCCGCTGCGTCCTGGGGCAGCTGAGAGCGGAAAGCCTGCGCGGCTGCGAGCCCGCGGCCCCTGCGCCTACGAGGTCCGCTGCCGCCTGCGCGCCGTCTGCAGTGCTGCGCAGACGGTCCGTGATGGAGGGCGGCCCCTGCCCGTTGCTGGCCAGCGCGCCGGCCTCGGGGTCTCCCGCCAGGTCGTCCTCAACCAAGCGGGTTCCGCCGTACCCTTGGTACCTCCGCGCAAGGCGCACGTCCTCGTCCGTGGCCTCTGCGGGAGTGCGGAAGCCTTCCTCGGGAATTGCCAGCAGGGGCGTGTGCTGCAGGGGCCGGGGGTTGGGGTCCTCGCTGGACTGCACAAAATCGTCCAGGTAGAAGTGGCTTGTGTTGAACGAGGTGGCCTTGCGGTCCGGCTGGTCCAGCAGCGGCTCGTTCCGCTCCAGGTAGCCCACCACCTGCTCAAAGCGCGGGCGCTGGTTGAAGCCGTGCGCCCGAAGTGTCTTCATTTACTGTTGCGCAACTTCGTCCGCCGCCCGGTCCACGCCCCGGCGCTCGGCCCGCGCGTAGCGCAGCTGGGGTACCTGGCGGTGCACGGCCTCCGTCAGCCGGCTCACGTCGTCCAGGTGCGGCTGCCCCTCCTGCGCCTGCCTGCGCTCGCCCAGCCAGTTGTTGAAGGCCCGCGCCTCCTCCAGTTCTCGGTAGCGCTTCAGCAGCAGCGGCTGCAAGTTGTAACTGGGGTACGTCTTGCGGAACCACCGGAGCATCCGCGGCTCGTTGCGGGGCTCTATGGGCATCATGCTTTTATACCAGTACACTTGCGCCTGTGGTCAGCCGGTCATAAGCGGACTGCCTCTCCAGCATGCGCAGGGCGCGCTGCTGCTCTCTCGTGAGCTGAGGCGCCTCAACCGGTGCCTCAGCCGGAGCCTCCGCCGGCGTCTCAACCGGAGCCTCCGCCGGCGTCTCAACCGGCGGCTTTGGCTTGCGCTTTGGAGCAGCCGGCTCAGTAGGCACGTCCTGCTTCGGTTTGTTCTTGCTCCCAGGGGGCCTGCCCCGCCGTTTCGGTTCAGCCGGCGCAGCGTGTGGCGCAGTGTGTGTGGCGCAGTGTGTGGCGCAGTGTGTGGCGTAGCGTGTGGCGCAGCGTGCGGTGCCTCCGGCACAGCGTGCACCTCTTGCGCCTCCGCCTCGTGTTCGGTTGGCTCCATTTAATTATACGTGGTCAAGATATAACACGAACGACAAAGACGACCCGCGAAGCCGGACGACGTTGCCGTCCAGGTCTGTCAGGCGGAAGCGCATGTGCCTCAGGGTAACCGGGCCCCTGAGTGCCATGAAGTGCCCGTCGTCTGAACCCGTCTCCACAATGGTGCCCACTCCGCTCTTCAGCGTGATCTTGGAGAGGATGTCGTCGCCCAGGTTGCCCAGCACTCTGCTGGCGTTGGCCAGCTGGGCGCAGCGCAGGTAGACCTCGTTGTGCGCCATCATCCTCACGAACTCAAAGACCTGCTGCCCCCCGGAGACAAAGCTCGGGCCCAGCATGTGGTCCACGCTGAAGGGCTTGGTGGGAGAGGCGGGGGGTAGTCCGCCGCGTCGGGAAATTGCTGGCGCAGCTCCAGGTCGTTCAGAATGAGGCGGTTGCCGTCGTAGGCTACGCTGAGGCTGTTCGTGGTTTCGCTGTAGGTGGCGGTGGCAAAGTTGGAGCTGATCCAGGCGGCCAACCGTGCGCCAGTGTACGCGCCCTCGAGCAACAACGCCCAGTTCAGCGTGCCCAGCGCGGCGTCAACCCAGTAGAGGTAGCGGCCCCGGTCCGTCGAGAGGAAGCTGTCGGCCAGGCGGATCTTGTAGACGGCAAGCCGGGCGTCGCTCTGCAAGAGCAGGGACTCTCCCAGGTCTACCTCAAAGTCGCTGTCCGAGCCGGCCACTCTCTTGCGGCTGTCCACGTAGATCGTCGTCATCCTTTTCCATAGGAGGCCGCCCGTTCTGCGGACGACGGGCGGGTGGACGGCTGCGACGGAGGTGCAGCAGGAGATATTCTCGCACCGTGCGCTGATCAGTGTGGAGCTAGCGAACAGCTTCTAGCCCAGGAAGCTGAGCGCCGCTCCCATCGGCTTCTCTTTCCAATGCGAAACGCTCTTCAAAGCGCTTGAAGAACATTTCATTCCTCGGCTTCAGGTAGTAGACGAAAAGGAAGCTGTAATGTTCCCGCGTCGCCTGCTCGTACAACTGGTAGAGCTGCTCCTTTGGCAGCAGGGCGCTGAGCTCCTCCACCACGGCGTCCAGCTCGTGCTGGTTGCGCAGCCTCCAGCAGCAGAGGAATTGCTGGTTGACCCGCACTGCCGCACTGATGAGCCGCAGCTTCTGCGAGCTGACCCAGGTACTGATCTGCATGTGCCGGCCCCTGATGCCTGTCGCACTGTGTCGAGACTTCGGCACTCCTCCACTTCGAGGTTGGGGTGAACTTCGACACGGCTTCCTGGCCTCAGCGTGGAAAATCAGCAGCAGGTGGGCAGGGACACGGCGCTGTTCTGTATAATCTTGGGCCGCTTTGCGAATGCCCAAGTGCCAGGACGATGATGAGGACGCAGGCCCGTCTGAGCCCGCGCCCGCTGCACCTGCGGCTGCCATGGCTGGCAACTCCAAGGACTGTCCCTTGCATGGTGTTATTTTTGTGCCGAGCAACACAATCGACATGCTACATGGGTTTGCTTTCGCGCTCAGCATGCTCGCTCAGCATGCGAACCCAGAGTCTGCAGCGTTTGCAGCGTGACGTTGGTCCCGTGCATGTCGTTACCATCGGTCATTCAGTTCCATTTACCGATGAAGTGTGCCAGAGTTTGTTTGTTGATGAAAGCAGCGCAGCCGAGATTTTGCAACGCAGACGTGACTATGCAGAGCCAGATACAGTGCAGCAACCGCCAGATGATGTGCCTCAGGCAGATGATCATCAGCCAGATCCCGTTTTTCCTGTTGACCCTGATGAGATAGAAGTTGCAGGTGTAAAGCTAAGCAGTGCTTCCCCAGGCGACCTTCTTAGGCAAGCGTGTGAGACACTGGGTTTGCCTAGCTGGGGAAACAAGCGACAAGCTTTTAAACGTTTGGTGAAACATTTGCAACAACAAGGTTTACTTGCAGCTCACACCGCCTCACAACAAGTGGAGCGTGACATTGTGCGGCATCCTGTGATGCAACCTGTGCCTAGGAAGCCCACTGAGCGTGAAGTTTTGGAGCACAGTTATGTTCATTACCCTTATGAAGCATGGTGCGAATACTGTGTGATGCACAAGGCGCGTCAAGATGCGCACCATGATGAGCATCATGAAACTGCAGCACACAGTGTCGTTTCTTTTGACTTTGGGTATTGCAGCAGACAGCCAGATGGTTCAGACAAGATCACTGTTTTGTTTGCGCATGACAGAGCCACAGGTTTGATACATGCCTTACCAACACCAGCCAAAGGTGGTCGGTACATGTCCTACCTCACCACCGAGCTTACTCGCTTCATAGCTTGGACAGGTCATCAGCGTGTCGGTTTGAGATGTGACAATGAGCCAGCCACTTTAGGTTTGCTTGACAGTGTGAGACGTGCTTGTAGACAGCTTGGCATTTCCACCATTGCAGAACCTGTTGCGCCCGGCAACCATCAAGGCAATGGTGCGGCAGAACGTGCCGTGCAGAGTGTGCGAAACCAAGCAGGCATTTTTGTGTCGCAGTTGGAGCGCCTTGGAGGTGCGCCAGAAGGGAAAATTATATTCGAGTGCACCCACCCAGTTTACAACTGGGCAATTCCACATGCAGCATGGGCTTACAATCATTACCGAGTTGCGAATGGCAGGACTGCTTATGAAGTGGCCACGGATCGCCAATACACTGGCCGCATCGCTCGCTTTGGGGAGATGACCTATGGATTCCTCCGAACAAGTGCCAAGGCAGCCCCACAATGGTGCAAAGGCCTTTGGCTTGGCAAAACGATGCAGGCAGATTGCCATATCATTGCAGTTGCCTCACCAGATAATTGTGGTATTTTCACAACGAGATCTGTGAGACGCTTGCCAGACCCATGGAACTTAGACTATGCAGCCAAGGTTGAATCGATGCCTTCAGATTTTGGATATGCAGCGCTTGGTTCCAAGTTGGTCATGGCCAAGAGAGTTTTGCCTCCACAGCCACACCCAGTTGAGCTTCCCATTGATTTCCCATTTGCGCTGAGCCAGCAACCACCAACTCCAGATGAGGCAGCGATAGAGCCTCAGACACCAGCGCCGCCTGAACTTCCTGAACAACCTGCTTCCAGCAGTGCAGGAGTATCAGCGCAGGCGGGGATGATGCCACCTCCAGCATCAGCAGCAGTCTCAGCGCCAGCAACACCGGCAGGCCCTGGAGTTCCAGTTCCTGGAAACCCAGCTGGAGCAAGCCAGGCGCCTACCACACCAACTTTGACTGCAGATGAAGCAGCAAGTCAAGGATTGTTTGCAGACTTGGATGCAAGTCCAAGACCTAACAAGCAGCTCAAAATCAATCAGATTGGCAGTTGTTTCATTGACGGTACAGAGTATCCTCACGAGGACGAGCAAATAGTCCTGGATTTTGATGAGGACAGCTTCGATTTTTTAGACCAGCATGATGACGAAGTCACAGATGAGCTTTGGTCAGACGAGTTTTTGCATGAAGGTTCAGCCCTTTTCGATTTGGCAGGATCAACGCAGCAATTGATTTTTCCAGATGATGGTGCAGGAGAGCCTCAGCTTTCCATTCAGGACATGATACAGCTTGATTCGCTTGCAGACAGAGTCGAGATAGAGCGGCTGACAAAGCTTGGAGTGTTGCTACCGCCAGACTCTCTTCAGTGCGAACCAGGCCAACGTCCTAAAACCCTCAGCGCCAGGTTTGTCAGGACATGGAGAGAGAAAGTCATTGACAACAAGAAAGTGTTTTTGCGACGCTCAAGGTATGTCGCTCGAGAATTTGCATGGTTAGACCAGCGGCAGGACTTGTACAGTCCAGCCAGCAGCAATGTGACAAATCGCCTATTTCCTATTTTGTTTCTGATGCTTAGGAGCATGGACTTTGTGCTTTCAGCATTGGATGTGTCAGATGCTTTTCTCACAGTGGTTCAGAAGGATCCCACATTGGTAACTTGTGAGGACGCAGCCGGAAATGTTTACAAGTACGCTCTGGGTCGTGTGCTACCTGGACAGCGCGATGGCAGCCAACGGTGGCATGAAGCCATAACTGCTTTCATGAGAGAGAGTTTGGACATTCGTGCTTGTGCAGCTTATCCTTCTATTTTGAAGAGCAAGTGCAGTGAATGTTTCATTCTTCTACATGTGGATGACATGATGATTTTATCCACCCGGCATTTTCTTGACTTGAAACTGAAACCAGCATTTGAGGAAAAGTATGCCATCAGCATCGAGACCTTGACGGACCACAACGAAATCTGTTTTCTGAAAAGACGTCATTGGTTGACGGAGGATGGGAACCTTGTCATGCAGCCCCATCACAAACACTTTGACAAATTGTTTGATCTGTTAAAGACGAGCAGACGACTTGTTCCAAAGAAGACCCCTGTTCATCCGTTAATGGGAGAACCAGATGATTCACCACCACTTTCAAGTGTTGATGCAACCACTTACAAATCAGCAGTTGGTATACTCCTTTATCTGTCCCCGGACATTCCTGAAGCACAGTTTGCAATTCGTGGTTTATCCCAGTACATGGCATCACCAACAGAGAATTCCATGAAGATGCTCAGACACCTTTCGCAGTATCTTTTGGGAGCTGTGAACAACGGCATTTTGATCAAGAAGCCCACCAACGAAGTGGATTTGAAGCGTATGACGCTCAACCTGTACACTGATGCAGATTGGGCAGGAGACAAGTCTTCGAGACGTTCGGTCACAGCAGTTTGTGTGTTTTTGCAGGACAGCCTGATTTATTCAGCCAGCAGGACGCAGAAAGCCATAGCTCTCAGCAGTGCAGAGAGTGAGCTTTACTCAGCAACATCAGGTTTGTGCGACAGCATTTTACTTCGTTCTTGTTTGGAATACATGTTTGATGCGAGAATTCACTTGAGGTTGTATGTGGACAATAGCGCATGCAAGCAGATCCTCAGGAGGAGCGGCGTCGGTCGGATTCGCCACCTCGATTGCCGTGTTCTTTGGACTCAACGTTTGGTTCAAACTGGTCAACTTTCTGTACATCATGTTGAGACAAAGATGAACCCAAGTGATTTGTTCACCAAGCGGCTTTCGCGTGATCGAATGCTTTTGCTCATGCATCTTATTGGATGTTTTGACATTGGCTCAGATGAGATTCTTGGAAAAGAGCAGTGGGAGCAACATATGCAAGTTGTTCATTTTAGGCAGTGTGTGAATGTGTTGCATAGCAGTTTCAACGGACCCAAGAAACCAATCCAGCGCATGATCCGCATGATGATGTTCGCGAGTGCATTTACGCCTTGAGTCGGCTACACATCTTCGAACATTGAGATTTTGCATTGTGGCAATTTTGCAGAGTGCCACTTGTGCATTTCCTTTTGCAGATATGGAAGTGGCAACTTTCAGCCACACTTCTGAAATGATGGTACATTTCTTGCAACATTCATTTGCATTATTTGCGACGATCTATACTTTTGCAGCAGCGAATTTGATGCGAGCTTGGAGCAGCATTGACCTTCAGACATTTATTTTCAGCAGTATTCTTTTTGCGGCGGCAGCTTTGTTTCTCTGGTGGAGACAGAGAAGACCTCGTGGACCCATGGTTTACGTGACAGAATTCGGAAAGCATTTTCATCAGCTGAATTGCAGATGGATCGGTCAGAGGAAAGTGACTGAGATTTCAGAACTGGAAGCAATGCAGCGGCATTACAAGAAGTGCCACACGTGTCACTTTCAAGATGCAAAGAAGATTTCTGGTACAGCAAAACCAAAGCCTCGTTTACTGAAGAGGCGACACCAGCCAGATGAGACTTTTCACACGGCTTGAATTTGTACAGCACGTACTGGTCTCAGTACTTAGTGTACAAAGGCGGGGTGATTAGGTTTGTTCACATCCTATATCCCCATATATAGTGCATTAGTTTTCCATGCAGTTTGTGCAGTACATGAGCTTGGAGTTTCACGTGCATGAACAGTTTGATCGCTAGGCGTTTGTATGCTCGAGGAAAAACAATCACTTCCACAGCAGCAACCACGTTCTGGTTCCCTGCGAGTTCCGCCACACAGGCCCGGGTGTGTCCGAAGCAGAACTGCTGGAGTGCCTTTACAGCGTGGGGGACGACAAGTACCAGGGCAAAGGTTGCGCTTGGATGGCGTGGCGCCTCGTGGGCCAAGCTCAGCCTCCTGACGTCGGCCACCACGTCGTGCTTCGACCCGAAAGAGGGGAAAACTTGTGGGTCTTCTTCCACAAGCCCACCATGAAGCTGCTGCCCCATCCTCCGGCGTCCACCCAGCTCTACAAGCTTGGCAAGGGGAAGCTTCACGATGTCGTGAAGCTGATGGCCAACTGCTTGGAGCAGAAGGGGACCATGCGGGCCATGAGTCGGGGCGAGTACGACGGCCTTGTTGCAGCAAACGAACCTCCGGCGCCAGAGTTCTCCCCACGACGGGTTTTGAAGAACTACGGCGATATGACGACGTCCGAGTTCCAGAGCCATCCCATCAAGCTCGACACGACCTTCCGAGGCGACAAGGCCTTGAACACCGGCAAGCGCCCGCCGAACAGTGAGGACGAGTTCGTGCACTTGCAGAGCAGGGCCCTCTTGCAGCTCCGCAAGCAACTCCAGGACGACCAGTTGCAAACGGAGAGCCTGCTGGTGTCGCGCCATCGCCAACTTCTGATGACCGACTTCGTCATCAACGAGAGCACCGTGAACTGCTGGTGGTACAACCCCGAGGTCCACCAGAAGCAGCCACTGGACTTTTTCGAGGCCTACGGGCGAGCTCGCGACGAGCGAAGGACCCTGATCTTCTACGGAGACAGCGGCACGGGGAAAACTCCCCTGGCAAGTTGCCTGGCAGCCATGGTGGCCCGCGACGTGGGTCTGGACGAGTTCGTCATGGTGTCCAGCCCGGACATGCTGCGATCCGCGGTCGAGCGCAACCTCCTGCGTGACGAGAGGCCTTTGCTCCTGGACGAGCTTCAGATCAGCAGCAGCAACATCGGCGCCCAAGGCGGGGAGTGGACACGCTGAAGCATCTCCTCGGTCTGTCGCCCGACTTGCCAGCCACCATCAAATGTCGCTACAACGACGTGAAGGTGCCTGCGGAGACGTTCAGGATCATCACGGTGCAGGACCTGGCGAAACTCCACCACAGCTTGGACGACATGGCAAAGATTTGCCCTCCGGACCTCATGCTCGACGGGTTTGAGTGGCGCGCTCGCCCGCTTGACAAGGTCTTCGACGCGGACACGCGCGCGGTGCTGAAGCGCTGCATCCTCGTGGAAGTGACGGCTCAGTGTGTCAAGGACTCTGTGCGCGAGAGGCGAAAGTTCGGGTCCGACAAGGCGGTCTCCATGGCGGAGAGTTTGAGGGCCTTGTACAACGGCCAGTAATTCGCGACACGGGGGCCTGCCTTTTAAGGGCACAGACCAGGTAGAAGCCCGACCGAACGCATACAGATCAGCCTTGCCCAAAGACGCACAGTTGGGCGCGCTGACCCCCGCTCTGGCGCACACCCTTGCCGGGCTCGTGAGGCCGTCTTGCCCAAAGACGCACAGTTGGGCGCGCGGACCCGCTCCACTCCCCCCCGGGTCCATGCTATATGTACTATATGTGCTATATCTCACAAGACAACCCACTGAACATCCACTCCCCCCCGGGTCCTTGCTATATGTACTATATGTGCTATATCTCACAAGACAACCCACTGAACATCCACTCCCCCCCGGGTCCATGCTATATGTACTATATGTGCTATATCTCACAAGACAACCCACTGAACATCCACTCCCCCCCGGGTTCCTTGCTATATGTGCTATATGTGCTATATCTCACAAGACAACCCACTGAACATCCACTCTCCCCCAGCTCCTTGCTATATGTACTATATGTGCTATATACTCTGTACGCGCGAAATCTGTACTATATGTGCTATATCGGGGCCATATAGCACATATAGTACATATAGCATGGACCCGTGGGGGAGTGGATGTTCAGTGGGTTGCCTTGTGAGATATAGCACATATAGTACATATAGCATGGACCCGGGGGAGAGTGGAGGTTCGGTGGGTTGCCTTGTGAGATATAGCACATATAGCACATATAGCAAGGAACCCGGGGAGAGTGGAGGTTCAGCGGGTTGGCGTCCATATAGCACATATAGCACATATAGCATGGAGCTGGGGGAGAGTGGAGCCAAACCCAGGGACATTTGTGCGGTTTTGCGCAACAAAATGCTATTCCTCCAGGGTGTACATGTATGTACGGCCTGTAAGAATAGCTTGTTTTGCACGGTTTTGCGCTACAAAATGCTATTCTTACAGGGCCTATATCAATATAGACGCTGGAAGAATAGCTTTTGCACGGGTTTTGCACGGTTTGCCCATGCCAGCCCCGCTTTGATTGGTTCGCCCAACCCGTTGGTTTCCCCGAGCACCAAAAAGGAGCTGAGCAGGCTCCGGGAATTTCCCCCCTGCGCACGCTCGATCATCCAACTTGAGTGTGATCAAAGTTTTTTTTTGGGGCCAAAAACGGGTCCGATCAAGGTTCCCTGGACGCAGGGAGGCCTGAGCGGGCCTAAAAAACCATTTTCAAGTTAGTCGAGGGTCCTGGGCCTCGGAGGCGCCAGGAAGTCGTCCAGCTGCCTCACAGCCGCCGGCCTGCGTCTCGTCAGCCGGCCCGCCGCGTTGCCGCTGCCCTGCAGCGCCGGCAGCGCCAGCTTCAGCAGGGTCTCGCGGCCCTCCGTGCTGCGGACGGTCATGGAGTCCACGGCCCCCAGCCGCTGCACGTCGCCGTACTGAGGGTCGCCGCGTTCGTCGGTGCTCGGAAAGCGCCCGCGTCCTCCACTGCCTTGATGCGCCGCTCGGTGAGGTCCTTGTTGTGCTGGAACTTGTCGGCGTTGTCTTGGAGGACCCTGAACTCCGTGGCCGGCTGCTTCTCCACGTCCTCGGGCGCGCCGTGCACCGTCTCGTGGGGCCGCGCGTTGTAGGCCGAAGCGGTCTGCTGAAAGTGGTCGCTCCACTGCCCGCCCTTGCGCGCCACCCTCGTGGCCAGGTCCTTCTTCAGCGTCTGGATGCCCCGGTCCACCACGGCAATGGCGTTGCGGTCCTCGGGCCGCTTCGTGCGGTGCACGGCATTTTCGGGCAGCTCCCGGTCCAGCGTGGCGAACTCGTTGCCCAGGTCCGTCGTGACCACGAAGTTCCCGTCGTCCCCCGTCAGCTCCCGCGCGGCGCGCTTGGTGGCGCGGCCCACCGTCTCGGCGTTCTTGTTCTGCAGAGGTTCCACGGCGGCCTCCCGGGTGAAGACGTCCATCACCACCAGGCCGTACTTCGTCTTCCCCCGCGTGTTCTGGCTGAAGTCGATGAGGTCGGCCTGCAGCCGGTCGTTCGGCCCCTCGGCGGCCGACTTGCCCAGCGCGCGCGGCCGGGGCGCCTGCACCTGCCGGCCCACGTCGGCCTTCAGCGCCTCGAAGGCCATGGCCTGCGTCACGTCGAGGTCGCGCTGCCTCGCAAGTCGGTACAGCTTCCGCGGGTCCCTCACGTTGAAGTCGTCGGCCAGGTCCCTCAGCGCCTCCATTTATAACCCAAAAAGGGGCTATTCAAGGTTCTGCAGATGCGAGGCGGCCTACCTCCTTGTTGCCCCAAAAAGGGGCTTGAGCAAGGATGCGCGGAGGCCTGCTCACACCTACTTCTTGCCCCAAAACCAGTTTTTTTTTCTACTTGTTCTTCGGCCCCCGCTGGGCCTGCCAGGCTTCCACCTCGTCCAGCCGGGCCTGGAAGCCCTTGCACACCCCCCACAGCACGCTGGTGAGGTGAGAGTAGTCGAGGGTAACCATCTCCGTGCCGTCGCTCCACCGGGCGGTGCCCGTCAAATTCTTCCACTTTGTTCCTGCGAAGTCGTCCGAGGCGAAGCCCAGCCTCAGGTCCTCGTTCATGTCCGGGCGCTTGTACTGCTTGGCCTCCACGGAGTCGAAGAGCTGCTGGAGCTCTGCCACGTCGGCCTCGGACATCTCCGTCTTCACCCTGCTGTCCGACAAATTCGTGAAGCTCGTGTTGCAGACCACGTTGCCCGTGTTGCCCGCGATCACGAGGCAGCCGGGGTTCCTCTGGTTCGTGGTCAGGGACAGCTGCGTGGAGAGGCTCTTGGTCTGCACCAGCGCCTCGTCGTTGATCATGATGAGCTCGCACTGGTGCGCCCCGCCGTCCCGCTCCAGGAAGACCCTGGCGCTCTGGTTGCCCAGCAGCCGCAGCTCCGGGCCGCTGGCGGGGGCCGCGCTGTTGTTGGACACTTGCAGCTTGCTCCAGCCCGCCCAGTTCTTCGTCAAGAAGAGATCGTCCAAGAAGTCTGAGGTGTTGGTCACGGTGAGCGTGTTGGAGGCGAAGAGCTGCGGCGCGGGGACCGTGCCCGAGCTTGTCACGCGCCGCACACCACGCTGCCCGTCGACACTCCGCCGCTCGTGGCCGTAAAGGTGCAGTTCAGGCTCTCGCAGTCCAGCGGGCCGTGGAGGCCGCCCCGCTGACTGTCAGCGTGGCGCCCGTGAGCGCACCGGTGGCTGCGAAGCTCGCCGCCGTCGCTGCGCCCGAGGCCGTCAATGTCCCCGTGGACACGTCGCCCACCGTGGTGAAGTTCCCGACGTTGGCCGTGTTGTTGATGGTGAGTGTGCTGCCCGTGATTCCTGTGGCGGAGCTCAGCAGGCCCACGCTGGCCGCGCCGCTGATGCTCAGCGAGCTGCCTGACACGGCCCCCGTGGACGACAGCGTGGCTCCGGCGACGGCGCCGGTGGCTGTGAGCGCAGCGCAGGAGACTGCGCCCGAGGCGTCCACGCCCGTGGTGAACACGTCGGTGCAGTTCACGTCGTTGCACCGCAGCTGGTCGCAGCCCACGTTGCCCTGCGCGGTGAGCCCGTCCAGCGTGGCCGAGCCCGTGAGGGCCAGCGAGTCCGCCAGCAGGTCCGTTACCGAGACAGACTCTCCCTCGAAGGCGCTGGCCCTGATCTGCATACTGTACAGGTCCAGCGTGCCCGCCGACTGCTGCACCAGCCCGGGGATGGACCCGCCGAAGGCTCCAAAGTGCAGCTTCGCGATTCCGCCCGGCGGCACCGAGAAGTCCAGGCGCGCCGTGCTCCAGACGCCCTGCGAGGGCGTGCCGAGGAAGGTGCCGGTGACGCCCACGTAGTCGTTGTCGGCCGCGCTGACGTACATCACCATGTTGGAGGCCGTGCCCAGCCGGTACCGGCAGCCGAAGGAGTAGCGTCTCCCCGGCGTCAGCGTGTAGGTGCGCACGATGTTCCAGGCGAAGGCGCTCAGGGTCATGGCGTAGCCCTCCCGCTGGAAGCCTCCCACCGTGAAGCTGGCCGAGGCCACGGAGCTCTGGCTGTTGGAGCGCACCAGGAAATTTCCTAGCGTGGTGAGTGTGGGTTCCAGCAGCACCTCGCCCAGGGTGGCCAGCGTGACGTCGTCCGCCCCTCCGTCGAGGAACTCGTGCTTCAGCAGCAGCGCCGAGGCCGCCGTGTCCGCCGCGTCCGTCTCCGCCGTGTTGCCGGTCTCCAGGGTTGCGTCCAGGATCTGGAGGCCGTAGACGTCCACCGTTCCTGCCGTCTGGTTGGGCAGGCCCGGCGCCTGGAAGTGCGCCCCGAAGTGCAGCTTCGCAACTCCGTTTGGCGGCACTGTGAAGTACATCTTGGCCGTGCTCCAGGCGCCCTGGTCGCCCGCGAAGCTGCCGTACAATGGGTCGAAGACGTTGTCTGCCTCGGACATGTACACCACGAAGTTGGAGGCCGTGCCGAGCCGGTAGCGGCAGGCGAAGAGCAGCTCTCTGCCGGGCGTCAAGTTGTAGGTGCGCACGATGTTCCACGGGTTCGCCGCCAGGGTCAGGGTGTAGCCGTCCACGCTCACTCCCACAGTGTGCGTGGCCAGGACCACGCTGCAGCCGCTGCTGGGGCGAACCGTCCAGTTTGAGAGCGAGACGTCCGTGGGGCCCAGGATCTGCTCTCCTATTATGGCGGCCACCACCTCGTCGGCCCCGCCGTCGTCCGGAAAGCGCACTGCTATCTGCAGCGCAGAGGCTGCCTCCGTGACTCCGAGCTTGCCCGCAAGGAGGCCGTCTACTTGTGCGATGGTGTAGTAGCTGAGCAGGGCGGCGGCGATGCTCGAGGCCGTCGCCGTGTCCTGGTCTGCGGCTGAGCGGTACGCCACCAGCGCCGAGGGGATTTGGTTGGTGGTGAACACGTCCTGGTCCGGGCCCGTCCGGTAGGCCAGCAGCGCGCCTGCGATGGCGGCCTGCGTCTGCGTGTCCTGCGCGCTCGCCGTGCGGTAATCTCCCAACAGCGCGTCTACCTGCGCCGCGGTGTAGTAGGCCAGCAGCGCGGCTGTGATGGCCCCGGTCGTCTCCGCGTCCTGCGCCGTTCCGGTTCGGTAGTCTCCCAACAGAGTGTCCACGTGTGAGGAGGTGTAGTAGGCCAGCAGGGCTGCTGTTATGGCGGCGTCAGTGCCCGCCGTGGAGTAGCAGTCTGCCGTGATGCTCAGCGTGTCGTCGCCGTTGGCCAGCGCAGCAGAGAGAGAAGCCACGAAATGCAGGTTGCGAACGACGTTGCTTCCGCGAAGGAGCTCCCAAGTTGTGAAGCCCGCCCAGGCCGGCGCGTTAACAACTCCGCCGCCGGAAAGCTGCAGGGCGGCGAGCTCCGCGAGGATTGCGTCGAGGGCGCTCTGGAGCGCGGTCTCGCTGGCGGAGAGCGCGGCGTTCGTGGCGTACGAGGCCAGCATCGCCGCGTCGGCCTTGGAGGCCTGGAGCGCCGTGATGCTGGCGTCCCGGCTAGCAAGCTGCGCTGCGACGAAGGCCTCGGTGGCGAGGCCCAGCAGCGCATTTGCGATTTTGGTGTCTACCTCCAGTGGAAGTCCGTCCACCGTGGAGAGCAGGGCGGCCAGCGCGCTGGCGTCCGCCTTGCCGAGGAGGGCGGCGTCCAGGGCTGCCGTGGTGACGGCGCCCAGGAGAGCCGCCGCTATCTTAGAGTCCACCTCGGAGGAAGTGTCGACGGCCGACTGCAGCGCGTACGCGGTCAGCGCGCTGGCGTCCGCCTTGGAGGCCTGCAGCCCCGAGATGGTGGCGTCTCTGCTCGCGAGCTCGGAAGCCAGCGCCGCGGCGGTGACGGCCCCCAGGAGAGCGTTGGCCACCTTGGTGTCTACCTCCAGCGGCGTGATCCTCGCCGCTATGTCCAGGGAGTGTTGGTCCACCACCGTCTTGAGACCGTAGTTGGCGGCCACCGTGGCCAGCGTGGCGGTGTTGGCCGAGGCGATGGAGCCGTTCATGGCCGCCGTGGTGCTGTAGTTGGACAGCTTCAGGTCCACGCCGTCCGGGGTGCTCTTTGTGGCCACCACGCCCTCCAGCACGTCGAAGGCCGACTGGTCTGCCTTGTTGGAGAGGCCCGTGGTCAGCGAGCGCTGCAGCGCGGCGATGCTGCTTCCGTGCGCGGCCACCTGCCCGTCCGTGGTGGCCAGGGCCGCCGCCGTGGCAAGAGGCGCAATCGCCGGCGCCAGCGCGCTGCTGTCCAGCTTTGACGCCAGCTCTGCGGTGACTCTGTCGTCCAGGGACTGGATGGCCGCCGCGTTGTTGCCGGCGGCTGCCGTGTTCACCGCCAGGTCCGTTACTTGAGCGTAGGGCGTCAGAGCGAGGGCCAGCTGCCCTGCGGTGACGTGCGTGCCGTCAGTCACCTCTCCGTTGTCCAGGACCTCCGGGATGTTGCCGGTGACAGGTCCTTCAAACATGTTTTCTTAGGAGTAGCCGTTACGAAATGGTATCGCTGGGCTGTTGCACTTTCGCAACGCGCCCTCACAGGTCCTTCGTGGCGTTCCGGCCGTTCGGAGAAGTTTCCTCGTGATTCGGGGCCTTCCGTGGGGGAGGACTGGGGGAGGACTGGATTTTTTCCTGGGAAGAATTCCGACCTTGGAAGCCTCCACATCGGCGGGCTGGCGTGGGTAGTGCGTTTGACGCACCACCCCTCGGTCTTGGAGCCCGCACCAGGCCCGCACCAGGCCCGCACCAGGCCCGCACCAGGCCCGCACCAGGCCCGCACCAGGCCCGCACGTTGGCGTGGAATTTGTAACGGGGCATGTGTGTTTTTTTCCGACACACCTTAGAAGACTTTTCAGCAGTTTCTCAAACAGTGAGAATCTGCAAATTTCAGGCGAACGCCAGCGCAACACCCAACCTGCGAATTTGAAGGAGCTCACCGTTTGAGCTCCTTCAGCAAAGTTCACCAAGACCTCTACCTCTCTCTGTAGAGAGGGCCCGCACCAGGCCCGCACCAGGCCCGCACCAGGCCCGCACCAGGGTATTTTCGGAAGTAGCGCGGCTACAATGTGACTCACTTGATCTGACACTCGTTTTGACCGACAACGCCGACAAGTTCCAGCACAACAAGGACCTCACCGAGCGGCGCGTGAAGGCGGTGGAGGACGCGGGCCTTCCGAGCGCCGACGAACGCGGCGAGGAGCTTCAACCCTCAGTACGGCGACGTGCAGCAGCTGGGGGCCGTGGACTCCATGACCGTCCGCAGCACGGAGGGCCGCGAGACCCTGCTGAAGCTGGCGCTGCCGGCGCCGCAGGGCAGCGGCAACGCGGCGGGCCGGCTGACGAGACGCAGGCCGGCGGCTGTGAGGCAGCTGGACGACTTCCTGGCGCCTCCGAGGCCCAGGACCCTCGACTAGTTTGAAAATGATTTTTTGAGGCACGCTCGGCCTCCGCATTTCCGCGGAAGCTTGATCGGACCCGTTTTGGCGCAAAAAAAAACTTTGATCGCACTCAAGTTTGCCTGATCGAGCGTGCGCAGGCTGGGGGGAAATTCCCGGAGCCTGCTCAGCTCCTTTTTGGGGTGCTCGGGAAACCAACGGGTTGGGCGAACCAATCAAATGAGCGGGGGCTGGCATGGGCAAACCGTGCAAAACCCGTGCAAAAGCTATTCCTCTAGTGCCTACATTGATGTAGGCACTGTAAGAATAGCATTTTTGTGGCGCAAAACCGTGCAAAAAAGCTATTACTCCAGGGTGTATATTGACATACGGCCTGGAGTAATGGCATTTTGTAGCGCAAAACGGTGCAAAACGAGCTCTTCCTCCAGGCCGTATGAATATACACCCTGTAAGAATAGCATTTCGTGGCGCAAAACCGCACAAATGTACCTGGGTTTGGCTCCACTCTCCCCCAGCTCCATGCTATATGTGCTATATGTGCTTTGTGGACGCCAACCCGCTGAACCTCCACTCTCCCCCCGTCCCGTGCTATATGTGTATATGTGCTATATGTGCTATATCTCACAAGGCAACCCACCGAACATCCACTCTCCCCGGGTTCCTTGCTATATGTGCTATATGTGCTATATCTCACACGACAACCCACTGAACATCCACTCTCCCCCAGCTCCTTGCTATATGTACTATATGTGCTATATACTCTGTACGCGCGAAATCTGTACTATATGTGCTATATAGGGGCCAATAGCACATATAGTACATATAGCATGGACCCGTGGGGGAGTGGATGTTCAGTGGGTTGTCTTGTGAGATATAGCACATATAGTACATATAGCATGGACCCGGGGGGGAGTGGATGTTCAGTGGGTTGTCTTGTGAGATATAGCACATATAGCACATATAGCAAGGAACCCGGGGGGGGTGGATGTTCAGTGGGTTGCCTTGTGAGATATAGCACATATAGTACATATAGCATGGACCCGGGGGGGAGTGGATGTTCAGCGGGTTGGGGGCCATATAGCACATATAGTACATATAGCATGGAGCCGGGGGGGAGTGGAGCGGGTCAGCGCGCCCAACTGTGCGTCTTTGGGCAAGACGGCCTCACGAGCCCGGCAAGGGTGTGCGCCAGAGCGGGGGTCAGCGCGCCCAACTGTGCGTCTTTGGGCAAGGCTGATCTGTATGCGTTCGGTCGGGCTTCTGCCTGGTCTGCGCCCTTAAAAGGCAGGCCCCCGTGTCGCGAATTACTGGCCGTTGTACAAGGCCCTCAAACTCTCCGCCATGGAGACCGCCTTGTCGGACCCGAACTTTCGCCTCTCGAGCACAGAGTCCTTGACACACTGCGCCGTCACTTCCACGAGGATGCAGCGCTTCAGCACCGCGCGCGTGTCCGCGTCGAAGACCTTGTCAAGCGGGCGAGCGCGCCACTCACACCCGTCGAGCATGAGGTCCGGAGGGCAAATCTTTGCCATGTCGTCCAAGCTGTGGTGGAGTTTCGCCAGGTCCTGCACCGTGATGATCCTGAACGTCTCCGCAGGCACCTTCACGTCGTTGTAGCGACATTGTGGTGGCTGGCAAGTCGTGCGACAGACCGAGGAGATGCCCTTCAGCGTGTCCACTCCCCCCCTTGGGCCCGATGTTGCTGCTGCGAATCTGAAGGTTTCTTGGGTGTGAGCCTGTCTCCGCGCAGGAGCAGCTCTGGGCTTGGCTCGACCGCTGATCGCAGCATGTCCGGGGCTGGACACCAGAGGAACTCGTCCAGACCCACTCGCGGGCCCCTGGCTGCCAGGCAACTTGTGCCAGGGGAGTGTTCCCCTTGCCGCTGTCTCCGTAGAAGATCAGAGTCCTTCGCTCGTCGCGAGCTCGCACGTAGGCCTCGAAAAAGTCCAGTGGCTGCTTCTGGTGGACCTCGGGGTTGTACCACCAGCAGTTCACGGTGCTCTCGTTGATGACGAAGTCGGTCATCAGAAGTTGGCGATGGCGCGACACCAGCAGGCTCTCCGTTTGCCACTGGTCGTCCTGGAGTTGCTTGCGGAGCTGCAAGAGGGCCCTGCTCTGCAAGTGCACGAACTCGTCCTCACTGTTCGGCGGGCGCTTGCCGGTGTTCAAGGCCTTGTCGCCTCGGAAGGTCGAGTCGAGCTTGATGAGATGGCTCTGGAACTCGGACGTCGTCATATCGCCGTAGTTCTTCAAAACCCGTCGTGGGGAGAACTCTGGCGCCGGAGGTTCGTTTGCTGCAACAAGGCCGTCGTACTCGACCCGACTCATGGCCCGCATGGTCCCCTTCTGCTCCAAGCAGTTGGCCATCAGCTTCACGACATCGTGAAGCTTCCCCTTGCCAAGCTTGTAGAGCTGGGTGGACGCCGAGGATGGGGCAGCAGCTTCATGGTGGGCTTGTGGAAGAAGACCCACAAGTTTGCCCCTCTTTCGGGTCGAAGCACGACGTGGTGGCCGACGTCAGGAGGCTGAGCTTGGCCCACGAGGCGCCACGCCATCCAAGCGCAACCTTTGCCCTGGTACTTGTCGTACCCCACGCTGTAAAGGCACTCCAGCAGTTCTGCTTCGGACACACCCGGGCCTGTGTGGCGGAACTCACAGGGAACCAGAACGTGGTTGCTGCTGTGGAAGACGGGAGCGGCCTTGTCATGAAATCCTTGTCTCGCGGCTCGGCGGCCCTTGGCAGCAAGAAAGTGGTTACCTCCGGCTCCGGCTTCTCCGGCTTCTCCGGCTCCGGCTCGCTCGCCTTCCACTTCAAGTTCAGGTAAATGGGCTGGCGCGGAGACTGAGGCTTCACGGGCGGAGTGTCCGGGGCGGCTTCGCGGCGATCCAACCACTCCACCAGGCGATGCTCCAAGTTCGTCGCCGGGTAGTCTTCACCCGCAGGCTCCTGGCCGGCCTTGACGAGTTCTTCAAAGATGGGCAGAGCCTGCTTGCAGCCGATGCTGTCGTAGGACAGTATCTCCCGCATGTCGTCCAGGGTCTCGAGCACGCGAGTCCCCATTCTCACGGAGTGCGGAAGGACGGTAGACAGCTCCAGGTTCGCTGCCGCCTCGCGCGCCTCGCGCTCGCACTCGGATCGAGTCGCCATCGCAGAGCTTGCTTCTCGAGCAAATAGTGACTTTGTTGAAAGCCAGCTGTGTTTAAACCCTACAGGCACCACCCCGCCCGCCGCGAAAACGCTCTGACGGCCTGATAACCCGTTTGAACGCACCCCGGAAGCTGCCCCCCTTCCTGGCAGAGCATGTCGAAAACCGTGTAAAAAGCTATTCTCCCCGGCCATACGTGCAGGTATGGCCGGGGAGAATGCGACCAAAAAAAAACTGGGCCCGTAAAAAAAGAATGGCAAGTTGGGCGAGACAACGACAGCAGATCACGGAGGCCGCGGACGGCGGCGCCCGGGCTCGCACGGTGGCGGATGGTGCCGTCGTGCTGAACCTGCGGCGCGGCCCGGGGCCCTACGCGCTGCTCTCGCGCGCGGACGGGCAGCTGACCCGGGCGGGCCAGCACTACTACTCCCACCTGGGCCTGCGGCCCCCCAGCAAGGACTTCGACTACAACCAGCCCCTCAACCGCGAGGGGCCCAACGACTACATCCTGCTGCGCAACGGGCAGAAGAAGCTCGTGCGCTCCCTGCAGGGCGGAGAGCACCGGCTGACCAAGCTGGGCAAGGGCTTCTTCCGCGACAAGTACTACGAGTACCTGGTCCACGTGCCGGTGATCATCCGGGGCAGGAGGCGCAGCGGGTGGAACGCCGGGGCGGGCTACGAGCGCAGGGACTGGCTGCCGGTGAACGAGCTGGGCGGCGCCACGAGGCACCCGGCGCACCTCACGGAGGAGCAGGTGGCGCAGCGGGTCAGGCACCAAGTGGAGGCCTCGCTGGACCCGGGCGGCCCCATCCTGCAGCTCTCGGACGAGACCTACTTCCTCGACCCCGAGGGGCACTGGGTGGTCAGCACCCAGAGCACGCACTACAGGAACTCCAGGACCGAGGTGGAGACGCTCCTGCGCAGCGCATGAGGGGCCTGAGGAGCGTGAGCTTCCAGCTGCCCTGCGAGGAGGACGTGCTGCAGAGCGCCTTCGAGGACAAGCCGCTCTGCGTGCCCCGGCAGCTGGCCGAGCTGCTGCAGCTGAGCGTGGAGGAGGTGTGCGCGGACTTCGACGCCATGCTGCGCCACGACTGGAGGCGCCTCGGCATCTCCGCCGAGGAGGTGCGAGAGTTCCGCGTGTGGCGCAACGCCCCCATGCGCGTGCTGAGCTCGCAGGGCGACCTGGTGGACAGCTACGACCCGGCGCTGAAGGAGCACCGCACCGTTTGTTTTTTGGCCTTCGACGGGCACTGCTACATGTACAGGGCCGTGAAGAGGGTGCTGGAGCGGCAGGCGGCGCGCGTGCTCTACCGGGGCGAGGCGAGGCAGACCCTGCCGCCCATCCAAGAGTGGAGGCGCTTCGACGCCGCGGACGTGCAGCCGGGCCTGTTCTGGTGCGATGGCCGCCGGCGAGAGCCCCAAGGTGGCCATCAGCAGCCCGGCGCAGTACTGCGGGCTGAGGCTGAGGCGGGGCGCCAGGATCCGAGAGCTGCCGGAGGAGCACGAGGTGCTGCGGAGGTGGTGCGAGGCGCTCAACCAGGAGTACAGGGGCCAGCGCCTGGCCGGCTTGGCGCACGAGATTTTTCTGAAGCTGCTCAAGGCGAAGCGGGAGGTGCCCGGCGCGGCGGAGAGGCAGCAGACTTTGGCCGCGCAGGACGGCAAGTGCGCGCTGTGCGGCTGCGGGCTGACGGCCGGCACCTGCGAGCTGGACCACGTGGTGCCGGTGAGGCAGGCCTTTGCGGGCAGCGTGCAGACTTTGCAGGCGCTGTGCGGCGACTGCCACAGCGAGAAGACGCTGAGGGACAGCGCGCAGCCCACCAGCCTGGAGAGCCGCGTGGCCCCCGGCGTCATGGAGTACGTCCGGAGCCCCAAGCTGCCCCCTCTGGTTTTTGAGGCGCAGACGTGCGCAAAGGACAGAACGTACGTCGGCGTGGACGTGGTGCGCTGCAGGCGCCAACGCCCCCTTCCCTGCCCGTCCTGTGCCCGGCGGACGGCGTTGAGCCCGTGGACGGCGTGCTGCCGGACCTGGGCGTTGTGGAGGGCTGCTGCGACGCGAGCAGTCCTGCCTGAACCTGTTGCCGTACGTGGGGCCCGGCTGGTACCCGAAGGTTTCGCTGGCCGCGATGCTGGACCTGGGCGTCTGCCGCTGGGACCACATCGTGTTGGGCATCTCCGCGCGGAGCCACGTGGACGCGGCGACGCTGCGGCGCGCGCTGGAGCGCATGGACGCCGCGTGGCCCAAGGGCGAGGAGCGCATGGCCAAGCTCAGCGTGAACGCGATGATAGGCCTGTGGGCGCGCAGCACGGAGGTGGTGTACAGCGTGCGCAGCAGCAGCAGCGAGCTGGACGGCGCGGGCGCGGACTTCTCCCAGGCCTTCGCCTACGAGGGGGCATGGTGTGGGACTTCGTCTACGCCAGGAGGCTGCTGAGCAACGGCACCTACCGCCCCATCCACGACGCGGTCCTCGGCTTTGAGCACTGCATGGTGGCCAAGGCCCGGCGCATCCTGGACGCGCCGCCGCGGTACCTCGCGCAGGTGAAGCGGACTGCCTGCTGACGCAGCTGCCGAAGCGCTTCGCGGAGCTGCGGGCGCTGGAGGCGCTGCGCCACCCGGACGGCACGCCGGTCTACCGCGTGGAAGAGACGAAGCCGTTGCTGGGCAGCAGGGCGCCGCGCATGGAGGCGGAGCGCCCCAAACAGCGGAGGTGGAACGGGGTGGACGACCCCGTGAACCACTGCCTGGCGGGCAACTCCCTGCTGCTCACGGGCCTGCCGGGCACCGGGAAGACGCACCTGGCCCGCACCATTGTGGCGAGGCTGCGAGAGCAGGGCGAGGCGGTGCACCTGGTGTCCAAGACGCACTGCTCCGCGCAGAACCTGGGCCTGGGCGCGCAGACGGCCGACCGCTGGGTGCGCAGGTACGTGCGCGGCGGCAGCGCGCAAAAGCTGGACTGGCTGGTGGTGGAGGAGATCACGCAGCTGGACATGGCGCTCTGGGCGGACCTGGCCTGCGTGGGGCTGAACGCCGACGTGAAGTTCCTGCTGCTGGGAGACTTCCGGCAGCTGCCGGCCGTGCTGGACTCCTGGCCGGGCGGCCCATCAGCGCGCCGTTGGAGCACAGCCAGCTCATCCGCGACCTGGCCGGCGGGCACAGGCACGAGCTTACGGAGAACATGCGCTCGACCCCGGCATCTTCAACTTCGTGAAGTGGCTGCGGGTCGGCGAGGAGCGTGCCCCACGCTGGCGCAGGCCAAGGCGAGGCTGAAGGAGCTCTACCCCTCCAAGCCCGGGTGGCCGGACACCACGCTGGTCATCAGCCACAGCAAGCGCATGGCCGTGAACGCAGCGGCGAACCGGGCCCTGGCGCCGGAGGCCTCAAAGCTGCTCCAATTGGAGACACAGGTCATCCACATAGATTTGGGTTGTGATAATTTTATACCAACCCATGAATATTGCCAAACTGCAACACCCAATGGGTGTGATAAACCTATAACACAAAACAGCCCGCAGAGCATGAGGGTGTGGCCGGGGCTGCGCCTCATCGGGGCCGGCGGAAAAATTCCCAAGGGCGTCTTTGTGGCCGTGGCGGAAGTGAGCCGGACGGAGTGAGGCTGGACAACGGCATGCGGCTGAAGAACCAGGAGCTGCTGCGGGCCACCTGGCCGAGCCACGCAGTTACCTACAAAGTAACCTCACACACCCTATTAACTATTCCTAAAAAACCTAAAACAAAGATCAATAAATCCACCTAAATTATATCACCTCAACAAGACCATACCTTTAACCTTAAACAACCTAACACCTAAAAACATAAAATAAAACCTAAATAACAACCTCGACCACCTAACCCAATAACATCCTATAACAATGTACCTACCCTCCTAACCAAATAATACCCTAATATAATATCACCTCCCCTACCTCTTCACGCCAGCTGCCAGGGGCTCACCCTCCACAACCGCGTCCGCCTGGACCTGGAGTCCTGCCACCTCACGCTGCGCCACCTGAACGTGGGCGCCTCGCGGGCCACGAGCTCCGAGCTGCTGGAGGCGGCCTAGAACGGGCAGCACGGCGCCTCCAGGGGCTCCAGCATGAGGTGGCGCACCTCGAAGAGCACGCCCCACTGCCTGCCCATCAGCCACACGTGCCGGGCCTCCACAAGCGCGCGGCCCCTGCGACGCGCGAACTCCGCGGGGCGCGGCGCGCGGTTGCCGGCCGGGTCCCAGAAGAGGCAGCGCTCCAAGTCCATCTTGCACTTCACGTGCTTGCCCTTGGCGCTCACCTTGACGGCGCGCTGCAGCCGGCTCTCAAGCTCCGTGCGGGCGGCCCCCGGAAAGGGCTTCTGGAAGACGATCATGTTGTCGATGACGCCCTGCTCCACCTCCTCCGTCCACAGCTCCAGGTTGGTGTTGCTCGCAAAGCACACGCCCACCCTCTTGGCCCCGTCGTCCTGGAAGTTGCCGGGCTCCCACAGCACCTCCCCGTCCACCTTGCACACCAGCGCGCCCTGATGGGAGTCCTCTATGGACATGAACTTTCCCCCCTTGGCATTGGTCTGAACGTCCAGCCCGAGTGCAAGCTTCATTGCGAAGTTCGGCTCCTTTTTTTTATCCGTAGGAAAAAAGTCCGGTCCGATGAACGCGCGAGTTTTCTTGGTCGTCGCAGTGGCGGTGATCTTGCTCGTTAAAAATGCCGAGACTCCTGGAGCTTTTCTGCGGCACCAAGTCGGTGGGCAGGGCCTTCGAGGCGGCGGGCTGGGAGGTCGTCTCCCTGGACATCGTGTTGAAATTTGAGCCCACCATCCTGTGCGACATCCGGAGCTGGGACTACACGACGTTTCCGCCGGGGCACTTCGACATGGTCTGGGCCAGCCCGGTCTGCACGGAATACAGCCGCGCGCGGACGACGCGCCCGCGGCGGCTCCTGGAGGGCGACGCGCTGGTGCTCAGCGCCCTTGAGATCATTGCGCACTTTGACCCGCTCATGTGGATGGTGGAGAACCCGGCCACCGGGCTGCTGAAGACCCGGCCGTTCATGGAGCGTCTGCCCTGGGTGGACGTGACCTACTGCAAGTACGGAACTCCGTACAGGAAGCAGACGCGGCTGTGGACCAACATGCGCTGGAGGCCGAGCCGAGGGCTGTGCAAACCCGGCAGCCGCTGCGAGGCGTGGCAGGACGGCAGGCACCTCCGGGCCGCGCAGCGGGGGCCGCGGCTGTTGGAGGGGCAGTACGAGTGGGTCAGCCAATCACGCGAGCTGCTCTACAGCGTCCCTGCTGCGCTGTGCGAGGAGATTGCGCGCGCGGCCACGGAGGAGCTTGCGGAGCGGCTCAGCATTCCGGACTGATTCAGGCTTCGTCTAATCCGACGAGCCTGCAAGAAGCCAATTTTTCCATGTTTTTGCATGTTTTTTGGGCGGTGCCACTAAACGCCAAAAATGGCGAAGAGGGGCACCCCCGCCTTTTTTCTCGTTTTTGGGCGCATTCAAAAGCGGTGCCACGTTTCACCAAAAATGGTGAAGAGGGGCACCCCCGCCTTTTTTCTCGTTTTTTGGGCGCACTCAAAAGCGGTGTCACTAAACTTCAAAAATGAAGAAGAGGGACACCGGGCCTCTTTTCTCGTTTTTTGGGCGCACTCAAAAGCGGTGTCACTAAACACCAAAATGGTGAAGAGGGACACCCCCGCCTTTTTTCTCGTTTTGCTCAACTTAAGCGGTGTCACGCTTCATCAAAAATGAAGCACACCGGGCCTTAGTCAAGCACAGAGACGCCCGTGCCGGAGAGCGTCACCAGCTGGTAGGCCACCAAATGAATGAACGGGTCCGTCATCGTGCCGTCCAGGCCCTTGAAGGTGAACCGGGCAAGGTCGCCCGAGCGGGTGCTGACGCCACTCAGCGGCATCTTGGGCACGCGCTCGGTGGGAAAGCCGGCACTGAAGCTGTGGCGCAGGTAGCCCACGCGGCCGATGTCGATGTTGCGCACCGTGTCGTCGTAGGTGCCCGCGAGGACGGAGAGGAAGTGGAAGTGCTCCGAGGCTCCCTTCATGGGGGTGTGAGGGTACTGCAGGCTGCCCAGCTGCATCTGAGACTCCAGGAGGCTTACGGCCTCGCGCAGCAACGGCACGGGCTGGGTCCTCGAGAACACGCTCTTCCGGCCCCATCAGGGCAGCGAGGACGCCGCCGTGCAGGACGTGCGGTCCGCCAACAACATGAACGACGCCACTCAGCCCCAGCACTTCTCGCTGCGCTCAGGCAGCAGCACTTCAGGCAGCCCCGCAAGCAGCCGCGCCTCCTCGCAGTCCGGCTTCCGCGTGCAGGCGCAGTCCAACAACACGCCGCGCCCCTTCTCCTGGGGCCTGAACCCCGTGGCCCTGCCCCAGTCCCAGCCCAGCTCGCGGGCGAGCTCCAGTACCGGGCAGTCACGCCGGAGCCTGCCTCCGCCCAGCTTTGACCAGCTGGCGCGAGACATTGAGGCTGCTTAAAAAAAAAAAAATAACCCTCCTCCTCGGGGAGAGTTTATTTTTGCACGGTTTTGCACAACAAAAATGCTATTAGTGTCGTCCGTATATAGATATACGGACTGGACTAATGGCTCGTTTTGCACGGTTTTGCGCTGAGAAAAGCTATTACTCCAGGCCGTACATAAATGTACACCCTGAAGTAATAGCTTTTTTGCACGGTTTTGGGCCACAAAATGCTATTAGTCCAGTGCCTACGTAAATGTAGGCACCGGACTAATAGCTCGTTTTTGCACTGCTTTGGGCTACAAACCGCTATATAGACCCTAGAAGAATAGTTTTTTCCTTCGCCGTACGAGTCAAAATGCGTGTATATAAACAAGCATGGAGGTAGTCACCGCCGGAGCCCAGGATGAGCTGATGCAGAGCCTGGACTACAAGCTGAAAACAAGCAACGCCAGCTACGTGACGGCGCGGCATGACGTGCAGTACTTCCCCAGCTCGCTGAGCTCCTTCTCCCCCACAACCTCTAGGGTCTGCCGCCTCCCGCTGACCAGCGGCACGTCCTTCATCGACCCCGAGTCCATCAAGATCGCCTTCCGCGTCAGGAACACGGACGGCACCAACCCGCTGGCCCCGGCCACGCCCAACCCCGCCTGCTTCGTCCAGCGCGTCCAGGTCTTCGCCAACTGCCAGCGCTGCGACGACATCAACTACTACGGGCGCACCGTGGCCGTGCACGACCTGCTGAAGGGCAGAGAGTACAACCGCAACAAGGCCATGGAGGGTTTCGACGAAGTGAACGACCCGCGCATCGCCCGCGCGGTGCACCAGGGCGGCTACGCGGACGTGCTGCTGCGCCCCACCATGGTGGGCATCCTGCGCTGCGGAAAGATGCTGCCGCCGCAGCTGAACCTGGTGATAGAAATTGAGTTTGCGGACGCCACCACTGCGCTGTGGTCCGAGAACGCCGGGGCGCACCCGGCGGGGGCCACGCTGAGCACCGACTTCGAGATCCAGAACGTCCGAGTTCAGGCCTCCCAGGTCGTCCTGGACTCTGCGCTGGTGGAGTCCTTCAACCGCGTGCTCCTCTCAGGAAGGTCCCTGGTGTTCAGCTACCCCACGGTGCACACGCAGCAGTCAAGCGTCCCGAACGGCGTGGCGGAGCACAACGTCACCGTGGCGCGCGCCTTCACGAAACTCATGGGCGCGTTCGTGACCTTCTGGGACAACGACGCGGGCTCCAAGATCCACCTGCTGGCCAACCCGGGGCAGGACGTGGCCCACATCGGCGCGGCGAGGCAGGAGGACAAGGCTGCGCCGCCTGCGAGTCCCACAGCCAACCCCGCCGTTGCCGCCGCGCCAACTCCCTCGCCGCGCCAGCCAACGTTCCAGCAACCTCGCCCGCGGTGGGCGCCAGGGCTGCTGCTCCTTCCGCCAGGCCCCCCAGGTACCCAAAGGCTCCGCCCACGCCCTCGGCGGCAACGGCAACCTCGCCCTCCTCCGCAGCCACTGCTGCCGTCTCCTCTATGGCTTGTGCCGCGCCGCGCTCCACCTCCTGCGCGCGCTGCCCCGCCTCGTCCAGGAGGCGCTCCACGTCACTGGGCCGCCTATGATCTGCGGAGGCGGCTGCGCCGGGCCCGGACGGGGCAGCACGTTCAGGCGCACGTACTCAGCCGCGTCCTGGGGCAGCTGAGAGCGGAAGGCCTGCGCGGCTGCGAGCCCCGCCGCCCCTGCGCCTATGAGGTCCGCTGCCGCCTGCGCGCCGTCTGCAGTGCCGCGCAGACGGTCCGTGATGGAGGGCGGCCCCTGCCCGTTGCTGGCCAGCGCGCCGGCCTCGGGGTCTCCCGCCAGGTCGTCCTCAACAAAGCGGGTTCGCCGTACCCTTGGTACCTGCGCAAGGCGCACGTCCTCGTCCGTGGCCTCTGCGGGAGTGCGGAAGCCTTCCTCGGGACGCAGGGGCGTGTGCTGCAGAGGCTGCGGGTTGGGGTCCTCGCTGGACTGCACAAAATCGTCCAGGTAGAAGTGGCTTGTGATGAACGAGGTGGCCTTGCGGTCCGGCTGGTCCGGGGGCAGCGGCTCGTTCCGCTCCAGGTAGCCCACCACCTGCTCAAAGCGCGGGCGCTGGTTGAAGCCGTGCGCCCGAAGTGCCTTCATTTACTTTTGCGCAACTTCGTCCGCCGCCCGTTCCACGCCCCGGCGCTCGGCCCGCGCGTAGCGCAGCTGGGGGACCTGGCGTGCACGCCCCTCAAAAAACATATCCCTATACCAAAACTTAATAAGACAAAATATGTAAGCCGGCTCACGTCGTCCCCCCCCCCCCCCCCCCCCCCCCCCCCCCCCCCAACCCCCAAAAGGGGGGGTTATGAAGAGAAAACGACTGCGCCTGCCGGCGTTCCCCCAGCCAGTTGTTGAAGGCCCGCGCCTCCTCCAGTTCTCGGTAGCGCTTCAGCAGCAGCGGCTGCAGGTTGTAACTGGGGTACGTCTTGTGGAACCACCGGAGCATCCGCGGCTCGTTGCGAGGTTCAATCGACATCATGCTTTTATACCAGTACGCTTGCGCCTGTGGTCAGCCGGTCATAGGCGGACTGCCTCTCCAGCATGCGCAGCGCGCGCTGCTGCTCTCTTGTGAGCTGAGGCGGCTCCGGTGCAGCCGGTGCCTCAGCCGGTGCCTCAGCCGGCGTCTCAACCGGAGCCTCCGCCGGCGTCTCAACCGGCTTTGGCTTGCGCTTTGGAGCAGCCGGCTCAGTAGGCACGTCCTGCTTAGGTTTGTTCTTGCTCCCAGGGGGCCTACCCCGCCGTTTCGGTTCCGGTGCCTCCGGCGCAGCGTGTGGCGCAGCGTGTGGCGCAGCGTGTGGCGCAGCGTGCGGCGCAGCGTGCGGTGCCTCCGGCGCAGCGTGCGGCGCAGCGTGCGGTGCCTCCGGCGCAGCGTGCACCTCTTGCGCCTCCGCCTCGTGTTCGGTTGGCTCCATTTAATTATACGTGGTCAAGATATAACACGAACGACAAAGACGACCCGCGAAGCCGGACGACGTTGCCGTCCAGGTCTGTCAGGCGGAAGCGCATGTGCCTCAGGGTAACCGGGCCCCTGAGGGCCATGAAGCGCCCGTCGTCTGAGCCCGTCTCCACAATGGTACCCACTCCGCTCTTCAGCGTGATCTTGGAGAGGATGTCGTCGCCCAGGTTGCCCAGCACTCTGCTGGCGTGGGCCAGCTGGGCGCAGCGCAGGTAGACCTCGTTGTGCGCCATCATCCGGACGAACTCAAAGACCTGCTGCCCGCCGGAGACAAAGCTCGGGCCCAGCATGTGGTCCACGCTGAAGGGCTTGGTGGGAGAGGCGGGCGGCGCGGCGGGGTAGTCCGCCGCGTCGGGAAACTGGCGCAGCTCCAGGTCGTTCAGAATGAGGCGGTTGCCGTCGTAGGCTACGCTGAGGCTGTTCGTGGTTTCGCTGTAGGTGGCGGTGGCAAAGTTGGAGCTGATCCAGGCGGCCAACCGTGCGCCAGTGTACGCGCCCTCGGGCAACAACGCCCAGTTCAGCGTGCCCAGCGCGGCGTCGACCCAGTAGAGGTAGCGGCCCCGGTCCGTCGAGAGGAAGCTGTCGGCCAGGCGGATCTTGTAGACGGCGAGCCGGGCGGACGCGTCCATGGGGCGCTTTGCAGCAGCCAACTACTCTAAAACGCCGAAACACTCCGACAGTCCTGCTTTGGAGTAGCTGCGGGGAGGGCGCAATAACATGCCACTGAATGTGTAGTGAATGTGCGCACATTCTCAATCTCATGGAATTCAAAAAACCGCAGCGCAGCAACAGCCAAGGCCCGGACCCACTCATCAAACACTGAATCAACAATCCAAAACCTGATCAAAATCCAACAATTCAAACATGCTTATAACTACGGCTAAGCTTCTTACGCGCGCACCTGCTGGGACAGCTCAAAGAACTTGAGCCACAGCAGCAAAGCCATGTCACGTCTGAAGAGGTCGTCTGGTTTTGGTTTGTTTCCAGTGCGGCCCCATCCAAGTGTTGGCGACGCCAACCTCGACATGTTAAGGTTGGGTATAAAACTCCGGTCAAGTATGGTTTTCCGTCATTGAGCAATCACACGCGGTTTGCAACCCACACATTCAGCTGGTTGTTCAAGCTTGTGTTGGTCGCCTTCTGTTTTCACAATGCGCTCCTGCGTCCCCAAAGAAGCTCTGGATGTTCTCCAGGTCCTGGACTTTAGATCCGCTGGCAGACGACCAAAACGAGATAAGAACAGACACCGCCTGTTGACATATAGCAAACACTTGCAATATCAACCACTGCCCTTGTGTAGAGCAACCCGCCAAAAAACCTCCTTGTTTTACTGTTTGCCACTTCGGCTGATAACTGATGGTGTTTTCCGCCCGAAAAAAAAGAAAGTCACGTTCCCAGGATCACGAAAAAAATCAAAAACAGCAAATACAAATAAAGAAACTGCACTTCCTGGTTCGCAATGAGATTGAAAATTGCAAGTGCTAGCAAACGCCGTGACGTTGTACGCTCTTTGTTTTCTTGCGCTTGCGACGCGTCGCGCGATCTCATTGATCTTCAGAAACATTGCCCGTCGCAAACTTGGCCTCCATGTCACACTTGATCCTGGCTTTCTCAGATTCGGACATAGCCCACGTAGCGGCGACATCCTCAAAAGGTATCCTTAGAGCAACACGCACGCGAACACGCGCAGTCTACTGTTCTTAATGTTTTTCCAAGTCGCGTACGGCAGGGCCCATCAAGACGAGCAACTTTCCACTTGAGGCCATTGTCCATGACCCACGAGCAGGACCAAATCACCTTGCTGGCATCGTCGTTCTCACTGATGGTTCGCTTCATCATGCGCGGCATGATGTTCTTGCGCGAGAGTGCGCGATTCAACGATTCCTTTTGGACAGCTTAAGGCTTAGCACGGCTGCGCAAAAATCACACACGGCGTCGCACATGGACTTTGTTGACGTATAAGAATCTGGTCGCGAATAGACATGGCAATCACAAAGCAAAAATCAAGCCAACACACAACATATCTTTTGGAGACGACTCAATTGAAATTGAATGTAGCGCCACGCATCAACAACTTGCAGCATCATGTGAAATTCATTTGGCGCTTCAACATGCAAAAGGAAGGACAAATTGCGCGAGCAACGCTTGCAGGAGCAGCGGTTCTTTGAAGCAGACATTGAAGCGATCCGGACATCGAAAACAGAGCAGTCACACTGGCATTCTATACAACAAATCTACGGCCTAGCCTGGCAGCTCCAGCTCCTGGGGTGCTTGAGGTAACTCTGCTGCATCCGCCTCCTTACTCGGTCTCCACTTCAGCTTTCTACGTTTCTTCTTGGGGGGCGCAATCTTCTGTTCATCCCTACCCTTCTCTACGGCCGGCGAACATTCCAACGCGCTGAAGCAGTATCGGAGATTTTGGTCTGTCAGGTCTATGTGAATGTCTTTGCTCTTGACACTCCACAACATGTGCATTTCGGTCTCGTCAACGGCACCGCTCTGCAAGTGCAGGGACTCTCCCAGGTCTACCTCAAAGTCGCTGTCCGAGCCGGCCACTCTCTTGCGGCTGTCCACGTAGATAGTCGTCATCCTTTTCTTTAGGAACCCGCCCGTTCTGCGGACGACGGGCTGGACGGCTGCGACGGAGGTGCAGCAGGAGATGTTTTCACACTTCGCGTTGATCAGCGTGGAGCTGGCGAACAGCTTCTGGCCCAGGAAGCTGAGCGCCGCTCCCATCGGCTTCTCTTTCCAATGCGAAACGCTCTTCAAAGCGCTTGAAGAACATTTCATTCCTCGGCTTCAGGTAGTAGACGAAAAGGAAGCTGTAAGGTTCCCGCGTCGCCAGCTCGTACAACTGGTAGAGCTGCTCCTTCGGCAGCAGGGCGCTGAGCTCCTCCACCACGGCGTCCAGCTCGTGCTGGTTGCGCAGCCTCCAGCAGCAGAGGAATTGCTGGTTGACCCGCACGGCTGCGCTGATGAGCCGTAGCTTCTGCGAGCTGACCCAGGTACTGATCTGCATGTGCCGGCCCCTGATGAAGAGAGTGTCCAGGGCGCCGTTGGGTCTGTGGAGCTGAGGCACATCCGCTAGGTCGTCGCAGATTATCAGGACCTGATACAGTTTCTTCATCTCCAACCTCTTTGACGCCTCCGTGATCTTGCGCTGCTGCTGGATGATGCGCCGCAGCGCCGCCTCGTCCCACTCGTCCCAGTACGCTTGCTCCCGTTCGGTATTCACCCCCAGGTCCTGCTCGATGTACTTCTTGACGGGAATCCAGCCGTCGTCGATGTCGATGGACGGGCTAAAGATGTAGATTCTCTCAAACACGCCGCGATACTGCTCCAGAATCAGGCTGATCAGCGTCACGGTTTTGCCCGATTTGGAAGGTCCGAGGAAAATGCCCGTGCACGGGACCAGGGGCACCACGGGGTCCGAGGCGTGGGGAAAAGCTTGATCTTTCCCATTTGCTTTGTTTTACTTGCCAAACTCGAAGCCGGGAAGCCGGGCGGCGAGTCCGTCAGCGCACTGCTACACAGCAGGACGCTGACGGAGTTTTCCGGGATAAACCAAAGAGCTGGTATGCAGCTGAAGTACTTTGGAAGCAAAGCGTGGTTAGCTCCTCACATGGACCGGCTGCTGGGGGACGTCGCCGTGCTTCACTCTCCCTTCTTCGGTTCTGGAAAGCTGGAGTACTACCTCGCCGCCCGGCGCCCGGGCCTGGAGGTGCGCGGCGTCGACGCCTTCGAGCCCGTCGCAAACCTGCACCGCTCCTACTTGAGGCGAGACCCGGTCTTCCTGCGCTCCTTGCTGCGCCTGGTGGGGCGCAGGGTGGACAGGCGCTTCTACTCCGGGCACCTTCTGCCGGGCGCGCTGAGAGGCCGTGCCGGGCGCCGGGCCGCCTGCGCGTACGTCCTGCTGCGCAACAGCTTCTCGGGAAAGTGGGGCTCCTTCGCACAGCAGCGGCCGCTGGCACTGAGCAGCGTGCGGCTCCAGCCACCGTGCAACGTGACCGTGCGGCGCCAGGACGCGCTGGCCTACCTGCGGGCACTGCCACGCCGTGCGCACCAGTGCATCTACGCAGATCCTCCTTACATTTCCCCGGCCGCAGCATGAACTACTATGGTACGCGAGGGGGCCACGACCTGGTCTTTCACACGGAGCTGCGAGACGCACTCTTCGCGAGCGGCCTGCCCTTCGTCGTCAGCGTCAACGACGTGCCCGAGGCCCGGGAGCTCTACAGCGGGGCCGACTCCATCACGAGCCTGCGCTCGGGGAAGTACAGTTCCAAGCCCGAGCTGCTTGTAGTGCACCGGGGCATTCCTGTGCCCGGCGCAGGATTGGGGGAAGCAATCCTGTTGCCACAGCAGGATTGAAGGGGCAATCCTGTTGCCACGCCAGGATTGACAAGGGCAATCCTGTTGCCACGCCAGGATTGACAAGGGCAATCCTGTTGCCACGCCAGGATTGACGGCAGCGTGTGAGTGGTGAAAAAACACTCTGTCAGCGATGCTGCGAGGACAGCCTCGCTGACGGACCTCCGGCGCTGGCCCGGTGATGGGTTTTTCGGCAAAAAAGCGAAGTCGTAATTCCGA
>CAUJNA010002018.1:0-47382 GCA_963377175.1 Effrenium voratum
TGAGAGGCACGCCGGGTTGGATTGAATTGCCACCGGAGGCTGTGCCAAGTGAATGCAAATGGGATAAGTACAGAAGACCAGTCGTCCCGTTGAGGAAGGCGCTGTACGGACACCCAGATGCGGGAACATTTTGGGAGCAGCACTGCGATGAGTCGGTGCGTGCCGTTGGTTTTGAGCCCATCGGCGAAGAATGGCCTTCAGTGTACATTCATGAAAAGCTCCAGCTTGGTCTGGTTGTGTATGTCGACGACTTCAAAATGGCAGGGCCGCAGAAGAACCTTGCCCAAGGGTGGAGCATGTTGCGTACACGTTTGAAGATTGAGCCCGAGACTGGACTTGACATGTACCTTGGTTGCAATCAAAGCAAGGGAAACGTCACTCTCGGGAACGGACACCGAGTAACAACGGTGACCTATGACATGGAACAGTTCCTACGTTCCTGTGTCGACCGCTATCTTGAAGTGGCGGGCGACGTAAAGTTGAATAAGGTTGTCACTCCTGAGTTGCATGAAGAAACAAAGAATCACGTCTCACGGAAGCCTGCCAGAGAGGGGCCGTCAGTCGTGTGCAATTGGTGTAACAACTGAACTGGCAATTGTTCATGTTTTTAAAGTTTTTTTTTGCATTTCGCATTTTTCCAGTTTTTCGCGGGCATTTGTTGCTCGATTTATGTCGCTGAGGTTGACTTTAGAGAAGTTAATTGTTTGGGTTTCAAGTTGTTTTTCGGTGGGAAGGGGGGGGGCAGGACGGGACAATAATAATGCGCCTGTGTGCCCATTGTTGCGAAAGGCTTGATTCCTGCAGCATCGTTTTTCGCTGGCTGCTCGCCTTCGGAGAGTCGGAACGGAATTGCTTTTTTCATCTCGTTTGTTGTTTGAGGGCTCGGTGGCTTGCCCCGCCCCACCCCCCCTCCTCCCAAGCCCATCAATGATTGACGTTGTTGCGTTTGCTTGCGCGGGTTCGGTGGCTTGCCCCGCCCGGCCCCCTTAAACAAATCCTTTCGCTGGTTTTGGCGGCATGCCCCATCCAGCAATAGGGTGCCCAGCTCCCCCTTCCTCCAAAGTGAAGCCCGCCAACGATTGAAGTTGTTGCATGTGCTTGTGCTTGCGGGTTCGGTGGCTTGCCCCGCCCGGCCCCTACGCCTTCTGCAAGCAAGAGGGAAGGCGTCTCAGGGCAAAAGAGTCTCACAGGAAAGCTGTGAGCTGACGAACGGACATGCGTGATGCGACGCAAGAGCCGCCCAAGTCGTATGTTTCTTGCGGATCATTTTTTTCAAGCGGATAGATGTGTTTTTGCAGAGCAGATATGCTTGTTGCGGTGTGCGCTTGCGGGTTCGGTGGCTTGCCCCGCCCGGATCATTTTTTTCGAGCGGATAGATGTGTTTTTGCAGAGCAGATATGCTTGTTGCGGTGTGCGCTTGCGGGTTCGGTGGCTTGCCCCGCCCGGCGCCCACAGTGACTTACGCTGGTTTCGGTGGCATGCCCCATCCAGCAGTAAGGATTCAGAAGGGGCGCTTCTGAAACCGCCCTTTTCCGGAAGCGTTCTCAGAAAGGCTTTCGTGTGTAAGGGCGGCTCGAAAAACAAGACTTTCGTGGGAAGTCTGCCTGCAAGCTGCGGGCGCGCGCATTGTTACTACCAGACTTTTAGTGGGGCCTGGCCCCACGCCAAATCTGGACTAGTGACCTTAAAGTTTTCCTGATTGTGCGGTTACACAGACTCAATGGCGACAGCTCAGAAGGCAGTTGTTTTCTATTGCTTCCAAGGTTTGGTCACTGCGGCCCGCTTTCAAAACCATCCGTGCTTGGCAAGTCAAGACGCGCTGTGTTCGCTTGGCGGCTCTTAGACAAGTTAGCAGGCGCGGCCGTGTTTCGGTGGCTTGCCCCATCACTGGCGTGAAAGCTGCAGCCATGTCGATTGCTCTCGTTGCTGGCGTCATCGTAGGTTTCTTCATGGGCGTGGTTGTGCCCATTGGCGGGAAGGGCCTCAAAGGCGGCAGCGCGGCGGGCAAGGGTCAGACTGACGAGCAAGGCAGCCGCAGCAGCGACGGTGTTGGCGGCTTACCTCAGCCAGAGGCCACTGGGAATCCACTTGCAGGAGGCAAAGTAGGCTCTGGTGGCTTGCCCCAGCCTGATTCGGCGGACCCTGTGCCGCAGAGCGGCGAGGTCGTGATTGAATGCCAACGGGCCGCCAGCGAGTCCGAGGCCGGACCTGGACATTCTTGACGACGGTGTTGCTAGGCAGCTGCAAAACTGCGTCGCGCAGTAGCTTGTGCGTTGGTTAGCCTAGCTGGAAGTGTTTCGGCGGCTCCTTGCCTCCTTTGTTGCCCGCACAGGGCTCGCAGTGGCGGCCGATGGACGACTTCTTAGTGGTTCATCGATGGTTGCAATTTAGTGCCCAGGCCGGCGGAATGTTGGCTGTGCACATGCTTGTTGCATTTTAATTCATACATATTCCCGCCTGCGCGGCCAGCAATGCATCCACCTGACTCGGAAACCGTGCGTGAAAACAGCCCTGCCGCCCACAGTTCATTCTTGACGTGGTATTGCCACATTCAAACAGAGAGCCCAACAGCATTTCACATTCATGGATTAAACTGCAGGCATGCAGCGTGATCGGGTTTCAACATTTGTCTGCCGCAGGTCTGACGCCAAAAGCATTGCTGGGTGGCTTCATGGACGCCACCGGGGGCGCGCTCAACAAGCAGGTGCGGGTTCTGCACGTTCAGATGGAAGAGAGCAGCTACTTCCAGCGGTACGGGAAAGTTGATGGAGCAATTCTATTGCGTCACCAAGGATTCCCTTGACATGCCCGTCCGCAACCGGAAGCATTTTCCTGGCACCAACCGAAGCAATACGTTGGGGCCGGTGGTAAGCCCGCCACTGACAAAAGAGCAATCTCACATGATCCCATGGAAGGTCAAGAAGGGTGTGGTCTGACAAGTGCAAAGGAAGCTGCAAGGTTGGCGGGGCCGCGCCTGCGGGGTCTGAGTCCTTGGTGAGGAAGCCGGACACCCTGGAGCCCCTGTCTTTCCATTCGCAGCCATGGCAATTGTGGGCAGAGTTCATTCATTCGCACAATGTGCAATGTGTCATTGACTTCACGGTGGGCCCCGGGTACGCTGCCGAGGCCGCCCTTATGGAGAAAAAGCCTTTCTTAGGATTCTGCCAGACTAGTCTTAACATGAATGTCGTGCGGCAGTACCTCTTCGGCCGCTTGTGGGCACACATGCAGAGCCCAAGCAGTCAGTATTACGCTGCAGAGCTGCGCGACGCTCTGCAGGCCAGTGCTTTGTTTTATGCACAGACGCAGTGTTTATTCTGCTGCTTTAATATTTCAAACCAGTCTGAAACCAAGTGGTCTCGCCGTGCCTGCCAACCACGACGCAGGCGGACAGCGGTGACAGCAACTTGACGAGGGGCAAGGCCGGAGGAAAAGCGCCGCCGGTGAGCAAAGCCAAAAGCAAGGCTGGGCAGCTTGGCCCAGTGCCTCCTCCTGCCAAGAACGGGGGGGCAGGGCCGCCGAACAGTGGCTCGGCGCTGGTCGACCTGGTGGAGAACATGCTGAAAGCTGCGCCGCCTGCTCCAGGCGCCGGACCAGCCCCCAAGCAGGGCAGACGAGTCAAGGCTAAGGCTGCCGCGCCGCCGGCCACTGAAGACCCAGCCGAGGAAGAGGAGGACGACCCCACGGACAGGGAGCCCAACTGAGCCGCAACGCTGGGCTTTTGCGCGCTCTGCCGCGTAAGTTTGTGAGTTTGGTAACCATGATGTGGCTCAGGCGGCGTGCCCCGGCCCGCGTTGGTGGCTTGCCCCAGCACATTGGATTTGTGTCGGCGGCGTGCCCCCGCTGCTGCTGCAGAGAGATGTCAAACGCAGATCGAACGGTGCTTAAAACATGCGGCCAGCCAAGGCAGGACGTCCGGCGTCATGAAGTGCTGAGGATCAAGGGTTGCCGAGAGACAGTCCGGTCACGTCCATCCAGTTTCCCACATGACACGTACGCTCGCCCGATCAGCTTGGTCCGCGGAAAAAAACTTAAGTTTTTTTCCACAGACCCCATTTGTCCAGAGGGTCTCCGGTTTCCATAAGTTGTCTCCACAAACCACAGCGCTGCGGACCGTCGAGTGGACTACAATTCTTGGATTTCGGGGAACGCAAAATTCCCGGTGTTCGAACGTTTCTAGTTCTTTGGACAGTCCACAGCGCTGCGGCTTGTTGAGTCGACCTTCGGATTCCAGAGGCCCTCTGGACAGGAACTTCGTGCGTAAACTTAAGTTTTTTTCCGCAAGCGCCCTCTGGACAGAGCTCTGGCCCAAGCTGCCCAGAATGTCCGCGCAGAGCGCATGGGCCCGCTTTGGCAGGCGGTGGCTGGAGGCTGTGCAGTGGGACACAGGCGACTTCTCCGTCAGCTGTGCTGCCTGCAAAGCTGCTGGGCATGTGTCAGCGGAGTTTCGAACCATTGCTTCACTGCAGGTCAGCCACTTCCGAGACCATGAGAAAACCAAAAGGCACCAGGCCGCAGCATCAAATGAAGACATCCGACTGCGCCTGATGGCCCCATCTCTCGAAGAGTTCATCGCAGTTCTGCGAGCTACACGCAAGGGAAAAGATGGCGGTGATGATGGGATTGCCTGGTCCGGCGGCAAAATCCTTCGCCGCCGAGCCCAGAAGCTCAAGTTTTGCTTGGCCGAGTCGCTGCGGGCTCGCGCGCGACAAACGCTCAACGCTGCCTCCTGCGTCACTGTGCACTCGGACTGCTCAAAGACGATCCTTGTCTTGCGAGGGCAAACGTGCGCAGAGGAGTTGCGTCTTCAGCACATGCTTCTGGGCGCACGGAAGCTTCATGACTTCTCTGCGGTCGGAGTTGCCACGGCTGTCGACGCAGCAGCCGACGAGCAGCTGGCGGGACAGCTCTTGTCGTCGGAGCACGAAGCTTTTGCTCAGCTATACTGCGATTTGGCAGACATGGGCACGGGCACGCTGCAAGTCTTTCCGAACCTGAAGTTTGTAAACAAAGACAAGCCCCACGCAGCCCGCAGGACCCTTTTTTTGTTTGTGGCCATGCGATTTTCACCGCATGTTCTTCGAGTGTACTGGCCCTTCTGCCAGGATAGCGAGTCGCACTTGGAAGTGTGACCCTGTGCTGGACACGTTGGTCAAAAAGGTAGTGATGAACAAAGGCAGCATCGTCCAGCTGATCCACCACAGCGACGTTGTGCGGGTGAAGTATGCGCAGGAGGTGCGCGCCATGCAGCACAACCCGATGTGGAAGCAGAACTCGTCCAAGTTCAGCGCCGCCAAACACCGCTGGGCGACCCCCTTTGCCAAGTTGTGCCTGACAATGGAAGCTGTTCTATCAATAGCGCAGTCCCTACATGATGAAAGAAAACAAGAAAGGGTAGGCGCTGCAGCAAAGGAGTTTCTGATGCTTGCCACGGAGGAGAACTTGGTGCTTTTGGGCATGCTAGCTGACGCTGGAGAAGAAAATCTTCAGCTGGTGCGTTTTCTGGACAGCGAGACGCTAGACAACAGCCAACTGTGTGCGGACTTGGGCCGGTTCACGACGCGGATCACCATGCTTTTTGATCAGGGGGGCTGCCTGAGGACCGGCTTCACGCAGCACGTGCTGCAGCTGCTGTCAACGCAGCGGGTGCTGTATGTGGATCGCCAGCCCCGGCGGCTCGGCGGTGCGCCGCAGCATCAGATGGCTCAGACAGTTGCGTCCTGCTTGCAGCGCTTCAAGGCATGGACCGCTTTGGCCAAAGACGTTGTGTCGGCGGAGTTCCCGTGCTTCGAGGCCTTGCAGACTTTCAGCATCTTCCATCTACGGCCTTTGGCTGAACAACAGCGCTTCATGACTGCGGGGGAGGAGCGCGCCGACATAGCCACAAAGGTGCACGAGCTCGCTGTGCTGCTGGGCGTGCCGGAGTGGTTCACGAAACATCCAGTTATGAAGCAAGGTAGCCAGGCCACTGTGAAGAGGAACTTCACGGGAGGTTGTTTTTTTGTTCACCCCTTCAGGGATGCAAACGGCCGGAGTGCGTGCGTCTTGAGGGCCCAAGTTGCGCAGCCAAGATGTTCTCAGCTGCCGCACGCAGTCAGCGCGCTCTCCCAAAAAAAGCTGGCATAACCCCATGACGGCTGCCCAGGCACGGCCTAGCTCCACCAAGGTTTGAAAAAGACTGGCCAGTTGCTGCGTGTCCAGAGCTTCCCTTCCAACGGGTGGAGCTTTTTTCTTTTTTGATAGGCAGGCGTCTAAATGCGTTTGACCACAGAACTGTACAGTCTGACAGTGGCTTCTTAAGGGCCGACATTGCTCAAGATTCACTTCCTCACGGCGAGCTGTGTGGCACTTGTTCTTCACGTCCTTCTTGGCTCTGCACTTCTTGTAGGAGCAAAGCTGCTTCACTGCGCTGCCTTTTTTGCGAGCAGGCCCCCGTGCCATTGGTAGACTTTCTCACGCTATTTCCCTTCTACGGGCAGTTCAACATGTCAGAGCCGAAACTTCAAAAAACCAAACAAGACTTGCAGGCAGACTTCCCACGAAAGTCTTGTTTTTCGAGCCGCCCTTACACACGAAAGCCTTTCTGAGAACGCTTCCGGAAAAGGGCGGTTTCAGAAGCGCCCCTTCTGAATCCTTACTGCTGGATGGGGCATGCCACCGAAACCAGCGTAAGTCATTGTGGGCGCCGGGCGGGGCAAGCCACCGAACCCGCAAGCGCACACCGCAACAAGCATATCTGCTCTGCAAAAACACATCTATCCGCTTGAAAAAAATGATCCGGGCGGGGCAAGCCACCGAACCCGCAAGCGCACACCGCAACAAGCACATCTGCTCTGCAAAAACACATCTATCCGCTTGAAAAAAATGATCCGCAAGAAACATACGACTTGGGCGGCTCTTGCGTCGCATCACGCATGTCCGTTCGTCAGCTCACAGCTTTCCTGTGAGACTCTTTTGCCCTGAGACGCCTTCCCTCTTGCTTGCAGAAGGCGTAGGGGCCGGGCGGGGCAAGCCACCGAACCCGCAAGCACAAGCACATGCAACAACTTCAATCGTTGGCGGGCTTCACTTTGGAGGAAGGGGGAGCTGGGCACCCTATTGCTGGATGGGGCATGCCGCCAAAACCAGCGAAAGGATTTGTTTAAGGGGGCCGGGCGGGGCAAGCCACCGAACCCGCGCAAGCAAACGCAACAACGTCAATCATTGATGGGCTTGGGAGGAGGGGGGGTGGGGCGGGGCAAGCCACCGAGCCCTCAAACAACAAACGAGATGAAAAAAGACAATTCCGTTCCGACTCTCCGAAGGCGAGCAGCCAGCGAAAAACGATGCTGCAGGAATCAAGCCTTTCGCAACAATGGGCACACAGGCGCATTATTATTGTCCCGTCCTGCCCCCCCCCCTTCCCACCGAAAAACAACTTGAAACCCAAACAATTAACTTCTCTAAAGTCAACCTCAGCGACATAAATCGAGCAACAAATGCCCGCAAAAAACTGTAAAAATGCAAAATGCAAAAAAAAACTTTAAAAACATGAACAATTGCCAGTTCAGACAATCTTGTGCCCACCGACGGTTCTGCCACAGTGCCGGACCAACGGGGAGGGACTCCTGAGTTGGCCGTGAAGGAGCCCGTGCGTGGACACCTTGCTCCGCATGCCGCTAGCGTACTGATGAAGTTGCTGTACGGTGCGCGGATTGCTCGCTTCGATTTGTTGCGGCAAGTGAATCGCCTAGCACGGAATGTGCATAGGTGGACTGACTCCGATGATCGGGGTTTGCATCACTTGATGTGCTATGTGCATCATACTAAACATTGGCGCATGGTCGGTTGGGTTGGAGACCCTATGGATGATGTGCACTTGGCCTTGTATGCGGACGCTGACTTTGCGGGATGCATTGACTCGCTGCGTTCCACCTCCGGTGGACACTTGAATATACAAGGGCCTAATACCCGGTTTCCGTTGTCTGGCAGCTCTAAAAGACAGGGTTGTGTGAGTCACTCCACTCCCGAGGCCGAGATAGTTGCGGCCGATGTTGCCATGAGATCGATGGGTATGCCCGCTCTCAAGTTGTTAGAGCGGATTCTCAAGAAGTCACCGAACTTTGTGTTCTATGACGATAACAAGGCTATGATCGGTGTCGTGCGATCGGGGAGAAACCCCACGATGCGCCACCTTGAGAGAAGCCATGGTGTTAGCATTTCGTGGCTGCATGAGATGTTCACACGTGATTACATGTACTTGGCGTATGAGGTCACCGACAGGATGGCGGCCGACATTTACACCAAGGCGTTCAATGATGGGCGCAAATGGAAACATGCATGTTTGCAGATTGGTCTACTCGACCCGAGCTTGCTGTCTGACCCGGATACCCTCAAGGCGCTCACACCTACGTGTGATCCCATAAAGGGGACCATGCAGACCGCTTCGGGGACAGTTGACGGAGTTCCAACATTTCCGTACACACACATTCCGATCATGCCCCCGGACCTATGGTGGTCTGGATTAACATCCAAAGAGGGATTGCATGAGCATGAAGGACATGATCCGGTTGTTGTTGCCAAGGGACCCAGATTGATGCGTGTGAAACCTCCACTCGCGGTTATGACACCGTTTGGGAGCAAGTGGCTTCGTTCCACTTGGTTTCTGAAGAATGGGTCATGGCTCAAAGTTGAGGATAGAGTTGACCCGGGCTACAATGTGTGCGGATTGATGGTTGGGTTGAACGCGCAGTTTGGCAGTTTCATCCCGTACCGGTCGCTGTACCGGCGCGGGAACGGTCTCCACGACCACGACCAATTCACGTCGGGTCCGGGGATGTTGACATGCAGTCCGTGCTGGCCGCATTTGTTGAAGAACTGTCGAACGAGCGCATAGAGTTGAAGTGTGTTAACGACCTTGCTTTGGAAACGTTGCTCCGATTGAAATTGCTCATGCGTTGTCTGCATATCAATCACGAGCAGCTTGTCCCTGGTCGTTGTTTTGTTCCGTATCGCATTGCGGTGAAGCACAAGCCACAGTTAGCGCCGGGTATTGAACTCGCGATGGTTAAACACGACGGTGGTGTGCTTCGCGCTCCTGTGCATGTCTCGCTTCCTGGTATGAGAACTCGCACAGTCGTCACTCTTTACAGTGTTGACTTGGCTCGGCCCATCGTGCTGATGGCATGTTCCGAACCACGTAACTGGTTCACTGCTCTTGCCCGCCATGACGGGCCGCAGGTTGTCACCATAACTCTGGTTGATGACTTACTGAGCGAGTACGGGGGGAGAATCGCCAGACATGTGCTTACCAAACCTTCCGATTTGTTGTTCTTCGCCGGGCCTTGCACGGGGGGATCATCATGGGCACGCCTCAACAAGACTCGCGGAATTGACACCGCAGAGAAAATCGAGGCCAAACAAAGAGAATTTTGGAGATTGTTTGAACGGTTCGTTGAAATTAAACGGCATGCCATGACAAAACGAGCTGCGATTTTGTTTGAGTTGCCTGGAAGTTGTGATTATTGGAAAGATGAGAGACTGCATGAGGTTGTGCATGATGGGACTAGTCACGAGTTTGATGGGTGTCGCTATGGCTTGAAACAAAGATCAAAGAAACCCATGCCAATCAAGAAACCATGGAGAGTCGTATCATGGAACTTTGAACTTGGTGGCTCGTTGTCCAAGAAATGCAATGGAAACCATGAGCATGGGCCTTGTGCTGGTCGTGAAACCAAAGAAACCCAGTTGTACACGTCAATAATTGTGGGTGTGATCCTTCGCCGTTTTCGTGCTCGAGCAAGGTGCCTCAAGCCAGCACCGTTGAGACTCGCTCTTGCTTGCATTGCGCGAGGGAGATCGCGGAAGCACCAAGCTACTGCGAGTGAAATCTGCACCACCCCAACTGCACAAACGAGGTGCTGGGTCAGTCCCGAACCTCTGGTGCATACGGGGAGCTGGGTCAGTCCCGAACCCCAAGCTTCAAGGAGGAGTTGGACGAGTTCATCACCTCAATCTGAAACTGGGATCGTATTGGGACAATTCCGTGGCTTCATTTGCAGCTGCTTATTTTGGGTTTTCCTGGGTCTGGAGAATATCATCAAGATGACTGCCAATCCGAATGTCGTCAACACGAATGAGTTCTTCTGCGTGCCTGTCGGGAAATCTAGGCAAGCAGCAATCTTCTTGGGAAATTTGGTGAAGAACGCCATCGAGGAAGGCAAGAGGATACCCAAGAGGATGGAGATGAGCAGCGACCTGGGTATGTGCGTGAAGTGGATCGAGGACATCGGCGTCCCCGCTATTTATGCATACTCTGCGTACTATTCTGCCAAGGGCCGCGGGATGATGAAAGGTGAAGGGCAGTCTATGAGGGTTGCCTTAGAGTTCATCAGCAAAGTTTTCGGACAGCTTTCTGCCGACGAATGTATGCTTGGATGGAGGGAATTCTGCAGCAAGGGAAAGAAGATCGTGTCGGCGCTGAACCAACTTTGCGGTGAGGCAACGATGCTAGCGAAGAACCCCGAGTTGCTCGACGTAACCAAGTATTGCATAGAAGGGGCGGATATGTTGAGATCAATCGCGAACATCTGGGATCTCGCATTGGGCGTGGCCGAGGACAACGATGAACGGTCGTTCAAAGCAGCATTCCACCAGAACACCCCGGTTGGGGAGGTGTACAAAGAATTCATCAGCGACGAGTCATCTAGGGCATCGTCATCGAGAAGGTGGAGGAGCTCCGAGGAGTTCCAGACGACTGCAGAGTTTGAGAGGCACGATCGGAGAATCGCAAAATACAGGGATCGAAACTGGGGGAAAGTGTTCACGTTGAGCGTGATCAAGGCTCCCAAGATCGACTTCTACGGTCGTGGTTCCAAGGACGACTACCAGAAGAATTGGGACCTTGGGTTGGTCTACCAGAATGAGCTGCATGCGTCGATGAAGAACCTCACATATGCACTGAGGAGGGATGAGAATGCCAGCCAGAACAATCTATTGCGCTGGATGATCTGTGGGTCAACCCCCAGTGACATCTCTGACGCGTGCATCGGGGCGGTCAATTCGCTCATGTGCGTATCGTTCATCATGAGGAGATTGCAGCCATTGCTCGGTGAGAAGGACTCCAAAGATCAGTCGTACACAGCTTATTTCCGTCCAGACAAAAGGGAGCTGAACGATCTCTACCGGGAGATTGAGTACGCCAGGGATTTCCTGTGGTGCATCGATATGATCTATGAGTCGAAGCTGCCTGCGATGAACATCAACTCCATCAGTTTGGCACCGCACGCGGCTGACAGGGCCGCTGAGAACCAAGATCGGCGCAAGTGGGTAAGCTGGATGAAGGAAATCGAGAAGAAGGCCGAGAAGGACGTCATGATCGAATTCTTCCAGAATAAATACTGCACGATTCATGAAATCGAGAGGGAACTGGAGAAGTACCCCGAGGATTTCGTGGTTGGGGAAGAGCCGACATGGTGGGTGATGGGCTCATCGAAGACGGAGCCGCCACGGAAGACGGAGCGACAGCAGAAGTCGGCATCAAGCTCCGGACAAAGGAGTCAAACCGCTGGTGGGTCAGTCCCCCAGCCGGGAGCTCCAAGTGGGGGGTCGCAAGCCAGCGATGCTGTCAAGATCGACAACGAGATCATCGACTCCATTTTCCGAATGAACTCTGGCGGTGACGACGACAGATGGGTAATTATCAACCCAACTGCTGGACATGATACCTACACTTCATTCGAAGGGGGTATTACTTTGAGCGGCGCGACTGTCAATGTGAAGTTCAACATAGACAACAATACAGGGTACCCAATCATACAAACTGTATTTGGGCCGTGTCTTGCAGAAGGCAAGAACGCAACATATTGGGAGTGTATGCTGAGATGCCTGACCTCTTCGCTATTGCACTTCGAGGAGAAGACCAGCGCGGAGAAGATTATTCTATCCTATGTTGGGAAGGGAAATGCGGCATGGCTACAGCTATATGCTTTCTTGTGTGCTCAAACAGGATGCCTGATTACTGGACGCCTTCCGGGCGCCAAAGCCATCAACGCGTTGATTCAGGCGGAGAAGAACCCGGACAACGCACCTGGACAGTTGAACCGGATTATCAAGAGGCAGAAGAGGAGCCCCATTGGCGAGGCGACGATTCGCGACATGATGATCCACAAGAAGAGCTTCTTGGTCCTGGATTGGCCCCTGAGGGCCGTCAACTCGAAAGGGAGCACGAAGACCTTCCAGATGATGGTCAACGAACAGGGATGGACAAACATCGAGGAGAGATCATACTATGGGTCGAGTGAGCAAGTCTCCTCACCCAACGACACGTTGAATATCATCTCCCGATTGCAGAAGCTGGATAAGCTCATCGCTGAACGACGGAGGCGAGACATGGATGACTCACCAATGTCGGTGCACATTTGGATGTCGCTATATGATTGGGTGTGCATGAGAGGATGCGGATGGCAGGTGACCGCCAACCCCATCATCGACTCCCTGCAAAGGCGATATCTGACCTCGTCAACACATGCAAGGGCCTGGTCGTGGTGTGCGTGAATCGCGATGTTGCTTTCCATGGTGGAAGAGGGGACTTGGGGACGATCGCCAACAAGGTTAGCGAGATCTGCAAGGCGGCAGGCGCGCTGGTGACCGAGAACGATCGCCTGTGGCGCGTGGTCCATGCGCTCACAGGAAAGAACTACAAGATCCCTGGGAGCTCGAACTTGCAACATTTCCTCCTGAAGCGACTGCTGATTGAGAAATCCATCGATGCGGTAGCACCAAGCAACGCGTTTGTGCGTGAACTGGAGGAGACGTGCATAAACGAGCCCGACCTTCGATTCAACATCCCGAAGAACATGGAGGAGTCGAAGGTGAAGTTCGAGTACAAGCCGACCTTCACTGCACAATCGAAGAGGAAACAAGAACAGCAAGATGAAGGACACGGCGAACAGGATGCTTTTGGAAAAGCCGATGTCGGCGATCCACGTCTTCGATGGTATACGGTCACGGAGCTCAGCAAGTTTGTCTGCGAACTTTGCGCTAAAGAGATGCAGATGAGCAAGTCGAAGGTGCTCGGACCGAACTCGAAGTTCAATCCCACTTCTTGCGTGAACTGTTGCGCGAACTGGAATGCGGACACGAACGGTATTGCGAGGTCTATCGAAGGGAAGAAGCTGTACACGCGCCTCTTCGCGGAATGCGTGGTTGCAATCCCTGACCTTCAAAACCTCATGGTGGACGTCAACAACACCCAGGCCATGATCACGATTATACGGGAGCTCGCGTATTCTAAACTGAAGAAGGAGCTTTCCCACGTGGGCTTCGTGAGCATGACAGTGGATCAAGCAGCGCAGTTCTACAACAACGGTCACGGGAAGCAATTGTGTGCATCCCGGGATGTGATCGTGTGCAAGAATTCCGAGGGAGTCGAGGAGAGAATGTCCATCTTCATGATAGACAAGGATCTCGGCAACGTGGCCTATTCCTCCTGGATCAAGAGCGTGCTCGACCAAGGGACGATGTATGAACTCCTGGGACAGACTACAAACGAGGAATCCCTGGGAGACGTCGTCGAGATGGTACTGGGGTTCTTTGAGGTGATGTCGTACTTCCAGCACGAACTACCGCTGTGGAAGGATGTATGGAAGATCAAGAGGGAGTTCGAGCAGTCAATCGTACGACACCTCGCCGGGAACGTGACCCACACAACGGGCCAGAACCGAAAGCGGAACAAACCTTCCGCTCAACTCGGGGCGCCAACGAAAGAAGTGCTGGACATCATGAACAAGGCCAAGCCCAGACACCCGCGATCCCTGATAACCGAGCCTGCTGCACAAGGGTCCAAGAGAAAGGCCACGGAGGGCGAAGATGAGGATCTTGGTCAAGCACCAGACCCGAGTCGAAGTTCTCAGCCCAATGCTGAGAAGGAAGATAAGAAGCAGCGAGTGATCGACGGGCGGAGAGCGGCACTAGGATTCCTGGAGTCAATGGAGAAGTGCATGGGAGAAATGGGAATCTGTAGGAAATGCGCGAACCTGGCCCACGACGGCGACTGCAAGGACATTGAGGAGGCTGCTGGAAATGAGAAGGCGATGAAGGTGCTCCGTGAGCTACTCAGCAGTGACCCTGTTTCATCAGATGAAGACATGGGGGATACGGAGGAGCCGTCCTCATCAACGTCCAAGGAAAGAAAGAGAGGAGGACAAGCAGGGAAAGAAACAATTGAGATGTATAGCTATACCATCAACTTGGTGGAGATGGCTGACACGGCTGAGGGAGGAGAGCTACAATGTGGTGGCGTCGACCTCACCTACAACCCGTGCGGGGACAGCAGGACGTTCAAGAAGACGCTTGAGATGGGATGCGACACAATCCCGTGCTACATCCCGAAGTTTGGCGACGTGAGTGATGTGCACTTGCCATGGGCGTATGCGTCCATCGTTGACCCCAATTACTTTCCCAAAGGTGCAATCCTTGAGCAGGTGGACGTGATGCAACTTGGCAAGAGTGTCAACTTCTGCGTCGCTCCTTTCGACGGTGCTCCACTATGCAGGATTGGTGATGATCGCTCGGTATTTGCTACAAAGACCAAGCAAACCAGCTATCTCATGACCTATGCCGAGTCCTTCGACACAAGATCGGCAGCTGCCGAGGAAGTGCTTTCAGGTGCGACGAGGGTGGATGGGTTGACATTGATGCAGTCATTGACGACCGGAACAACGACATATTCCCACCATACACCACGAGAGCGAAACGATACATGGGCATCATGGAGGTGATCAAGTGGCAGGAGTCCGGAAGCAGAAAATCGAGATTCCAGGTTCTGGCAGCAAGGTTTCCAAGCATCATGAACCCGAATGACACCAGGGCGGCCAGGGAAGAAATGGCCAAAGCCGGCATGGTTCGGGACGACATCGACAGGATGTTCAACAGATGCGATGGATGGTACAGACCTTGGTGCATCCGAGTCACAACTGGTCACAGTGATTTTGGATTCATGAGCTCATCCGCACTGGCAAATAGGTATTCCGCAAGAATGGGTGATTCTCTCGGAGGAGCATTCCATGTGACGTATGTGGAAAATCTGCCAAGCATCGTACGCTGTGGGTTAGTCCCCGGCGGAATCGATGGCGGCAACAGGCTAGCACTGCACTTCGGAGCGTTTGCTCCATGGGATGAGATGAACGTGGCGACGAAGACAACGCTGCGGAACGTGAGGAGAGGGGGATCCGATTGCGATCATCTACATTCCCAGTGCAACCCTCGCGCGGTATGGAGCTGGAGTCGCGGCTAATGGGACTTTCATGGTCTTTGACGTGATCCCGTTCTATGAGGTCAAGTCCATTTGGATTGGCAAAAGCAACGGAGGGAAGCGCCTGGAGTACGCTGACATCAAGAGGGCGTACTCGAAGTGTGTGGAGAACGAGATCTGCCCTGGCTTTGTCAACTCTTCCCAAGAGTCGGCTGCGATGTTCCTCCAGAACGTCGCAAAGATCAGCGAGAGGATGCCGGAGACTGAGACAGGTGCCGATAATCTGCACTACATCGTTGACATGGTTAATCGTGCCTGCGAACTCTATCGAAACAACAAGATGGAAGAGTTCAACGCACAGGTCAACGAGGTCCGGGACGAAGTCAGCAAAGTCGTCATCCTGAATGATGAGACATGGGAAGGACTGAGGTGCCGGATATGTCCATCATGTGCGACCGCGATCCCCACCTGCTTCTGCTTATGCCTGGAGTGCGAGGCACAACTGATCTCCATCGGAAGATACTACATCCACATCAATTCCGATGACGAGGAGGACAACCAAAACCCCAACGTCTCTGGAGATGCCAGGCGTGCACAGGAAGAAGCTAACCACGATGCGGCAGCACAGGAGGATGAAGACGAAGCGGAGGAAGTTCCGGGAGAAGATGACGACATGGACACGCAAGGATATACATCCGGCTATGCGTCAGAGGAGGAAGACAGCGGTTGGCATTACCGCGACACTGATCTGGCGTCACGGGACATTATAAGTTCCCAACGGATGGCGATCTGCCTTGACGAGCCGCGTGAAGCTCAGTACATGGCAGGATTTATCGCACTCCAGCTGTCCAAGATGTGGGGGATGTTTGAAGGTGGTGAGGAGAGAACAATGAATGCCGGACTCGAAGGGAGGCCGGGCTGCCCTTACCACAATGACTTCGAGAGGTACCCCAACATCACCGATCAGGATCAGGAAGGTATACTCTTACCATCAACAGCGAAGAAAATTTCTCAGTCGGAGAATGTTCGGACGTGTTAAAACCCTCTAGGCCCCGTGCCGAAATTGGGTAGCTGTTCTGAGGTCCTTGTTGGTGTTGCTTCCCAAGTTCCATTGATCGCCATTTGGCTCAAGACACAATTGAGGTTCAAGATCTGATGTGTGACTGCAGACCTACGTGATCGGCATTAAGAGCAAAACAACTGCTTGCGCCGCTTTGTCAGGACCACTGGTGTAATTATCATTCCTTCTTCCTTACAACGTTTACACGGGTTCGGCTATAACGGCATCGTCCGTATACACCTTTCTACGTGGTTGGTATTACAGCTTGAGGGTTCGGTGCATAGCGTCCCACGGGACGTCACCTTGCCGTCTCTTGACAGGTTATCAGCCGTAACTACAAGCTCTACACTGGACTGGGAGACAGCTGGTTTATTGCGGGTACAGGGACAATAAAGGAACGATAACCTACACAGTACAATGGCGTCTTCGGCGAGCCCAAGTACTGCAACTTTTGGGAACAGCAGCTCAGAGGGATCCAATGGATTGATGGCTCTTCCTGCGGTGATGGATATGGTTGCAGATTCACAGGATGAACCTGGGAGCGGAGGTTCCGCGCTATTCAGCGACATATCTACTCCCACAAGATCATGGAAGCAGATCGATGTTCATCAGGAGTCGAAGAAAAGAGAATCCCCACCGAGAAGATCATCATCTTCGCCTGCGACACCACGGACGTCGCAGAAGGGCGTGAGATCGACATCGAAGGGTGGGAGGTCAAAATCACCCACCAGTGCAGATTTTCGCGCCGTGATCAAAGAGAAGAATAAGATGGAGGTGGAGATCGGGGAATATCAGAAGACACTTGATGAAATGTCGGCAGCAATGGCGAATCTTAACCAAGAAGACTATGGAAGCACCATCCGGATCCAGGAGCTGGAAAGACGATGCGAGATTGCCAGCAAGCAGTCGGGACATCTAGTGAGTCACCACCAACACCACATGGCTGAGGCATGGCGCAAGTTTGAGGAAGAAGCCCAACAGATGCGCAAGGTGGAAATGAACGCATTTCAGTACGGGGAGAAGAAAGACATGGAGTCGAATATTATGATGCAACAGATGAGGCAAGCTGAAGGAACTATCATGGAGCAGAAGCGGGAGATTGCATTGATGAAATCCTACATGGCAAGCGAGAAGTCGGCCGCGCAGGAATCAGCTATACGTGCAAATCAGATACACCGTGAGGCTTCACAACAGATATCAGTTTATCAGCAACAGATCAGAGGCATAGAATCTTCTACATCTATCGAGAAGTTCAACGAGGAGGAGATGGTCCAAAGTCTGAAATCACAGTTGGAGCATGCACTCGTCAAGCGCCCCGAGACGTACTCTTTGGAGGACTCCAGGGAACAGCTGATGGCGAGGCTGAATGACGTTACAGTATTTGCGGAACAGGAATCGAAGAGAGCAGATTGCTTGCTTCGCGAAAAAGAAGAGATCGTCAAACAGTATGAGTCCGACGTGTCGATGAAGGACCAGATGATTGCTGTCGAAGGTGGTCATCGTCAGGATGCGATCTTGGAGTTAGCCCAGGTCAAAGAAGAGAAACAAGAGGAACGGTGCACGATGGACGAGAAGTCGAAGGAGGCTGAGTACTGGAGATTGACAGCTAAGGGAATGTACGATGAGTACCTCGAGGAGATGCATGAGCTTCAGGGACAACTGAAGGAAAGAGAGGCGACGCTCAAGCAAGAAGAGAGTTTTGTACGCCAACTCGATGCTGACAACGAGGAACTACGTGCACACAAGAAGCTGGAGACACAGGAAGCCTCCAGCAGCAAAGATGGACATCGTGAACGAGCAGTAGTGAAACGCGCTGAGGGAGGAACCCAGGCTAATTCAAATAGGATAGACAAGAAGGTGGCTGGGTCAGTCCCGTCATCGTCTTCAAATCAAATCCCTAATTCGTCGCTGATGCCAGGTTCGATCCTCTTTCCGTCTTTCGGTGATCCAATGATCGATGTACACCTATCCCAGATGCAAGGGGTTGTTGGGCATGTCCCACAATCCACTGCTACTACGACTGGTGGTGGGGATGGAGGGGGAAACAACGGTACTACGCCCCCATTGGATTACGGTGGATTCCCGCCCAATGGGAATGGGCAGGGAGCGGGTCGACGTCAGTTGAGCCTCGCTGGTGGCGGAGGAGGACCTCCGGATGATCCACCCGATGATGAGGATGAGGATGACGACGACGAAGGAGATGAGGAAGACGAGGAAGAAGAAGAGGAAGAAGACGATCGGACACGGAGGAGACGAAGGAGATCGAGAGATAACCGAGAGATCAAGAATGATCGACCGAGAATCTCGAGGAAAGAGGCCGAGAGAGTATCTATTCCGGCCTGGCCAAAGATCCATCAACTTGACACCTGGAAGATGCAACTGCTGATGAATGTTCTGAGCGCATGTGCAGATCCAGATACCGACGCATGGACGAAATGGCTGGAGCAGGCTCTTGGGTTGAACCCAGACCTGGATTTGCTTAGCGATTCAGGTGGCGACAGATTTGCTACGATAGATATTAAGATGGCCATGGGCATGCAGAACATGCTGAAACAAGCACCTGACGAAGCCAAGGACGTATACCTCGATGCTACACGACACTCTGAACTACGACATCAACAAGGGGTGATCGTGAAGGGACGAGAGTTGGTGGCATTAGTTATGCAATCATTCAGAACTTCCGATAGAACGGATCTTGTCTACCACATCGAGCATCTATTCAACCTTGACTTTCCTGGCGACAAGAACTTGGTCATGTTCAGGAACAAATGGTATGATTTGCTGCTGAAGATGAGGAGCGAGGACAGACCCAGTAAGCTGGCTCTCAGAGACATCCTTTACAGGAAGATCAAAGGGAGCAAGAAGATGGAGTTCGGCCTCAATGCCTACCATAGACTACCGGACAAGCATCCTCAGAAGACGTATGAATTCTTATTGGCGTTGATCGACTATCAGATCAAGGCAGATCGGGAAGACCTGATGCTCGACATGAAGGAGAAATCGGTCAAGTCGATGATGAAGTCAGGCGGGAAGGATGCGGCTCCAGCAACTGGCAAACAGGAGAACCAGGGTGGCAAGGGCAGAAAGGGGAAACCCGGTGGACCTGATGCCGCTCCTGTGCTCCCAAAAGCCAAGGCAAAGGGCCACGCTGGCAAGAACGGCAAGTCCGACGGTGCCAGCGACAGAGGCAAGAGTCCGGGCGGAAGCAAGGATAACCCCTGCTGGTACCACTTCAAATCGGCGAAGGGGTGCGTGAAAGGGAATGAATGCACTTTTTCCCACAGCAAGAAGACGGAGCATAAGTTGGAGAGTATGTCCAAGGGGAAAGGAAAGGGCAAATCCAAGTCCAGATCATCGTCACCAAAGAGAGATGATGGAGCATGCTTCGCGTTTCAGAAGGGGAAGTGCGATAGGGGAAGCGCTTGTAAGTACAGGCATGAGCTCATCAAGAACAATTCAGCTCCAGCAACGTCAAATGACAAGGCGCAAGCCAAGTCGAAGGCTGCCGCCAAAGCCGCAGCGCCTGCCATTGCGAGGAGGGCCATCGCAATGCCCGCGATAGTCCTGAAGCAATCGGCTCCTGCAGGGAAGGTAAGCTTCAAGAAGGACGTTGATCAGGTCGAACCGGACGAAGCCGAGACTGTCTACCACGAGCACGATGACGACGCGATGAGCGAATCATCGAGATGGTCTGGCGAGTCCGAGATCCCCGAGAAAATGGTGTGGTTCAAGGAAGTGCTCGACGTCGACGAGAATGGGGAGATCACCTACCTCGAAGACGAGAGAAGGCAATGGGAACGAAAAGGGGAATGGTACGGTTATGAGGACAATGAGAATGAGCCTTATCAGTACGTGTACGTCGACGAGAAGAAGTTCAAAAGCAATGATCATCGTGAATTATCAGCCTATCAAGTCCAACGATCATTGATACGTGCGAAGATACTGAGAGAAGTGGTGGATGATATATACAAGAAGCACTACTTCCCGGTGACCAAGGAAAGCAGCATAATGTTCGAGTATGATCGGAACAAGGACGAGATCAAGGAATCGGCTGTCGACTGGAAGAAGCAGCATGGTATGCCGAAGAACGTTTTCGCCATGTCAACGTGCATCAGCAAACGGGTGAAATGGTTGATGGACACCGGATGTGGTCATGATCTCATCGGAAGAGCCAAGGCGAAGAGCCTGGGTGTCGACATCGTGAAAGATGACGACGAGATCGTGTTCCAGACCGCGAATGGTTCCACTTCCACATCTGATGTGGCCAAGATAGTCGTGGACGAGTTGGACGAGACTGTCGAGCCGCATGTATTGGATGAGACACCCACGGTATTGTCAGTGGGGAGGAGATGCATGAAGATGGGTTATGCATTTCACTGGATGCCTGGTAAACTACCTTTCATGGTTACGCCAAAGCAGGGATTCGTGCACTTGCAGGTCAAGGACGACATCCCGTACCTAGTGAGTGATGGTAAGCTTCGGAGTAACAGGCATCGCCCTACGATAGACGACCTCAAGGAGCACTTTTCGGAAGTATTGGCGATGGTAACGAACGACGAGGCAGATCAGGGAGGTGACGATGAGAACGACGTCACACCCGCCGCTGTCGGTGAGTCCGCAGAGGCCGAGGGCGAACACCACGACGGGGCATTCGACTTCGGGCCACCCGGAGGAGCCGGTCCGGTACGTCCGCCTCCCGTGGCTGAGGAAATACCTGTAGATGTTGGGTCAGTCCCGCATCGACATGGTGATGCCGAAGCTCACGAGGAAGAGGTTGATGAAGATGATCCAGATGCCGGAATCGAAGTAGACGTGTACGAAGGATCATCAATAAAGAGGAAAGTGGGAGTCCTCAAGAAGGACGCCAATTCCATAGCTCATTTGCTTACACACAGATACCGAAATCCCTTCTGCGAATCATGCGTCAAGGCAAAGATGAGACACTTCAGATCGCGAACGGGAGCATTCAAAAGAGAAGTGAAGACGTTCGGTGACCTGGTGACGTTCGACTTTGTGACGGCATCAGGAGACCATGAAGTGGAAGGCAGGTATGCGCTCATCATCCGGGACATATATACCGGAATTATCATGGCTTATCCCACCGCGAGAAGAGACACTGACTCAGTCGTCAGGGCTATCAAGCACTTCTGCGGGAGGAGGAAAATCAAGCAGGTATATTCGGATGACGGCCCGGAACTGATCAATGCGTGCGTGGAGCTGAAGCTGAACCACGACCTATCGCTGCCTGGACGGCCGCAGAACAATTCCCTTGCTGAAAGAACAAATCAATTCATCATCGACCAGACTTCGGCTTGTCTAGTACATGCCGGTCTACCCACGTGTTATTGGGTGCAAGCCATCACCACTCTGTGCCATCTCATGAACATCGAAGAGGTGAACGGATCGAGTGCATGGATGAGGCTGCATGGCGAGGAGTTCAAGGGCGAGAAGATACCTTTTGGTGCGCTAGTGGACTTCAAGCCGAGTGAAGCACGAGGGGGAAAGAGGGAGAAGTTCGAGCCGAGAGGGGAAACTGGTATATTTGCTGGATATGTGTTGAGCACCGGTATGCATTGGGCAAACAAGTATCGTGCTTGGGCACTTACTGCATTTGCGGGTGCAGAGCTGAACATCAAGAAGGCAAAGGTTCCGCCTCGGTTGAGAATGCCACATCAGACGGAGAGGATGATTCTGAAATCTCCTCTGACATTCCCAATACAACAGAAGTACAAGGTTGCCAACGAGACTTTGGAAGGGATAGAGATGTCTATCGATGCAATCGGTCTGGATGCGCGTGACCGCCTGATCGAGGATGAGGACTACGAGCCTGAATTGCTGCAGAGTGACGAGAAGCGACTGCTTGACGATGAGGTCGATCAGATCGCTGGTCTACTGCTCGACGATGGCCCGGAGGTAATCGCCGGAGATCGGGGGGATCATGCAGGAGAAGAAGATGCTGGACCGAGCTCTTCAAAAGGGAAGGGAGATGGACACCCTAAGGGCGATGAGAAGGTTGTAAAGTCCGACCTTCCACACGTGTCAGTTGGACTACCTGGGGATGGCATCACGTACGTCAACGACGATGGCAAGGAGGTTAAAATCGACAAGGCCGGAAGACCGTATCCTGTCGGGAAGGATGGATTCAGGCTAATGAAGACATCGAGACCTCCGGAGTTCACTCCTGAAGAATGGAAGATGATGAGTAAATATTACACCAAGGAAGAGAAGGCCGAGGTGAAGGGCGGTGGCAAAAGGAAAGAGGAAGATCCCAAGAGTAAAGAGTCTGAGATTTCCGCGCCGGCAGAGGCACGGACATTACAGATGCCCGGTGGTAAGAGAATTCGAGCGATGCTTCGGAACCGCTGGGGTGGAGTAGAATGGCAGTACAATTGGGGATTGCGGAAGAACATATCAAAGATCAAGAACCCAATGGATGGGAAGCACTTGGCTGAGCTTGAATGGGTCAGGATTGTTGTTAATCCTGTCGACGGGGTGGTTGTTCTCATGGATTCCAAACAGTCCCAAGACGTCATGAGACGAAACGTTCAGCTTGAGAAAGAATTTGAGTGTCTGGTGGTAATTTATGCCTGGAAGTTCAAGTCTGAGGAGCGATCAAAGTCGACTCCAAACTGGACGAAGGCGGTTGCATCAGTCATTGAGAGTCATAAAGACGAAGCTGAGACAGCATCGGGGACGGATCCATCGGTCGACGAATCGACGGACCTCACCTGGTATGAATGGGAGGAGTCTGCTGAGATAGTTTCTGGAAAAGTGCCACTCGCAATGCCTGCGATAGGCGAAGACGGTGAAGCCAAGAAGTACCCATCGATGCCGTGCGTGACTTCTGAGCGAATACAGCACAGAGAGAAAGGCTGTGAAAGTTGTACGATTCTTCGACGCTTTAGTATCCAGGCCGGTAGGCCGGAAAGAGATGTTGACCAACCCTGATGCATTGGCATCAATGAAGAAAGAGTGGTCGGGATTAATCGACCAGGGGGTCTTCGATCTTGGCGCGGTGCGCGAATATGACGCTGTAGCCAGAGAAGCAAAAGCGAAGGGGGAGGAAATACACATGGCTCGCGCACATGGCATTTGCGTTGAAAAGCACTCACAGTTGCCTGTTGGTGATCCTAAGAGGAAGTTCAAGGGTAGAGGCGTGTTGCTGGGGAACCAAGTGAAGAACCAAAGCTTTGAGGCTGCGATGTTTCAAGATTTGGGGAACTCTCCTGCTTCATTTGAAGCCTCGCGTTGGGCGGATTTTCTGGGTTGTCATGATGGCTGGGATGTGCAGATGGCCGACGCTGTTCAGGCGTATATACAGGCCACCTTGAGAGGCACGCCGTGTTGGATTGAATTGCCACCGGAGGCCGTGCCAAGTGAATGCAAATGGGATAAGTACAGAAGACCAGTCGTCCCGTTGAGGAAGGCGCTGTACGGACACCCAGATGCGGGAACATTTTGGGAGCAGCACTGCGATGAGTCGGTGCGTGCCGTTGGTTTTGAGCCCATCGGCGAAGAATGGCCTTCAGTGTACATTCATGAAAAGCTCCAGCTTGTTCTGGTTGTGTATGTCGACGACTTCAAAATGGCAGGGCCGCAGAAGAACCTTGCCCAAGGGTGGAGCATGTTGCGTACACGTTTGAAGATTGAGCCCGAGACTGGACTTGACATGTACCTTGGTTGCAATCAAAGCAAGGGAAACGTCACTCTCGGGAACGGACACCGAGTAACAACGGTGACCTATGACATGGAACAGTTCCTACGTTCCTGTGTCGACCGCTATCTTGAAGTGGCGGGCGATGTGAAGTTGAATAAGGTTGTCACCCCTGAGTTGCATGAAGAAACAAAGAATCACGTCTCACGGAAGCCTGCCAGAGAGGGGCCGTCAGTCGTGTGCAATTGGTGTAACAATCTTGTGCCCACCGACGGTTCTGCCACAGTGCCGGACCAACGGGGAGGGACTCCTGAGTTGGCCATGAAGGAGCCCGTGCGTGGACACCTTGCTCCGCATGCCGCTAGCGTACTGATGAAGTTGCTGTACGGTGCGCGGATTGCTCGCTTCGATTTGTTGCGGCAAGTGAATCGCCTAGCACGGAACGTGCATAGGTGGACTGACTCCGATGATCGGGGTTTGCATCACTTGATGTGCTATGTGCATCATACCAAACATTGGCGCATGGTCGGTTGGGTTGGAGACCCTATGGACGATGTGCACTTGGCCTTGTATGCGGACGCTGACTTTGCGGGATGCATTGACTCGCTGCGTTCCACCTCCGGTGGACACTTGAATATACAAGGGCCTAATACCCGGTTTCCGTTGTCTGGCAGCTCTAAAAGACAGGGTTGTGTGAGTCTCCCTCCCGAGGCCGAGATTGTTGCGGCCGATGTTGCCATGAGATCGATGGGTATGCCCGCTCTCAAGCTGGTAGAGCGGATTCTCAAGAAGTCACCGAACTTTGTGTTCTATGACGATAACAAGGCTATGATCGGTGTCGTGCGATCGGGGAGAAACCCCACGATGCGCCACCTTGAGAGAAGCCATGGTGTTAGCATTTCGTGGATGCATGAGATGTTCACACGTGATTACATGTACTTGGCGTATGAGGTCACCGACAGGATGGCGGCCGATATTTACACCAAGGCGTTCAATGATGGGCGCAAATGGAAACATGCATGTTTGCAGATTGGTCTACTTGACCCGAGCTTGCTGTCTGACCCGGATACCCTCAAGGCGCTCACACCCACGTGTGATCCCATAAAGGGGACCATGCAGACCGCTTCGGGGACAGTTGACGGAGTTCCAACATTTCCGTACACACACATACCGATCATGCCCCCGGACCTATGGTGGTCTGGATTAACATCCAAAGAGGGATTGCATGAGCATGAAGGACATGATCCGGTTGTTGTTGCCAAGGGACCCAGATTGATGCGTGTAAAACCTCCACTCGCGGTTATGACACCGTTTGGGAGCAAGTGGCTTCGTTCCACTTGGTTTCTGAAGAATGGGTCATGGCTCAAAGTTGAGGATAGAGTTGACCCGGGGCTACAATGTGTGCGAATTGATGGTTGGGTTGAACGCGCAGTTTGGCAGTTTCATCCCGTACCGGTCGCTGCACCGGCGCGGGAACGGTCTCCACGACCACGACCAATTCACGTCGGGTCCGGGGATGTTGACATGCAGTCCGTGCTGGCCGCATTTGTTGAAGAACTGTCGAACGAGCGCATAGAGTTGAAGTGTGTTAACGACCTTGCTTTGGAAACGTTGCTCCGATTGAAATTGCTCATGCGTTGTCTGCATATCAATCACGAGCAGCTTGTCCCTGGTCGTTGTTTTGTTCCGTATCGCATTGCGGTGAAGCACAAGCCACAGTTAGCGCCGGGTATTGAACTCGCGATGGTCAAACATGACGGTGGTGTGCTTCGCGCTCCTGTTCATGTCTCGCTTCCTGGTATGAGAACTCGCACAGTCGTCACTCTTTACAGTGTTGACTTGGCTCGGCCCATCGTGCTGATGGCATGTTCCGAACCACGTAACTGGTTCACTGCTCTTGCCCGCCATGACGGGCCGCAGGTTGTCACCATAACTCTGGTTGATGACTTACTGAGCGAGTACGGGGGGAGAATCGCCAGACATGTGCTTACCAAACCTTCCGATTTGTTGTTCTTCGCCGGGCCTTGCACGGGGGGATCATCATGGGCACGCCTCAACAAGACTCGCGGAATTGACACCGCAGAGAAAATCGAGGCCAAACAAAGAGAATTTTGGAGATTGTTTGAACGGTTCGTTGAAATTAAACGGCATGCCATGACAAAACGAGCTGCGATTTTGTTTGAGTTGCCTGGAAGTTGTGATTATTGGAAAGATGAGAGACTGCATGAGGTTGCATGATGGGACTAGTCACGAGTTTGATGGGTGTCGCTATGGCTTGAAACAAAGATATGCAAAGAAACCCATGCCAATCAAGAAACCATGGAGAGTTGTATCATGGAACTTTGAACTTGGTGGCTCGTTGTCTAAGAAATGCAATGGAAACCATGAGCATGGACCTTGTGCTGGTCGTGAAACCAAAGAAACCCAGTTGTACACGTCTATAATTGTGGGTGTGATCCTTCGCCGTTTTCGTGCTCGAGCAAGGTGCCTCAAACCGGCACCGTTGAAACTCGCTCTTGCTTGCATTACGCGAAGGAGATCGCGGAAGCACCAAGCTACTGCGAGCGAAATCTGCACCACCCCAACTGCACAACCGAGGTGCTGGGCCAGTCCCGAACCTCTGGTGCATACGGGGAGCTGGGTCAGTCCCGAACCCCAGGCTTCAAGGAGGAGCTGGACGAGTTCGTCACCTCAATCTGAAGCTGGGATCGCATTGGGACAATTCCGTGGCTTCATTTGCAGCTGCTTATTTTGGGTTTTCCTGGTTCTGGAGAATATCATCAAGATGACTGCCAATCCGAATGTCGTCAATACGAATGAGTTCTTCTGCGTGCCTGTCGGGAAATCTAGGCAAGCGGCAATCTTCTTGGGAAATTTGGTGAAGAACGCCATCGAGGATGGCAAGAGGATGCCCAAGAGGATGGAGATGAACAGCGACCTGGGTATGTGCGTGAAGTGGATCGAGGACATAGGCGTCCCCGCTATTATGCATACTCTGCGTACTACTCTGCCAAGGGCCGCGGGATGATGAAAGGTGAAGGGCAGTCTATGAGGGTTGCCTTAGAGTTCATCAGCAAAGTTTTCGGACAGCTTTCTGCCGACGAATGTATGCTTGGATGGAGGGAATTCTGCAGCAAGGGAAAGAAGATCGTGTCGGCGCTGAACCAACTTTGCGGTGAGGCAACGATGCTGGCGAAGAACCCCGAGTTGCTCAACGTGACCAAGTACTGCATGGAAGGGGCGGATATGTTGAGATCAATCGCGAACATCTGGGATCTCGCACTAGGCGTGGCCGAGGACAACGATGAACGGTCGTTCAAAGCAGCATTCCACCAGAACACCCCGGTTGGGGAGGTGTACAAAGAATTCATCAACGACGAGTCATCTAGGGCATCGTCATCGAGAAGGTGGAGGAGCTCTGAGGAGTTCCAGACAACTGCAGAGTTTGAGAGGCACGACCGGAGAATCGCAAGATACAGAGATCGAAACTGGGGGAAAGTATTCACGTTGAGCGTGATCAAGGCTCCCAAGATCGACTCCTACGGTCGTGGTTCCAAGGACGACTACCAGAAGAATTGGGACCTTGGGTTGGTCTACCAGAATGAGCTGCAGGCATCGATGAAGAACCTCGCATATGCACTGAGGAGGGATGAGAATGCCAGCCAGAACAACCTATTGCGCTGGATGATCTGTGGGTCAACCCCCAGTGACATCTCTGACGCGTGCATCGGAGCGGTCAATTCGCTCATGTGCGTCTCTTTCATCATGAGGAGATTGCAGCCATTGCTCGGTGAGAAGGACTCCAAAGATCAGTCGTATACAGCTTATTTCCGTCCAGACAAAAGGGAGCTGAACGATCTCTACCGGGAGATTGAGTACGCCAGGGATTTCCTGTGGTGCATCGATATGATCTATGAGTCGAAGCTGCCTGCGATGAACATCAACTCCATCAGTTTGGCACCGCACGCGGCTGACAGGGCCGCTGAGAACCAAGATCGGCGCAAGTGGGTAAGCTGGATGAAGGAGATCGAGAAGAAGGCCGAGAAGGACGTCATGATCGAATTCTTCCAGAATAAATACTGCACGATTCATGAAATCGAGAGGGAACTGGAGAAGTACCCCGAGGATTTCGTGGTTGGGGAAGAGCCGACATGGTGGGTGATGGGCTCATCGAAGACGGAGCCGCCACGGAAGACGGAGCGACAGCAGAAGTCGGCATCAAGCTCCGGGCAAAGGAGTCAAACCGCTGGTGGGTCAGTCCCCCAGCCGGGAGCTCCAAGTGGGGGTCGCAAGCCAGCGATGCTGTCAAGATCGACAACGAGATCATCGACTCCATTTTCCGAATGAACTCTGGCGGTGACGACGACAGATGGGTAATTATCAACCCAACTGCTGGACACGATACCTACACTTCATTCGAAGGGGGTACCACTTTGGGCGGCGCGACTGTCAATGTGAAATTCAACATAGACAACAATACGGGGTACCCAATCATACAAACTGTATTTGGGCCGTGTCTTGCAGAAGGCAAGAACGCAACATATTGGGAGTGTATGCTGAGATGCCTGACCTCTTCGCTATTGCACTTCGAGGAGAAGACCAGCGCGGAGAAGATCATTCTTTCCTATGTTGGGAAGGGAAATGCGGCATGGCTACAGCTGTATGCTTTCTTGTGTGCCCAAACAGGATGCTTGATTACTGGACGCCTTCCGGGCGCCAAAGCCATCAACGCGTTGATTCAGGCGGAGAAGAACCCGGACAACGCACCTGGACAGTTGAACCGGATTATCAATAGGCAGAAGAGGAGCCCCATTGGCGAGGCGACGATTCGCGACATGATGATCCACAAGAAGAGCTTCTTGGTCCTGGATTGGCCCCTGAGGGCCGTCAACTCGAAAGGGAGCACGAAGACCTTCCAGATGATGGTCAACGAACAGGGATGGACAAACATCGAGGAGAGATCATACTATGGGTCGAGTGAGCAAGTCTCCTCACCCAACGACACGTTGAATATCATCTCCCGATTGCAGAAGCTGGATAAGCTCATCGCTGAACGGCGGAGGCGAGACATGGATGACTCACCAATGTCGGTGCACATCTGGATGTCGCTATATGATTGGGTGTGCATGAGAGGATGCGGGTGGCAGGTGACCGCCAACCCCATCATCGACTACCTGCAGAAGGCGATATCTGACCTCGTCAACACATGCAAGGGCCTGGTCGTGGTGTGCGTGAATCGCGATGTTGCTTTCCATGGTGGAAGAGGGGACTTGGGGACGATCGCCAACAAGGTTAGCGAGATCTGCAAGGCGGCAGGCGCGCTGGTGACCGAGAACGATCGCCTGTGGCGCGTGGTCCATGCGCTCACAGGAAAGAACTACAAGATCCCTGGGAGCTCGAACTTGCAACACTTCCTCCTGAAGCGACTGCTGATTGAGAAATCCATCGATGCGGTCGCACCAAGCAACGCGTTTGTGTGTGAGCTGGAGGGGACGTGCATAAACGAGCCCGACCTTCGATTCAACATCCCGAAGAACATGGAGGAATCGAAGGTGAAATTCGAGTACAAGCCGACCTTCACTGCACAGTCGAAGAGGAAACAAGAGCAGCAAGCTGAAGGACACGGCGAGCAGGATGCTTTTGGGAAAGCCGATGTCGGTGATCAACGTCTTCGATGGTATACGGTCACGGAGCTCAGCAAGTTTATCTGCGAACTTTGCGCTAAAGAGATGCAGATGAGCAAGTCGAAGGTGCTCGGACCGAATTCGAAGTACAATCCCTCTTCTTGCGTGAACTGTTGCGCGAACTGGAACGCGGACACGAACGGTATTGCAATGTCTATCGAGGGGAAGAAAATGTACACGCGCCTCTTCGCGGAATGCGTGGTGGCAATCCCCGACCTTCAAAACCTCATGGTGGACGTCAACAATATCCAGGCCATGATCACGATCATACGGGAGCTCGCGTATTCAAGGCTGAAGAAGGAGCTTTCTCACGTGGGATTCGTGAGCATGACTGTGGATCAAGCAGCGCAGTTCTACAACAACGGTCACGGGAAGCAATTGTGCGCATCCCGGGATGTGATCGTGTGCAAGAATTCCGAGGGAGTCGAGGAGAGGATGTCCATCTTCTTGATAGGCAAGGATCTCGGCAATGTGGCATATTCGTCATGGATCAAGAGTGTGCTCGACCAAGGAACGATGTATGAACTCCTGGGACAAACCACGAACGAGGAATCCTTGGGAGACGTCGTCGAGATGGTGTTGGGATTCTTTGAGGTGATGTCGTACTTCCAGCACGAACTGCCACTGTGGAAGGATGCATGGAAGATCAAGAGGGAGTTCGAGCAGTCAATAGTGCGACACCTCGCTGGGAACGTGACCCACACGACGGGCCAGAACAGAAAGCGGAACAAACCGTCCGCACAGCTCGGCGTGCCCACGAAGGAGGTGCTTGACATCATGAACAAGGTCAAGCCCAGACATCCACGATCCCTGATCACCGAGCCCTCTGCACAAGGGTCCAAGAGAAAGGCCGCGGAGGGCGAAGATGAGGGTCTTGGTCAAGCACCAGACCCGAGTCGAAGTTCTCAGCCCAATGCTGAGAAGGAAGATAAGAAGCAGCGAGTGATCGACGGGCGGAGAGCGGCACTAGGATTCCTGGAGTCAATGGAGAAGTGCATGGGAGATATGGGGATCTGTAAGAAGTGCGCGAACCTGGCCCACGACGGCGACTGCAAGGACATTGAAGAGGCTGCTGGAAATGAGAAGGCGATGAAGGTGCTCCGTGAGCTACTCAGCAGTGACCCTGTTTCATCTGATGAAGACATGGGGGATACGGAGGAACCGTCCTCATCAACGTCCAAGGAAAGAAAGAAAGGGGGACAAGCAGGGAAAGAAACAATTGAGATGTACAGCTACACTATTAATTTGGTGGAGATGGCTGACACGGCTGAGGGAGGAGAGCTACAATGTGGTGGCGTCGACCTCACCTACAACCCGTGCGGGGACAGCAGGACATTCAAGAAGACGCTTGAGATGGGATGCGACACCATCCCGTGCTACATCCCGAAGTATGGCGATGTGAGTGATGTGCACTTGCCATGGGCGTATGCGTCCATCGTTGACCCCAAATACTTTCCCAAAGGTGCAATCCTTGAGCAAGTGGACGTGATGCAGCTTGGCAAGAGTGTCAACTTCTGCATTGCTCCTTTCGACGGTGCTCCACTATGCAGGATTGGTGATGATCGCTCGGTATTTACTACAAGGGACCAAGCAAACCAGCTATCTCACGACCTATGCAGAGTCCTTCGACACAAGATCGGCAATTGCCGAGGAAGTGCTTTCAGGTGCGACGAGGGTGGATGGGTCGACATTGATGCTGTCATTGACGACCGGAACAACGACATATTCCCACCATACACCACGAGAGCGAAACGATACATGGGCATCATGGAGGTGATCAAGTGGCAGGAATCCGGAAGCAAGAAATCGAGATTCCAGGTTCTGGCAGCAAGGTTTCCGAGCATCATGAACCCGAACGACACGAGGGCAGCCAGGGAGGAAATGACCAAGGCTGGCGTGGATCGGGACGACATCGACAGGATGTTCAACAGATGCGATGGATGGTACAGACCTTGGTGCATCCGAGTCACAACCGGTCACAGTGATTTTGGATTCATGAGCTCATCCGCACTGGCGAATAGGTATTCCGCAAGAATGGGTGATACTCTCGGAGGAGCATTCCATGTGACGTATGTGGAAAACCTGCCAAGCATCGTACGCTGTGGGCTAGTCCCCGGCGGAATCGATGGCGGTAACAGGCTAGCACTGCACTTCGGGGCGTTTGCTCCATGGGATGAGATGAACGTGGCGACGAAGACAACGCTACGGAACGTGAGGAGAGGGGATCCGATTGCGATCATCTATATTCCCAGTGCAACCCTCGCGCGGTATGGGGCTGGAGTCGCGGCTAATGGGACTTTCATGGTCTTTGACGTGATCCCGTTCTATGAGGTCAAGTCCATTTGGATTGGCAAAAGCAACGGAGGGAAGCGCCTGGAGTACGCTGACATCAAGAGGGCGTACTCGAAGTGTGTGGAGAACGAGATCTGCCCTGGCTTTGTCAACTCTTCCCAAGAGTCGGCTGCGATGTTCCTCCAGAACGTCGCAAAGATCAGCGAGAGGATGCCGGAGACTGAGACAGGTGCCGATAATCTGCACTACATCGTTGACATGGTTAATCGTGCTTGCGAACTCTATCGAAACAACAAGATGGAAGAGTTCAATGCACAGGTCAACGAGGTCCGGGACGAAATCAGCAAAGTCGTCATCCTGAATGACGAGACATGGGAAGGACTGAGGTGCCGGATATGTCCATCATGTGCGACCGCGATCCCCACCTGCTTCTGCTTATGCCTGGAATGCGAAGCACAACTGATCTCCATCGGAAGGTATTACATTCACATCAAATCCGATGACGAGGAGGACAACCAAAACCCCAACGTCTCTGGAGATGCCAGGCGTGCACAGGAAGAAGCTAACCACGATGCGGCAGCACAGGAGGATGAGGACGAAGCGGAGGAAGTTCCGGGAGAAGATGACGACATGGACACGCAAGGATATACATCCGGCTATGCGTCAGAAGAAGAAGACGGCGGTTGGCATTACCGCGACACCGATCTGACGTCACGGGACATTATAAGTTCCCAACGGATGGCGATCTGCCTTGACGAGCCGCGTGAGGCTCAGTACATGGCAGGATTTATCGCACTCCAGCTGTCCAAGATGTGGGGGATGTTTGAAGGTGGTGAGGAGAGAACGATGAATGCCGGACTCGAAGGGAATCCGGGCTGCCCTTATCACAATGATTTCAAGAGGTACCCCAACATCACTGAGCATGATCAGGAAGGTATACTTTTGCCATCAACAATAACGAAGATTTCTCAATCGGAGAATGTTCGGACAAGAGCCTTCCGATCGGTTGAGGAGCGTGACGAATATATTCGTATGATGGTGAACAAATGCGAGGGACTATACACATTCTACAAGCTGTGGATTGCAGCAAGAATCCTCGATGTCACCAAGGAAGAAATGAAGCTCCTGGTCAAGGACCGAGTGCACCCGGTGGGTGATATTATTTTCAGATGTTTTGCACTAGCTTTCAACTGTAAGTATATATCATTCGTGAGGGATGGCCTGAACCTTGGCAAACATGGTTACACGGTCAACGTGAGCGCCATCATCTCGGCCGTCGACCCGAACAAATGCGACACACCCCTGCTGGATTGGTGCCTTCGGAAAGGGCACTGGTTGCCAGAGGACTACAACAAGAAGTGTGTCCGGGCACGAGAAGCCCAGAAGAACTTGGACGAGGAGTTCCGCCGACGTACCCATAGGCTGTCCATTGGGGACAGGTATGCTTCGTGAAGATGATGATTGCGGTACGATGTGGGCCAGTCCCCATCTGTTACTTGCGTCACATCGACACTGTTTCGGTGGAACGACTTATGTCATGATTTATATTCATGTGTCCAAGATGATTGGATGTGTACATGGTTACATATTCCGACGACTATGACGCTCTGGATATTCATGGATGGAACTATTACCTTATAGATGATATCTTTTCATTATTTATGCATTGTCCATGGTATCTGGAATGGCTATGATTTGCATTGATTACTCACCGATGTTTCTTTGCCGGAGATATGCAGACCGATCACAAGCGGGCGCGTCTGGTGGACTTTTGTGGCCAACCCATTTATGGATGACAGCTGCGCGATGCGCAAATGCGGCAGCTGGAATGTTCACTGGCGGTCAAGTGAAGTGGCCACAGTGTATTATATACACCTGCATATGGATGTGTGCTTCGATTGGAGGATGAATGTTTCACTTTTCGTACAATCGAACCCGGCATGTTTCACAGCGAATGAACGGTGTAGTGATAGCAAGTAAAAGAATGCACGACACGATTTCGTAGTTGAAGCCGTGGCCAGTGGAACGTTTTGTGGTGTTTGGACCGCATGATGAACAATGCGACCCAAATGGGGGATGTTAAAACCCTCTAGGCCCCGTGCCGAAATTGGGTAGCTGTTCTGAGGTCCTTGTTGGTGTTGCTTCCCAAGTTCCATTGATCGCCATTTGGCTCAAGACACAATTGAGGTTCAAGATCTGATGTGTGACTGCATACATACGTGATCGGCATTAAGAGCAAAACAACTGCTTGCGCTGCATTTGTCAGGACCACTGTTGTAACTATCATTCCTTCTTCCTTACAACGTTTACACGGGTTCGGCTATAACGGCATCGTCCGTATACACCTTTCTACGTGGTTGGTATTACAGCTTGAGGGTTCGGTGCATAGCGTCCCACGGGACGTCACCTTGCCGTCTCTTGACAGGACGAGATCCTTCCGATCGGTTGAGGAGCGTGAAGATTATATTCGTATGATGGTGTGCAAATGCGAGGGACTTTACACATTCTACAAGCTGTGGATTGCAGCGAGAATCCTCGATGTCACCAAGGAAGAAATGAAGCTCCTGGTCAAGGACCGAGTGCACCCGGTGGGTGATATTATTTTCAGATGTTTTGCACTGGCTTTCAACTGTAAGTATATATCATTCGTGAGGGATGGCCTGAACCTTGGCAAGAATGGTTACACGGTCAACGTGAGCGCCATCATCTCGGCCATCGACCCGAACAAGTGCGACACACCCCTGCTGGATTGGTGCCTTCGGAAAGGGCACTGGTTGCCAGAGGATCACAACAAGAAGTGTGTCCGGGCACGAGAAGCCCAGAAGAACTTGGACGAGGAGTTCCGTCGACGTACCCATAGACTGTCCATTGGGGACAGGTATGCTTCGTGAAGATGCTGATTGCGGTACGATGTGGGTCAGTCCCCATCTGTTACTTGCGTCACATCGACACTATTGCGGTGGAACGACTTTATGTCATGATTTATATTCATGTGTCCAAGATGACTGGATGTGTACAGGGTTACATATTCCGATGACTATGACGCTCTGGATATTCATGGATGGAACTATTACCTTATAGATGATATCTTTTCATTATTTATGCATTGTCCATGGTATCTGGAATGGCTATGATTTGCATTGATTACTCACCGATGTTTCTTTGCCGGAAATATGCAGACCGATCACGAGCAGGCCCCTCTGGTGGACTTTTGTGGCCAACCCATTTATGGATGACAGCTGCGCGATGCGCAAATGCGGCAGCTGGATAGTCGTTGGTGGTCAAATGACGTGACGATTGTGTATTGTATACACCTGCATATGGAAGTGTGCTTCGATTGATGGATGAATGTTTCACTTTTCGTACAATCGAACCCGGCATGTTTCACAGCGAATGAACGGTGTAGTGATAGCAAGTAAAAGAATGCACGACACGATTTCGTAGTTGAAGCCGTGGCCAGTGGAACGTTTTGTGGTGTTTGGACCGCATGATGAACAATGCGACCCAAATGGGGGATGTTAAAACCCTCTAGGCCCCGTGCCGAAATTGGGTAGCTGTTCTGAGGTCCTTGTTGGTGTTGCTTCCCAAGTTCCATTGATCGCCATTTGGCTCAAGACACAATTGAGGTTCAAGATCTGATGTGTGACTGCATACATACGTGATCGGCATTGAGAGCGGAAAACACTTCGCTTGCGCTGCATTTGTCAGGACCACTGTTGTAACTATCATTCCTTCTCCCTTACAACGTTTACACGGGTTCGGCTATAACGGCATCGTCCGTATACACCTTTCTACGTGGTTGGTATTACAGCTTGAGGGTTCGGTGCATAGCGTCCCACGGGACGTCACCTTGCCGTCTCTTGACAGAAACCATGTACAAGGCAATGCTCAGGTGTACAATGTAAGGATCCCCGTTCATGTTTGGATTAACAAGGATCTGGCCATACAGGTCTTTAGCTTGGCCATATGGTTGCCGATTTCTTCGCTTTAGCTCGCGCTTTGGGGAGGAGCCGGGGCATGTTGTTTGGAATGCCCGACTTCCGAGCCTTTCCGGTTGAAGTCGGCGCCAAACCGAAGCCACCCCCAAAGACTTGCCTCGCGACTCAGGTTAGCCACCCATGGCCATTGCACCTTGGCAAGTGGATTTGGGCCACACCTGGCGTGCGATGATGTTCTGTCCTGAGTTTCTTTGGGATACTGCTGGTATCAATGGCTTTTTCGGCTTTTCAATGGCTTCTTTGGCTTTATCAATACGCTGTTCTTTTTTGGCTTTTTAAATTGGACATACGTTCCGGGGGCTGCTGGCATCCGGTAGGTTGCCTAGCCGGCCTTGCCATGCTTGGTCAAGAGCAAGTACCTAATGGACTAGGACGGGAGAGGTCACAATACATCACATGACAATACCCAAGTTCCGGCGAGACACAGGGTTGCATCTCAATTGCAGCGATCATCGCTGAGGCCCGGCTGGCTTTCTTTTGACATGGACGCTGTTTTGCGCCAGCATTGCCTTGTGTCCATTGGTCCCAAACACGAAAGAGGGGCAACCCCAAAAGGAACAACCAAAGGAGTACTGTTGTCGCCAAATTGACAACGTTGGCTTGCATTGGACGAAGGATGGACGGTCCACCCTCAGGAAGCTCCGCAAACCGTGGCCGTGGATTTTGTGAGACAACATGGTGCCCTCTGAAATGTAAACATGGTCTCAGATTGTGTCGTTGAGGTTCACCAAAAACAAGCAAGTGTTGCCTCGAAAATCAGTAGCTTTTCTGTGTTACATCAGACAGGGTGTTTCACGGAGGGTCAGCGTCTTGAGATTGCGCAGTGATCATTGCTTTAGCTGGCCGGTTTGGCAAGAGGCCCTACCGGGATGCCTGATGATGATAAACTAGCCTGTATGCGCCGGTTTTAACCTTGCCTTGGCACAACGAAAGGTTAGTACTGCATGTTGGAAATGACTCCATCAATGTCGACCCCGGAGCAATTAGCCTGGTGGATTTCTTAGGGGGCGTTGACCAACACATGTTTGACTGTTTGCCGGTTTGCCTCTAAATCCGGTAAAAAAGGAAAACACATCAACCAGTGGCTTCTTAATCCTGGGCCAACCTTCGCTGGAGAGCGCCTCCATCCCAGGATTTCCTGGCCTGAAGCTCAGAGACGCCTTTGGCACCACAAAGAAAGCCTTTGGCGGCCATCTTTCGCGGCAGTCCTCACGTGTCCCCGTGAAGCACTCCTGACCAACTCACTTGAGTGGCCACAAGAAAATATCGCAAAGCTTTTGTGGTTTTTGCCGCCGAAAAGGCGTCCCAAGCTGTCCGAAGTTCCGAAACTCAGGGAGTTAGCCAAAGGAAGCTCACTTCAAAAGGGAAGCCCTAGGTGAACATCGCCCCCCAAACCATTGGCGGCACCAAAAACGAGTGTGACAATGCCCTTCCCCTCGGAACGGGTGATACGGTGGACATTCCAGAGGCATGTTGGCACATGTTTGCGGCGCGGCAGGAGTTCGACCTTTGCCCGAATCTTTTGTGGACCCCAATCCATTGACTTAGGATTTCCTTGTTTTTAACGTAGCAGATGTTCTTTCAGTATTGCAGAAGCTTTTCTGCTGAGCCTACATGTGATACTGAGGGATTTAAATAGCATTGCTGAAGCTTACTGATGATGCATATTTGATTTTCCGTGCGCTAAAGTGTCCATTTAGTGTTGAGGAAGCTTTCTGCTGAAACTTGGTTTGATGTGTCAGTTGCGCCAGTATTGTTTTGGAGGGCATGAAGTAGGACACTCCCCCCAAGAAGCAGTAGTTTGTTGAAAAGCATGTGTTTCAAAATGTTCAGTCCTTGTCAAAGAGACAAAGACCCGGCAAATCAAACAACGCAACACACACACACACATGTATACAGACACCACAAAACAAACAGCAAATAAACCCAAGCTTTTGGATGAGAACTTGAGCCTTTGCATTACTAGGGTAAGATTCGGTGGTCTCCGTGCAGTGAACTGGCTGTATGCGGCTTCTTCCCTTCCTGATGTCAGGGTTCGCCATGTGTCCCTTTTTGCTTGTTCAAACATGGGCCAATTTAAAGAGAGTGTCCTTTTGGTTTGGTAATGTTTAGCTCTGCAAGTTCCAATTCTAGTCAATTGGGGGTTGCTTTCATTATTCAGCCCTTTGCAATTTATTCTGGGGCCGTGCGTGAATTAATTTGTGCAGGCTGTCGAAGTGAAGTTATTCCAGGTGTGTGTCTCAAAGCCAGGTAAGTTTTTTGTTTTTAACATAAAAATGCAACAATAGCACGATGAGACTCAGAGTCTTGGGACATATCCAGATTGACAGCGAGCAGTTGCTGGACCCTGTCCCTAGGTCAAAACTTCCCATCACAGTTTTCAACATGCAAAATGAGGGCTGGGAGGGCCGGAGGTCTCCCTATTCCGATAACCAGAGGTCTCCCCGCGACAGCTGATGCCTTTTGGTTCCATGGGTATTATCCAGGGAATCCGTGCAAGGCCTGAGGTCCCAGCAAAGCTAGCCAACCAGCCCCGTATGATCAATTGCCGAGGTGTCCGAAGTTCCCAGCTTGCAAGTTGGGGGGAATCAGCGAACCACCGCTCCGGCGGACCAAGCATTGGAGGCGCGGCACGGCACAGTTGCAGTAGAGTTGCCGCCCGTGACAAGCCACGCGCCGAAAGTCCGGCAGAGGTTTGGAGTGGTTTTGTTCTCCAGGTGCGGAAGCCACATGTCTTCCATTGAGATGCTCGGAGCGATGTGCATTTTTGGTCAAGGCGCTGAGGCCAGCCCAAAGTGACATCACCCCTCCGACAGCCCTAAGTAAAATGCTTTTAGGCAAGAAATGTGCCGATTGCCATTTGTTTGCACAAGCACGCTTTCCGTACACCACAGCCAACTCAAGGTCATCCACGCACGTGGGAATTCGCGAGTTCTCAAGACCAAGGAGGAGGGTGGCGCCGGGCATACCATGTGTGCTTCCGTTTCCCCTAGCGAACAAAATGAAGCAAATGGAACTGGGAGACCCCCCCGCTCCAGCCCTCCCCTTGAGGGGGGCATGTTCTCCCAGCTCCAGGCTGAGGACGACGACGGGGACTGGGGGCTTTGCTGGGACTTCGAGAGGAACGACTGGGGCCGAAGCCCCAGAGCACGACCACCTCACTTGCTGATCAAACATAGTTAGAACGCCCAGTTTGGATTACCTCCACATATGGCTGTGGGTCCAAAAATAGGTACCCAAAATTGAACCCTGTGGTAGCATGGACTAAAGCCGGTCCCCTGGTCCATGCAGCATGAGTTGGGGCAGCCGAGTTGCGATTCTTGCAGGGATCTCTGAGACCTTACCCAGCTTCCTTCGTTTCCGGTTGTGAACTCATTCACAGAGACCAAGGGCATCAGATCTGAGCAATGGCGTGGCCCGAAAGCCGACAGGCAGTGGCTGGAAGTCTACGTGGCCAAGAGGCGGGCAGAGCTTAGGTACGGTCATGGCATGTTGGCGCAAAGCCCAGAACACTTGGTGGCTCCCAGCCATCCCCTTGGCTTTTTAGTCTTTTTGGTGTTTAGTGGTAGTTTCCATTTAACCCGCCAACAGTTAAACTTTCAGCGGGGATCTGAGGGCAGCCCAGTAAAGTGTGCGCAAGCCTAGCGGCCAACATGATTGAGGATGGTTGAGTTGGCAAGGAGTTTGATTCAGTGGCATCCGAACTGCCCCAAAGTGTGATGCCGGTACCTGGGAGGTACTTTTGCCATGTAAACTGGAGATGGGTATTTTTTGCTTTACCTTCTGCGTGGTCATTTGTAGTACTATGTTTGGCTAGTGCAAGAGCTGACCAATCGCATTTCTCAGGGCACACCAAGTCCTTACTTGACAGCCAGCTCGGATTCTCTTTGGTTGGCGGGCAAACTGCAAGACCTGGAGCTGGCAAATTATCCGATTTGGCTACTTTAGACCCTTACTGGGATTGAAACCAGACTTTGCCATGATGCGTTCTTTGTTCCACTTGTTTTTGCATGCGCCGGAGCTGCATGTCATCCCAGAGTCATGCAACATGTTCCTGACAAAAAAGGCATTGTCCATGTTTACATTGGTGAAAAACAGGGGTAAAGGACCGCCTGCCCCCTCCCCATGTCGATGTTTTGCGTTGGAAGTGCAGGAACGCAATCTGCTTCATTCTCAAGGTGAGGAGAGGTTGTTTAGTCTTGTTTGTGCTCCTTTTGCGGCGCGGGGGCGGGGGGCGACATGGTTGTTTCTTTTTCCCAAACAAATTGGCAGACAGAACCCCAACTTGTCGCATTGTCAACCAACGGGTATTGGCGTCCTTTGATATGAACTGCACTGCCAACACGAACGTACTTTGTCTTTGAGCGCAAGTTGGTTGCATTCATGGTCTGTTGCTCACCTGAATTTATGTGTAAAAATGTTTGAACCTATGCAGGCATGGAATATTGAGCGCAAGTTCTCACTTCCTGAGTTCCTAGACTTTAAACTTTTGGGAAGACCATTTTAGTAGTAATGTAAAGTTTGGACTCTTTTGGGCCATCCACTTAGCCAGTGAGAGTTTCTTTGCCGGGGTCCTAAGTGCGGAACATGTTCATTCTGCGGCGTCAGGTGAGGGTGGCGCCAGTCCTTCACGGTCTTGGAGCTACTCTTCCAGGGCCCCAGGCGAGAAGAGCAGACAATTTGAGTCGGTCGGTGCCAGCCATGTTGGATTTTCTTTTCTGCGATTTCAGTCGCTTTTGCTTCGCGCAGGTGGCCTTGCAGCATCTGGTTTAGCAAACATAGTTCCAAAGTCCTGATAGCCGGTTTTTCCGGGTTTTCCGCTTCGGGAAGCAGCCGATTCTAAAGTATGCAAACAAGACTGAGACCTCTGCTAGAGGTGGCTGAACATGTTGCCTGGCAAATTGCTGGCCTCGTGGCAACATCGCACACATGGCATTCCTTTAGCTAATGAATCCTCACGATAGACATCGCTTTAGTACTTTGAGGCATGGGTAGATGTGACTGGGGACTCACAGGCCTCCATTTTTGTCCTTGGGCAAGTGGGCTCCGGTCGTTTCAGGGCACAGCCGCCTTCAGCAATGAAAGTTACACATGATAAATCTAGATAACGTGGTTTGCGTCCTTCTTTGTCGATTCTGCGATCTCAAATGGATGGGCACAATTGCCGTTTGAACCTAGCAAGACGATCAGACTGAACCTGCTCAGAGGCTCTTGTTGGAAGTTCATACAGCTCCAAGACTGCAGCAGATCTTTCTCATGAAGCAAAGTGTTTTATCCCTGCAGAAGTGCGGAGCAGAACTACTTGAGAAGTTGTTGGCATTTCAATGAGCCATTAGCATTTAGCCACCCTTTTAGGGGGTTGCCCGCCATACGTTGGCATTGCGTTTGCCAGGCGCCTGGCAATCAAATTCGTGGCAGGCTCGAAGGGACGGGGAGTGACGTGGCACAAGCGACCGCTTCCTGCACAGCAATGTGCAGTAGAAATAGTCTTGTAGTAGATTGGGGGGGGGGGGGTGGTCCCTCAATTGGGGGGGGTGGGTCCCTTGAACAGTGTGTTCCCTCAGCAAAACGATTCAAGGCTCCTGTCTCAAGAGGGAGACCTCCACCCCACAAAGCGAGAGTTGAAAATTCCGGGGTTCCCAGCAACCGCGCCTCGGGCAGTGCGCCCAGTTCCAGTTGCACATCGATTGTGCGAGCTTTTGGGTTGGGAGCGGGGTTGCCCACCAATGGGGAACCATCCACTTCCAAAAAGAGGCACCCTCCAAAAAGCCCAAACAGGGTACCCTACACAAAGAAGGCTTTGGGAATCCAACCTTGTGCGATACACAGTCTGGAACCGGCTTTAGTGTGAGAAGGCTGAGGAAGCCTTCAAAGGAAAACATCAAGCCTTTGCCAACTGAAGAGGATACCCTTAAAAAACCGGTGGTTTTTATATGTATCCCTGAAGGCACCTTGGTGATTTGCCCATTGGTCTAAGAGCTTCGAGTTTTCGGATTGGCTGCACATGTCAAATCTGACACGCCAATTGATTTAGTGGGTTCCTTGAAATCCAGTCGTCACAAAGAGCCTCGAATTTCGACTCACTTGCTCATATTTTAGTATAAGGGAGACCTAAAATGGCTTGTCTCCTTTTGGTTCCGATTGAAGCCCATGCAAAACGGGGGGCTCCACATTTTTGAGAACCTCCCATAATATGTTTCAGTACTTTGGGGCAGGTTCGCTCCACACCAAGATGTGAGGCTGTCAGGTGGATGGAAGGATTCGCACTATTTGAATCCTGTGCTGTTTTTGCTTTGGGCTGCCTGAAGGACCCCCCCAATTGTTGCAGTGGCTGTTTTGAATCTTGAGGCAAGCTGTTTCGTCTTCTTTGGCACTGGTTTTGCAAGTATCCGTGGGCTTGATGTTGAAAGCAGCACAAGCGGGGAGGGGTACTGAGTACTGATATGCTTGGGTATTCAGTTGGGTGATTTCCTTTTGCATGGTTTGAAGCTTCACCTGTTGCATGGCCCGTGTCTCATGACCAAGTCATGCATGGAGTTGCCCTTGATCCACTCGCTTGGGCACATCGCGTGGCAAGAATCTCCAGACACATGCCGGTGCCTGAAGCCAGTCTCCTCGCGCCAGGCGCCAGGCGCGAACGCGCGAATGGGTGGGCAGGGTTGCGAGTGGGGGGGGGGGGGGAATGGGGGTGGTTTCTTAGTGGTGCCTTGGGTGGTTGGCCGAGGTCAGGGGATTCAATTACGGGCTCCCCACTGTTCAGCGACCGGGCGTCTCACAGCAACTCCTTTTCGCCGGTTTTGGGAGCCAGGCAGGTTGGACGAAGCGCATGACATCGCATGCAGTAGAAGCACATGTGGCTGGAAGTGCCTGGTTCAGTTGACGGCATTTGGGCACGCGGCCTCTCAGAAAGTGATTCGTCTCACTCGACTTGCATCTTAGCCACGGGTGCCCAGCTGTACTCATTTTTGGTCGTTGAAAAGTTTCCCCATTTCCATCTGTAATCAACCACCCAAATGGTGTCCATGGCCAGTCTGCAAGTAGACCTTCCGCTTGGCTGCCTGTATAGTCAGGGCGAGGACCCGGAAGGACCCAAGCAACACGTATTTGATTAGAGGGGCCCCGCTCACCTTTAAACACCTTGGTGCTGAATGTTAACGCGTGCTCAGTTTTTCAAGTTGCCCTCGAGTGGGGGTTTGGATGGGTGGTTTTGGGGGACTGGAACCTCTGCTTCTAGTAGATGGGACACCACTCCCCAAGCACCAAACCACCAATCTGAACCACGAACTCGTCGGAAGCTGATGGTGGTTTGGGGATTTGAGCCTCTGCTTCTAGAGGGTAGATGGGACACCACTCCCCAACCACCAAATCAACAGGTGGGAAGCTCTGATAAATTCGTGCTTCTTTGCGCCCCGTGTTTCTTTCTGCCAATGGCTTTGAGGCTTTGAGGCGCATTCACGTTCGCGGCGACTTGCAGGCAGGCAGGCGGATGGCCCCTTCGCCGGTGACGCTTGCATGTCCACGGTGTCGGCCCCAGAGTTTCCGGGCTTTGAACATTAAGATCCTTGAGGGATCGTGGAAAGATTTGATCCAATGGCGATTCTTGATAGAACATAGGGAGTGGGATTGGCCGGATTTCGTTTTGACCAGCCCTGTTATTGGTTCTGGGAGTTGCCAGGTTGCATCTCATTTGTTGTTTTGGGAAGGGGCACGGACCGGGAAGGCGATTTTAGGGCCAGCTCCGTCCCATCAGCCCAGGCCCGTGTGGACATGCCGGGGAAAAAAAGGGAACCCTCCAAAGGTCCTCAACTCGCCTGCCACAGGAGGCTTCAGGCCGCGGATCCCGCGGACCCCTCGCTGTTTACAAACCGGAAGCCGTACGGCTGCAAGCTGAAGGTGTCCAAGACGAGAGGTTGAAAACCCGATGCCATGGGCTCCAAGTACGCATCCCCCTTTGTCACCCCACGTCTATCGCTGCGGAGTCTCGAGGCCCCGAGCTGGTGGGGACCTATGGTGCCGCGCTCAAGCTTTGCACGGGTGTCGTTGTTCGCTTTCCGTGCCAAAACCGAGGAGTGGAGTTGAGACTGACAGATCCACCCTGGCTGGCTTGGTTTGGGCATTTTTCTCAGCTTCCCCTGTCACGCATGGTTGCTGACATTCGGGCTCTTTACTTGTATCACAGAAGCGCCTAGTCAAGAACATATGTGCACACAGCTTGCGAGAGCATGCTCTCCAGCCAAAGTTTCTGCGAGCCACGGATGGCTGTCCTGGGAGGCTTAGTTCAGATTCCAAGCCAATCTTTCAGAAGAGATGGTTGCTTGCTGTTTTGTCCATGCGCCACAGGTTTCAGACAGCAACACCTTTCATTTCCTCTCGTGTTTGTAATCCTTGGAAGGTGAGACGCCCCCTCCCGGGCAAGGTGCTGGTTGCTGAACCGAAAATAATGAGATTTCCCTAAACCGCAGCCACAAAAGGATGGATTATGTTCTTTACCCCCGCCGTAAAGTTAGTTGAAGCCCAAAAAAGGGAGTGCTCAAAAGGACACCTGCCGAGGCCTCAACAGCAGTTGGGGATGGGCCCTACATGGGCGACGGCCACTAAGCTGAAAGAGGGGCAGAGGGCCCGGGTAGTTAGCTTTCACTGGCAGTGGGGCGATTCCTTTTCCTTGTGTTGGAGGGGGTTGCCCTTGGTCTTGGTCCCATCCAACAAAACCACAACAAGGACTCCATGCTTTTGCACGCGCCCGACATGAGCTGCTTTTCAGGCCTTAGCGGGAGGTAGGAGTAAGAACTGCAAACAGCCGGGCAGCAGCAAGGGCTTTGTGTCGACCAGATTTCGCTGCTTACCTTGAGCCCGTCTCCATGAGCATATTTGTGAACAGGGTTACCCTTAGCGTTATGAAGGCATGCGTCAAATGCTGCTGGGTATGCCTGGGTGTGTTGGACCTCACAGGATTTTGCGAGCGCCGGGGGCAAGTCGTTTCTGAAGAAGCCGCCTTTTGAAGTGCCTTGCTGGAATCCTGAGCCGGAACTCTTCATTTTGAAGAAGCCGGCAATTGGCCTGCAAGCAGCCCATATGTTTCTACCTCACTGAGACACCAACATTGTCATTGCGTCCTTGGAGCCAAGCACCACGACCATCAACGGCTTTTCAGCTTGCACGGAAATGCGCGTGCAAGCGGAAGCAATCCAGTTCGAAAGTGCTTGTCGGGACGAAGGTTGGGAGCAGAATCAGGACATGCACGCTTGCTGTAGCCACTCAAGTGGTGCAAAAGGGCACGCAAGGAACCGGCTTGCGCTTCAGATCTCCCTTCACTTTGGCGGTGCCTTTAGTTTTTGCCCTGTTGCCTCTTGTCAAGGGCGCGCATACATGGTTTAAATATGTATACATGCATATTCACAAACATACAAATATATTTCCACATACCTAGGGCTTCAAGAACCTGTAAAAATGTCGTACCCTGACTAAAACATCGTGGTTTTGCTCGATTTTATAAAAAACATTGTGTTTTCAGGAAAAACATCGTGTTTTTGATAAAACCCCTTTAACATGGGCTTCTGAGGCCAAACACTCATCTGGAGCAAAGGGTCAAAGGCCAGGGTCGGGAGTGGAATTCACACAGGCATCACCCATTAAGATTTCAACTGAGGGCAACGCTCTATGCTGAGTATGCTTCAAATTCTAAGGACCACATTGATGAGCCTGACAGCCAGGGTGCGCAGCTGGCTTCAGTTTTTAAGTACCTTCACAGCAACAGGCACCTGAAGACTGGCGCCAGGTCATACCGAACCAGTTTGAAAGGGGTGCTGGAATCCCAAAGCTTTTTTTAATGCAAAACAAGACCGGGTGACACCTTTTGAGATTGCTTTTATGATTTTTGAGATTTTTTTGGAAAACGGGGCGGGATCCTGGCGGCTACTTGGATGAGCTGTGAAATTGCTAGAACTTAGGAGTACTTAGGCGAGTTGCCAAAAGGTTGCTAAGCTGTTACAGGGGTTAGGCTAATCACTTAACTTAAGGACTTAGCTACTAGGTTAGCCGGTTTAGCTAAGTACTTAGCTAACTCCTACATGTAGCTTTTTTTCTAGCTTTGACAAGAAAAAACCTTGTGTGCAAGAGCTTGGTTGCAAACACAGCATCACAAGTCGCAAGGATGGCTGGATTGCGTTTGGTCAACCACATGCTCAACATGAAAGTCATGGTCAATGTGCGCAAGCAAGCTTGCATGAAGCGCTTGTCTTGTTTTCCACCACGGCTGCATTGTGTGAGACAGGTGTCCAGATGACAATTCAGTTTCTGAATGCCAAGGGCACAAGGACCTTGCATACAGTTGGCTCATGAACACTCCAAGTGGTAGATGCATATATGTCCAAAGTTGCCACAAACTCAGCATGATCTTCTTGCTTGAACACGGCGAACCCATTTGAAGCGTTGTAAGAGATCAATTTCCATTTGCTCATCAAAGTCATGCACACCCCGTTGAAAAACGCATGGATCCAGACTTGGCCAGCATTTACCTGAGATGGGCCTCTCATCAAGACGACATCGCCTTTGTGACAGAGTCCAGCAGGGTGTAACACAGCAGTGGCGCAGCTGTAGCAATCTTCAGTGACATTTTGCCCCATAGACTCAAGCAGCGCCTTCATTTTCTTCGTCACCTTGGAGTTCTTCAATAAACGCGGGCCTTCTTTGAACACCAATGGGTCTTGAATGGCAGCAAGGTCATGACAGATCACTTCAACCAGTACAGATCTTTCAAGAATTGTTGTGCTGGAAATTGCAGTAGAATACCGCTTCACACATTTGTGCTTTCGCTCTTGTACCCAACATGCTGGTAGAAGCTTGAGTTTCTGCAAATGAGAAGGGAGATGTAAAACCCAGTGAAATTTCTGATGAAGATGTTTGCCCCAGCCACATGCAATACACGCTTAAAGGAATCAATAGACCGCTGCAACATATCAGGGGTGATGATGTTCATGTGGACAGAGGCCAGCATGTCCATGACATCTGCAAGTAGCAGGAAGGCCTTGCATTCAGGTTGGCATAGCCCACTGACCATCAGGACATGCTGCACAAAGTAAGCCAAAATTGGGTACATTGACAATCCTTCAGAAGCTGTGCATTTAAAAGTGTTTGCCTCATTGTTGGAATCCTTTCTCTTCTTGCTAAAGAGCACCTTCAAGTTGTCTGACTTTGCAGAGGGCAGGTGCCAAAGCTCCACACACTGGGAAAACATAGTGTAGGCATCAACCTTGTGATCTTTCAGGGTGCTCATCAGGAGGTGCAGGATGGTCTGGAAGACACCTTTCACCAGGATCATGTGCATCCAATCGTGAAGAAACTGAGATATGGGTTTCACAATGTCATTCATCTCACTGTCAAATAGAAGGGCATGGGAATTGAAGGTGAACCCCACAGCCTGCTGCCACAATGTGAAGTCAGTCTTGGACATAGTGGCATGCCTC